>PVIW01000900.1:0-203769 GCA_004026585.1 Noctilio leporinus | reverse complement strand
TGACCACTGCTGGCCTATTCCTTGTATTCATACACTTGGTTCTTGTTTGTTCATTCATTAATTCAACAAATATCATGTCTACTTTTTGCAAGCCCTTACAGGTGTAGATTAACTCAAATTATTAAGCCTGCTCTCAAAGATCTGCTTGAAAACTTTCTGTCACTTGATAACATTGCAGAAATATCACATTAATTTAAGTGTAATATACGCCTGAAGAATTTTCTTTATTTTTTCAACAACGTGCTGGGTTAAACAAAGTTAAGTAGTTTGTTGCAGGGCTTCTCAGAGCCTTTAATATGCATTGTTAACATCCAAGGAAACATACACATGACCATGAAATCCCACTAACATAGAATATTTCTCAGTACTGGTGTTTCTGCAAAATGTACTTCAGAAAGTGCTGCTTTAAGAGCAATGATATTCCAGTTGTGTTCTATTAAGTGCTAGGTCCTTGCAGAGGTACTCAGAGACTGCTACAGAGAAGGGGAAGAATGGTAGTTAGGCTCCTACAATAGCTTAAACCAGAGAAAATTTTGATCAGTTTATATATTCAACTACCACCTGAGATTTTATATGAAATCTTGTGAAATGTTTGAAAAACACTGCTCTAGGGCTAGGAGAAAATTACTGTTTTCTTAAAACAATGTAATTTTAAATCATAACTCTAAAGTAACTAAAACAGCCTCTATGTAATAATAGATTTCCTAGGAATGTGCTCTCCAGCCTCTGTTTAGAATGTGACTGAAGCATATTAAAGCAAGCGCTTGTACAGCTCACAGAGGTGTGGCTTTGATCGGCTAGACTTGCAACTTAGTTTTTGTCCTCAGGTGCTTTTAACTCTACATATTCTGCCTCCTAGGATTCTTCATGTAGTTTCTTAGATCTTACATTATTATGAAATACTTTGGTCATGCAAGCATATAAAGGTTCATAACGAACAATTTTAAAGAAACACTTCATGTATATAAAAGGCATAAAGATAAAAATGCATAAAGCTTAATACAATTAACCCCCGTTTATCTATCACTACATTGAAATCCTTTATGCGCTACTTCTACATGTCCTCCACCATCCCTTTTCCTGAATTTGGAGTTTACCATTTCTATGTTTTTTCTTCAAGTTTTATTTCATAAGTATGTAGATCTAAACACCATGGTATTCTTTTGCATATTTGTAGCCTTCTATAAAGTATGATCTTCATGGATATATAGCAACTGTCGTTGTTTGCTCAACATTTGTGTTTTTAAAATTTATGCACATCGATACAATAATTCCAGTTAATATTCTTCTGGCTATTGAGTATTTAAAAATTTTTTTTTGTTATACTGTACCTTATTTTTTAGTCTACTCTTGAACATTTAGATTGTTTCCCATTTTTTGCAATTAAAAATGAGGCTGCTATTAATAGTTTAAACTTTCCCTATGTTGAACTTTGCTAGCTGGCTTCTCAAGTGATTGTATCAATTCATTCACTCACCAACACTTTATAAGATTTCTCTTGACTCCCTGGCTGGTAGCACAGTGGATAAGGTGCTGGCCTGTGAACCCAAAGGTCGCAGGTTCGATTCCCCAGCCAGGACACATAACCAGGTTGCAAACCAGGTCTCCAGTCAGGTCTGTGGCTGGAGGCAGGTGAAAAAGCAATCATACATTGATGTCTCTCTCCCTCTCTGCCTCTCTCCCTTCCCCTCCTTCTAAAAATAATGAAATAAAATCTTTAAAAAAATTTTTTTTAAAAGATTTCTCTTGACTCTATGTTCTTAACAGTAATCAGAATGTTAAGGTTTTGGCCAATAGGACAGGTAGGAAATAGTATTTTAATTTGCATTTCACAGTTTGCTAGTAACGTTGGATAGCTTTTAATATAATTTTAGGCTTTGGGGTTTTTAATTCTTTAAAATACCTCTTTTTCTTTTGTTCATAGACTTTGCAGGAAAAAAAATCTTTAGGTTCATTCTGGAATCTCTTAGGGATATGTTATGGTTTACTATGAGGAACTGATCCTATCTAAACCACACTAAAGCTAGTTGAAGGAGAAGAATGTGGTCTTGGTCTGTAGTCTTGTGTGACATTTTGAATAACCTGTTACCCTTCAGGAGGCTGGGGTTAGCGTGATAGTCACAGCAAAATTCCACCATGGACTAAGGGCCCTAAATAAGCACAGGAGACTGAAACCCTGTCTACTAGTCAAGCCCTGGTGAGATGCTTCAACCACTAGTGTAAAACGGGATTTAACAAGATTCTACACTTCAACCAAGCACTTTTTATCTGAAAACCTCAAGGCAGCCAGGAAACATTAATTAATTAAGCTTTACAATGACCCTGTGAAATAGGTAAGGCTGTTCAGAACCTTATCTCTAGGGAAACAACATGGCAGCTGTTGAGCAACATGGAGGAATACTTAGTGGCAGGCAGTAAGGAACTACAGACAGATGCAATTAAAATATGATAAGAGCATTTGCAGGTGGGGTTCTGTCTTGGAATGTGGCCCAGATCCTGGCACTGACTGCTGTGTTGTAGAGGGAGGGCTGGTCTAGGCAATGAGGACTGCTCAAAGCCCAAGTGGGCCTTGACCATCTGAATCTAAGTGCAATACTGCAGTGTTTATTTCCTTAGATTAAATGCTATCTGTCTGTTTGTCAGCCCACCCAGCTATTATCTATCCCCTATCATCTATCTGTCAATCATCTATCATCATCTGTCTATATCTAATTTATCATATATCTAATTTATCATCTATCTAAATTAGCTACTGCTATTCATCTATCAAATCTTACCTGTCTTTTGAAAAGTGAACAGAGGTAATGTTTAAAAAAAATCAGTAAAATATAAACCCTTTTGAGTGAAAATTTCTCTTTTTGTTAATCCAAAAATCCAAACATTTCCTCTGAGTTTCCTTCTTCTTCTTCTTCTTTTTTTTTTTTTGTATCAAGATAATCTGGGGGTGAGGTAAAACCAATTAAAAACAAAAATCACATTATCAATGCCAGTATTTAGGATTTAGGAGGAAAAATGTAAATGTTTAAGAGTTTAAAGTTTAAATAAATTAGTTCAATCTAGTTTAAAAAAACATAAAGTTAGAGAATGATCTAATTGTCTTTTTTTCTTAAAATGAATTTTTCATTTTAAGATTCTGAGTTATTCTTTATGAATATAAAAAATCAAATTTAAGAACTTAAATTGAAGGGTTTTGGTGGATCCTAGAGAATTCTTAGCTCTCTGTGTTAAGGGAGAATAAAATGAACAGTTATTGGGTATTCCTGCTTTTTTGAAAAGTAAGTTACATAGATTAATCTCATTGAAACTTCATATGCATATTTTTATACAACTCTAAAAACAAATGAAAACTACTTAAACACTATAAAGATGACGAAACTCTGCAGTGGGGGTTAGCTAACTATGGCTTCTAAGACAAATCCCCCTGCCACCTATTTTTATAAATGAAGTTTAATTGGAACAAAGCTACATTTATTCATCTATATATTGTCTGATCTAATGTTGTCATTTTGTGATTCCATGGCAGAGCTGAGTATTGTGACAAAGACCATATAGACCACAAAGCCTAAAATACTTATTATCTGGCCTTCTATAGAAAAAGTTTATGAGGAAATCCAAGATGGCGTGAGTAGGTAGAAGGTACATTCACCTCCTCCCATGACCAAACAGTAATTACAACTGAAATATTTTTTAAAATCACCATAGACATGGACAACAAGTGGGATTGACTTTGGGGGTGGAGTGGATGGGTGGGGAAGGGGACAAAGGGAAGGAAAAAGGGGATGGATGTAATAAAACAACAATAAAATTAAATTTAAAAAATCAACCTGAAAAAACTGAAGACTAGCTGAACAGAAGCAATACCCAAGGAGTTATAGAAGAAGCCACATTAAGATTGGTAGAAAGAGCAAAGATGGGAAAAGAGCTGGCTCCAATCCCATCAGTGGCTGGGATTCCAGACGGTTATCTCAGCTGTAGAGGTTCCCCCTGAGGAGCCTGGGGTTAAACCCCAAACCATACTCCCAAGCCCAGAGCACCAGAACCAGGAAGAAGTATGCACATAACACCTGGCTGTGATTCTGTCTGCCAGGGAAACACAGGAATAGGATAGAAACATAAAACTTAACATGTGTTAAAGCACACAAGCAAGAAAATTCTCAAATAAAATATTAATTTTACAATTAAAGTACTAGGAAAAGAACCACAAATAAAATAGAAAGAGATTAGAAGAAAGGAAATATTAAAGATCGGAGCAGAAATAAACAAAATAGAGCCTAAGAAAAATAATACAAAAGAGCAGTGAAACCAAGAGCTGGGTCTTTGAAAAGCTAAACAATATTGACAAACCTTTAACCATCAAGGAAAAAATGAGAGAGAACTCAAATAAATAAAATCAGAAATGGAAGAGGTAATAACTGACACCAAAGAAATACAAAGGATCATAAAAAAGTATTATGATCAACTATAAACCAAAATATTTAATTAATCTGGACAAAATGGATAAACTCCCAGGAACATACAACTTTCTAAATGGAATGAGGAAGAATCAGAAAACTGAATAGATTGATTACAGCTAGTGAAATAAGCAATAATCAAAAAATTCCCAACAAACAAAATTCCTGGACTGAGTGGCTTACAGGGGAATTTTCCCAACTATTCAAAGAAGAACTAACACTTACCCTTCTCAACTATTCTCAAACTATTCCAAAAAATTCAAGAAGAGGAAAGATTTCCAAGTTTATTTTATGAGGTCAGTATTATCCTAACTTCAAAACTAAAGTCACTTTACCACTTTTACCACTTTTATTCAACTTAATAATGGAAATCCTAGCCACAGTAATCAGACAAAAAGAAGAAATAAAAGGCATCCAAATTGGAGAGAAAGAAATAAATATTTGCAGATGATTAGATACTGTATATAGTGAATCTTAAAGATTCCATCAAAAAACTACTAGAACCAAAGAATGAAATCAGCAAAATAGCAGGTTACAAGATTAATATCCAGAAATCATTTTCATTTTTGTTCACCAGTAATTAACTATCAGAAAGGGATATTAAGAAAACAATCTCAGGCTCTGGCTGGTGGCACAGTGGATAAGGCGCCGGCCTGTGAACTCAAAGGTCACTGGTTCCATGCCCAGCCAGGGCAACATGATAAGGTTGCAAGCCAAATCTCCAGCCAGGTCTGTAGCTGGAGGCAGGTAAAAGGCAACCATACATTGATGTTTCTCTCCCTCTCTGCTTTTCTCCCTTCCCCTCTCTCTAAAAGTAGTAAATACAATCTTTAAAAAAATCATCTCCAAATTTTTTTTATCAATGGCATGTCAACTCTTGTGTAACTCTTGAAGTTGTGGCACCAGAGCAGAACTGGCATGCTTCTTCTGTAAAGGGCCAGGCAGTCAATACTTCAGGCGTGCAAACCAGACTGTTTCTGTTGCAGCTGCTCAACTCTGCTGATGTAGAGTGAAAACATAAAGCAGAGACAATACTTAATAAACCAGTGTGGTTGTGTTCCATTAAAACTTTATTTACAAAAACAAGTATCAGGCTGAATTTGGCCCATGGTGTAGTTTGCCAAGGATGGGTTTTGTTTCTTTTTTTTAAAATTATTCCAAACCCATGTCTTAAAAAAAAAAAGAAAGAAAGAAATAAAGAAGGAAAGAGTCTCATTCATGATTGCATCAAAAAATAAATAAAATAAAATACCTAGAAATAAATTGAACCAAGGACGTAAGAGACCTATAATCCCAAAATTATAAGACACTGAAGAAAAAATTGAAAAAGACACAAATAAATGGAAGCATATACCATGTTCATGGATAGAAAGTATTAACATTATTATTTTTAAAAAATATTTTATTTAGTATTTTTTAGAGAGAGACAGGGAGGAAGAGAGACATCAATGTATGGTTGCCTTTCACCTGCCTCCAGCTACGGACCTGGCTGGAGACCTGGTTTGCAACCTGCGTATTAACATCATTAAAATGTCCATACTGCCCAAAGCAATCTATAGCTTCAACACAATTCAACACAATGAATACAATCAAGATAACAATAGCATGTTTTACAGACTAAAACAAATATTCCAAAAATTTATATGGAACCACAAAAGACCCCACTTAGCTACAGCAATCTTGAGAAAGAAGAACAAAGTTGAAGGAACCATGCTACCTAATATCAGACTATATTACCAGGCCATAGTAATCAAAACTGCAGAGTACTACATAAAAACAGACACATAGATCCATAGAATGGAATAGAGAGCCCAGAAATAAATCCATTATCTCTATGGTCAATTAATATTTGACAAAGGAGGTAAGAACATACAATGAGGTAATGACAGCCTCTTCACTAAATGGTGTTAGGAAAATAGGACCGATACATGCAAAAATATGAAACCAGACCACCTTCTTATACCATACAGAAGAGTAAACTCAAAATAAATGACTTAAATGAAAGTCGTGAAAACATGAAATCCTAGAAGAAAACCTAGGCAATAAAATCTTGGACATTTCTCATGGCAATATTTATCCTGACATATTATTGCCTCAGGCAAGGGAAACAACAATAACAACAAAATAAACAAACGGAACTACATTAAAGTGAAAAGTTTCTGCACAGCAAAGGAAACCATCATCAAAATGAAAAGGGAACCCACTACATGGGAGAACATATTAGCCAAAATTTGTGAAGAACTTATACAACTCAACACTAAAAAAGAAAACCCAATTTAAAAGTGGGCAAAGGATCTCAATAGACACTTGTCCAAAGATGGCCACTAGGCATATGAAAAGATGCTCAAGGTCAGTGATCATCAGAGAAATGCAAATTAAAACTGCAATGAGATATACCTCACACCTGTCAGATGACCATCATTGATAAATCTATAAACAGCAAGTGTTGGAGGATAGGGAACACTTTTGCACTGCTGGTGGGTTGGTGAAGCCACTGTGTAAAACAGTACACAGTTTTTTCAAAGTTAAAGATGGAACTGCCTTGTGACCCAGTGATTCCACTTCAGGGAATATGTCCAAAGAAACCCAAAACACTAATTTGAAAGAACGTAAGCTCCCCTATGTTCATTGCAGTGCCATTTACAATAGCCAAGATTTAAAAGCAGCCCAGGTGCTTCAGATGAGTGGATAAAAAAAGCTTTTGTATCTTTACATAATGGAATACTAACTACTTGGCCATGAAAAAGAATATCTTACCTTTTGAAACAACATGGATGGACCTGAAGAGTATTATGCTAAATAAAATAAACCAGTCAGAGAAAGACCACATGATTTTACTTACATACATGTGGAATCTAATGGACAAAATAAAATAAAAACAGTCATAGATACAGAAAACAGAGTGAAAGCTGTCAGAGGGGAAGGGTTTTCAGGGGGCTGAATGTGAAAATGTGAAGGTATTAAGCAAAAAAAAAGAAAAAGAAAAAACAAAAATCTCTCATCGACAAGTCCAACAGTATGGTGATTACCAGAGGGAAAGGTGGGTGGGGACAGTAGAAAAGGATAAATGAGAGAAAAATAGTGATGAAAGAATGGACTGACTTTAAGTGGTGAACAACAATACATTATACAGATGATGTACTATAAAATTTCACACCTGAAACCTATATAATTTTATTAAATAATGTCACACCAATAAATTCAATAAAAATTTAAAAATTAGTTGAGGACTTAGATTGCAAATGATAGAAATCTCAATCAAGCCAGCTTGAGCAAAAAGGAAGTGCTTTTTTGGCCTATGTAATGAAAGCTCAGGAAGAGCCAAACAAAAATGCCATCACAATTGATCTCTCTGCACCTCTTACCGCTACCTTTTTCTCCAGGTGGACCTAATTCTTTCAGGGCAAATTCTAGCGTAGAGAGCGAGAAACAGACAGCAGGAACTCTACTACTTCGAGGTGCGAGAGTTCCACTTTGAAAAAACCTTGGAAAGGAATACCCAGGCAGGCCAGCAGCTGAGGTAGCAGCCAGCAAAAACGGTCCCCAGAGGGTCACCGTGATTCAGTTGGCTGTTGCGTCCTTCTTCCCTGAGAATCTGTAAGCAAGTGTCCCACGCCTGGAAACACGAGCTCCTCTTGTCAGCCTGCACTGACTCATCTTTGCAGTAATAAATGTCTGCTCAAGAGGAAAACAAAGGAACACCTTGGGAAAGTAGATAAAACGACAGCCCGGAAATTAACTTTAGATTCATTTCATTTTCTCCAACCAGGAACCTTTTACCAAAATTAAGAGTCAAATAAACTAAATGGATGTGAGGGTGAGCCATGATGTTTCTAAAAGGCCCCAAATGATTTGCAAACTCAGCCTTTGAGTTTAAAATGGTGCGCTATGGTTGCTGCAGGTGTAGGTCATCCATCTGTATTGGCTCACCCGGGTCCTGTGCTCACACTGGTGGTGTGTGGACGAACTAAAAACATTTCTTTTCTTTTTTCTTTTTTTTTTTGCTTTGGGGCTTTTATTATTTAAAAATAAAATGTCTAGACATGAAAAAAAGAAAACCCTAAGAAAAAAATGTTTGCAGACTACTAAAGAGTTACATTATGCTAGGTGAAAGAAGCCAGACAGAGAAAGGCAAATACCATATGATTTCACTCATGTGACATCAAATGACCAAACTGAACTTGCAAGCAAAATGAGACAGACTCATAGATGAAGAGCAAATGACAGCTATGGGGTGGGGAGGGTAGAGGGTGGAGGGATTGAGTAAGACAGAAAGGACTCATGGACATGGACAATATTGTGGTGATTGCAGGGGATATAAGGGGGTAAATGGTAATGGAAAATATACAATAAAAATCTGAAAAAAGAGTTCAGTAATTAAGTTATCTGGCAGAAAGTAAGAATAATTCAGAATTGTGCCTTATACCAAATATTACCCATTCTGCCCACTATTTAAAAGGGAAAGTGATCTTTTAAAATCTAGATCTGATCAGGTAACTTTTCCTGCTAAGATCTTCCAATATTTTTCCTTTTGTCTTTGGGGGAAAAAAATCCAGATTCTTTACTGTGTTCTACATGCTAGGTCATATATGACCTATCTTTTGTAGGTCTTTCCAACCAACCTTTGAGTCTTTCTCTTCTTCACTTTTATTTCCACTGAAGGTCTTTAAGGTATTGACAACTTTGCTGTTTTCTTATCTTAGAGCATTTGCACACACTTTTCTCACCCCCTAGAATTCTCTGCTCCTGTTTTTTCCTGGCTAGTTCCTCAACTTCTATTGGGTCTTCCTTCTATGGCATTGTCTCACAGAGGTCTTGCCTAATCACTTAAAATCTCCCTGTCACTTTTCACCTCTGTATCTTATTTCTTCCCCTTGTAGTACTTGTTATAATTTTTTTACATGTCTGTTGAGCTGTGTTTCGTTTGTCTTCTGTTCTAGAATATAAGTTCCATGAGGGCAGAACTGAGTTAACCTGGTTCATAGCTCCATGACAGCTCTATTTGTGGAATAGGTGAAGGTATACAGTAGTTTTAGTAACTCTTCCAAACCATAACAAGTAAAATCTGGATTTTAAACCTGTGCCTGCATAATGATTGCTTTAGACACAGGTCTGTTTGTTGCCATGCAAAGTCTATCATTGTCATCATCCATTTATTTGTTTATTTATTTATAAGCATTTATCAAACCCATGCTTGGTGCCAGACTCTGAGGTTGGGAGCAGTGGAGACAGAAATGGAAGACACTATCTATATCTTCAAGAAGCTCACAGCATGGCAGGAAACACAATCAATTGATGACTGATTATAACAGAGCATGGTAAGCTCTACGATCAACTGCTAAAAAGGGGCACCCTCGCTGACTCCTGAGGGGTAATGAATAAAGATTGTCTCTGGAGAGGATGCTGTCTGAGTCGGAGTTCAAGGAATATTTTACTTGTATTTATTATACTGCAACCTAATATAATGTCAGGAGTACTTAAGGTACTAATAAATTTTGGCTATTGCATTTAGGAATAAGAGTTAACCAGGAAATTTGGGGTGGTGGACAGGGGTGTATAGAAACATGTTCTAAGAAGAAGGAACATCATAGAAAAAGAAATAGGGATAGATTATGGCACATTTAATGAAATGCAGAGATCAGCTTGGCAGAGGAGGGGCCATATTGGGTGCAGGGCAGATCAGTGCATTGTATACTGTACATGAAAGGAGAGCCATTGAGGGACAATGACATAAATACACAGGAAATTATTTGGAAGCAGCAGCCAGAGAAAGCATACTGTTTCTGTTGTCATGTTTGGGTAAGAGTTTTGCCAAGGATTTGATGCGTCCTTAGGTCAAACTTCTTTTGATCAAGCTTCACTAATGCTGATTTTACAATTCCTTTTTTTTTTTTTTTTCTTGAAAGACATCTACTTCAGTGCACCACACTCATATGCTGTCTATATATTTAACCACTTTTAGAGTATCTTAGATATTTCCTGCTACATTGTTCACATCTGTCCCAGGAAGAATGAATTGCCCAGGAAATTGCTTGGTGAAACCCTTCCTGTGCATGATTTCCCTCAGGTAGAGGACTGGGTCATGCAGGGTAAACTTTGCAGGCCTCCAATGTATCTTTGCCTCCTTCCATAGAGCCAGGGACAGTCTGAAAATAAATATCTTTTTATGTTGAGTCAAGTTCAAAGCAGCAGGCAAGGCACCCAATTTACACCTGTGGGGAGAGAAGAACCTTCAACGAGAGCTAATTGAATAGCTTTGGCCTTGTAGCAAGCACTTGCGTTTCTGCTAGTGGAAAGACCTGAGGAGAATCAAGAACCAGGTGGCCTAATTTTCCTGGGACATCTTGAATTCTGGGGAGGTGCAGGATTTCAGAGGACATTTTTCTGTTTTCTGAACATGTGGCATGTGTGCAGAATAAGCGACCAGCTACTCCTCTGACAGCTTCGGCAATCTCCTCTGAGGCCTCTGCAAGTGTAGTCTACTGGGAGGGGCCCCCAAGGAGCACACAGGGTCTTACCCTGAAAGAACCCATTGTCTGACAGCTTCGCTGAATCATGACAGGGTTGATCAGACTTTCTGTGGGAACGTAGAGAAAGGGAAAGAGCACCAGCGGATGGGACAGCCAGACATGGCTTTCTGATGACGGTGAATTATGAGCAGGTGGGATTTGACTACATGCCCTATATTACTTATTGCTTTATAGAAAGCATTTATTTAATGCATATTCTCAAGTAAATGAATTAATAAACTGAACATCTTTACTGTGAAAGGCCCTAAAGAAAATATGAAAATCAGTAAATAAAGGATCTGCATCCTCAAAAATCATAATCTAGTGGAGAGACAGGTTATAAAGCAAGAGGGCAATGAGGCTCGGAATTAGGCTGATGGCTATGGAGACACAAAGGAGGAGCTGGGTAAAAGCAAGGGTGGGGCAGGAAAGGGAAAGAGGCAATGAGTACTCTTGGGTGTTGTGCTTGGATGATGAGAGAAACCATGGCACTCTCAATAAGAAGGAGAAAGTCAAGAAGAGGAGCAGGCTTGTGGGAATGAGGATGAGCCTGGACCTAAATGTGCTGGATTGAGATGACCTAGGCTTGGATGCAGGTGAAGATGACCAGCTGCCTTGCCACCTCTAACAAAGATGAGTTCATGGCTGAGTTCTAGCTCAAACTGAGGCTACCTTTTCCTCCTTTTGATAATATTTATTCAACAGAGCTTTGTGCTAGGCAATGAAGATGGATTTAAAAGATAAAAAGGGCATGATCTGTACTCTCTGAGCATTGAAGTTGAGTGGGTGAGACAGTTTGTCTTCAACAGTGCAAGGCACTGTGAGCAGCAGTTGGGTGGAAGGGACAGAAGAAGGAGGAACTAGGATGGGGAGTAGGTTGGAACCTGTAAGCCGCTACTTGCAGAGGGTATTCTGAGTTCAAACATCAGCATCATGACCCTAATGAACTTCTTGAGGAAGCCATTAATAATGAAAAGGCACTATTTCCTGTCATTAGGTTTATTTAAAAATGACTATTAGCAAGTATTAATTTTTGTAGTAGTAACCTTCTCAATATATGTGGATAAGAGAATGTCACTAGTTGATTAATTTTATCTCTTCATGAGAAAAATGGTTTTAATTTCAGACCAGATAAAGATGATTTAATGCCCTAACCCCTAGGAATGACCCTCACTCCTGGGGAAACATTGGCACAGGGAAATTCCCTCTCTTTTGCCTGTCACTTTCCCACCCCACATTTGCCAGGGGCCCATCCTTGGTTCTCAGTCTCCAGGAGCCTGCTGGTAGTGTGTTGAGACCTGCCCAGTCTGTGTTACTACCACTGAGCCTTGTTCTTCATGGCAGTGGAGAAAATGGCCTACCATCCTAAACGCTGAGACTTTAGATGCTGTCAAACAAGTAGTTGCTTATGTGGTTACTGTCTAGGGCTGACTCTGTCCACAGGGATGCACTTTTAAAGCCTCTGTATGTAAGGTTGAAACTCCTATAACAATGACAAATCCTAACAAGGGAAATTACCGGGCTCATTGAGGAGGCATTGAAAGGGTCCAACTTTCTGATGGTGATTTATGTGGTGGCAACAATGGGATTGGGGAAAGTGAGAATGTATTGAAAAGCACTTTCCTTTTGAAAAAAAAAAAAAAAATTAAACATTAAAGCATTATGGAACTTTAAAAGAAATTACAGTGTTAGACACTTTTACTTTTGAAATAACAGTTTTTATTCTTTGATTAGATTAAAGCATACTTGTACATCAGATAGTAGATGCCAGGGGAAGGGCTTTATTCCCTTATTAAAATAGTGCCATCTAGTGGCGATTATTTCAAATTGTAGCTAGGTGCCCAGCGAGTTGTTACAAACCCTCAGGGGGCTTGACTTCGAGATCTAGCAGAGTTTATAATTTGCTCGTTTACTTATTAACCTATTAGTCCACTTAATTGCCGCTTACTACATGGTGGGCATTTTACGCATGCTGGGGGAGAGGGGAGGAAGACATACCCCTGACCTCAAGGCATTCACAGTTGAGTGGAGGAGAACATTTGTGAACCTGAGGCGGTGGTCCAATGATAACAACTCTATGAGGACAGTGGGGGCCTAGATGACTGAGATGTCACAAGAGATCTCAGTGACATTGCTGGGAAGCTCTCCCACGGGAATTGAGGATTAATTTACAAGAAGTACGGTGTCAAGGGAGGACAAGCTGTTGGAAGCATCAGCAGGCACCAGGGTCAGATTCCTGACCCGCCACACCTCTCTTTTGGGTCCTCCTGCCATCTCCGGCTCCACCTCTAAGTTGGGAACCTGAACAACGAACATGCAGAGTGGACCTTTCTTTTCTTCATGGGCTTGATTCTTGGTCATCCTAGGATATAACTTGCTGGACATAAAGTGGTACCTTTAAAGCCATGGGCACTTTTCAGGAAACAATATATTTTTATATGCCATATCTGCCTTTGGCTCACATATATTTTTTCCTCCTGCCCTAAGAGGTTTCTTGTAAGTCTTCCTATTCTCTACATACCTCTGTCTCTGTGCAATGCAAGCTATATAGTTCTTTAGTTTTTGTTGTTGTTGTTTTTTTTTAATTCTCACCCAAGGACATTTTTTTCATTGCTTTTTAGAGAGAGAGAAGGGAGAGAGAGAAACACTGATATGAGAGAGAAGCATTGCTAGGTTGCCTCCCACATGCACCGGCCTGGGGATTGTTCATGCTGGGATCCACAACCTAGCTATGTGCCCTGATGGGATGCGAAACCCTCAACCCTTGGGCTACAGAAGGAAGCTCTGACCAGTGGAGCTACACCAGCCAGGGTCTTCACCTACGTAATTCTATCTTGGAGAAATGCACTCATTGTGTCATACTGTGGAGGTATCTACTCTTTATCTTTCTAGCGGCAAGAGTTGTTTTCTCTTCAAAACCAGGCCAATAATAGTGACCTACCTACCTTAATTAGTGTTGGTCAAGTGCTTTAATTGTGACTTGGTATTTTATACCTCCTAAACACAAGCAAAAGACTTGTTAGACCTTTGGTCACTTGTTTTAAGTTTCACTGTGTGAAAATTTCCCCTCATCCTGTTTTTGGGTAGAGTTTAACACTTTAAAAATTTCCATTTCATTTTCTTTTTAACACCGTATTTCTTGAAAAAGTATTTTCACTTCTTTTCTAATTGACTCTCATTGGTTTCCGCAGTTGTCTCCATCTTCCTTTCTACTTTTCTCTGTGAAGAGTGCCTTTCCATCTCTTTCCTTTTCAGGGTGTAGCTCTCCTTCAATGTCAAAATACTTACCTTACTTGATTTATCTTGCTTCTGTTTGCCTATCCAAACTCTTTCCAATCTTTTAGTTTTCTTATCTCTTCCAGTTTCTCCCACTTGACTTTTACTTCTTCAAGTCCATGTTTTTCATGTTTCTTTTGTTATCTTGATCTCTCAGGTTCTATCTCTCAGGCATTTCTAAGTAGTGGCTGCTGATTGAAGATGCCAGGTTGTCCCAGTGACCACTATGGGGAGTTGATATCTCTCCTTTTCAATTCTGAGTTTGGCCACATGACTTTCTTTGGCCAATGGATTGTTGGATTAGGCTGACTCTAGTTTTGATATTTGATCATTGACAGCATTTAGACTTCTATCCCTTCTTTCTCTATCACCATGTGTCTGGCATTAGACAAGGAGACATACATGCACTGCTTGGGCTCTTGGCATCAATGGGAAGTTTGAACATCCTAACCCACGTGACAAACCCTTCTCTCTCCCCATTCCCTAGATATATAAAGGTCTGGCCCACTTT
This sequence comes from Noctilio leporinus, assembly GCA_004026585.1. Lineage (NCBI taxonomy): Eukaryota > Metazoa > Chordata > Mammalia > Chiroptera > Noctilionidae > Noctilio > Noctilio leporinus. The sequence goes on along the minus strand of PVIW01000900.1, from coordinate 189,022 downwards.
CTGCTCTCTTGCTTTTCTAGATTTGTCTTGTGTCTACACTGCTTTTCCAACCAGTCCCTTGTATGAGTAACAAACTTTCAAGTTCTCTTAGTGTGTAAAGTGTCATTAGGCTGAACCTATGAGTTGAGGGGAAGGGGAGAGGTATCCATTTCACTTCTACAAAATGAGTACAAAATAATTCTTAATTTATGTGGTATTTATAGGTGGTTAAAAAAAATGCTTATATGTTTTTGCTTCAATTCTTGCTCTTCTATTGTGGCCATGAGAACATGTCTGGGTTGACCTGCTAGAGAGTGAAACACATGGAACAGAGACCAGTTGTCCTATCAGCCTGATCAATCAACCGAGAGCTGACCCAAGATATGTGAGCAAGCTTAGCTAAGATCCATAGAGCCTGCTTAGCAATCGGTGGCTAACTACAGATGCATAGGTGAGGCCAGGCAAGATTAGCAAGGCCTTCTGAGATCAAGTGAAGCCCAAACTTGGGAACTAAATGTATCTTTGTTGAATACCACTCAGGTTTTATAGGTGCTATGCAGTATCATTGTGGAAATAGATAACAAATATATCAAGTGTGGGAACTTCTAGACTGAACATAGGATAAATAATATAAGGTCTCTGAACTCGGTCAACTCTTGTTGAAACCAGCAAGTCCCAAAATGAAGTGAAGGATTGTAATGCAGCTCATAGTTAGGCCTTTTCCCCTCTATTTTTAAGAGTTTATTTTGTTTAATTTTTGTGTGTGTGCTAGGTCGCTTAATAAGCAACTTAAAAAAAAGCCTTAAGTAAGATTAGCAATTTGCACCTTTTTAAAAATTAACAGCGCTCTGTTGTTTTGATATTGAGCTCCAATTATCAATTTGCATCTTTAAAGAGGTGTAACCTTTCTCAGATATTTTGCTCTGTGTTCTTATATTTAACTAGCAAGACTTGATTTTTACATTGCTTATGCTGTATTTACTTCTGCACAATTAAGGCAAGGAAAAAATAAAAAAAAAAAAAACAAGGCTTAAAAATTAGGGGTGTGATGTAGATTTCTGTAACCTAAGCAATTCAGGGCTGATGGTGGATGGATTCTGTCAAGTAGCCCCTGTGTTCATAAAAGGGAAATGTCTTAGAGCTTCAGGAAACATATGAATAAAAGTTTCTGCATGCTTGAATGGCTGCATATCCTATCTTCTTATTTATTAAACCAGCTTGTAGGCACAGCATAACCTTCAGTGCCTTGAACTCTGCTGGTCATAGGACCAGTGCCATTTTGACCATTCCCAGTTTTCCATTCCACTTGCCCTGTCTGTCCAAGTTCTCATTTTCCCTTGTTGGATCACCCAACAAGGAATATGTGGAGATGCTTCACAGGTGGGAAGGATCATTCACTCCAGGCTTATCCTTTGCTTCCCACTGTTTTCTCTAGAAAGAAGATTCAGGTTGGTGGTAGTTAAGTCCCCCTTCATTAGGTAAAAGTATCTAGTGTACTTTATTTATTTAGAAAATAATACTAACCATGTGGCCTAGTAGAAAGAACATTCTTTATAAAACTAGTATGGTAGTAACAATCTGTATTTTTTTCAGATACTTAGGACACCAAACTATGGCACTCTCGTCCACCTCCTGGACTTCAGTTTGAACCCAGTCAAGGAATTTCATAAAACCTTGAACTAAACCATTGTATTTTATTTTTTCAATAATGGCCCGTTACAACTAAGGAACAACTATGTAACCTATGTATTTTCTCAGTCTCTTGAGCTGGAACCAGACATCAACATTTTCTTGAACAGAGGTGATAGCGGGCTAAGTTAAATCCCTGTTAAGATCCTGAGAGGGGAGGAGGAAAACGTTTTAGAGTTGTGTGTCAAATCTAAAAGTTTTGATTTTATCCTTGATTGAAGCCAATTTCACCTTGAATGAATTGTTCTTTCTAATAAAATAAGTGAAAAAGATGTCGCTCATTGTGGAAGAGGAAAAAATAGTCAAGCGTTTAGGCAGGTTATCTGTTTGTCTCCACCTTGTAATTTAATTCATTTATTAAACCTTGCTTTTGACCTCAGTCCAGGCAGATTGCCATGGGATATATGGATGTGTCACCCCCTGTGGCAATGTTTTGTAGCTAGCTATTTACATTGTGTTTCCTACAGTGCTGTCTCCTGGGAACTTGATCCTTGAAATCCCTAGGGGCCAGTCTCTAATTTCTAACCTACCATTCCAATGCAGCCAAATGGTCCACAAAGTTTAGCCTCTACGTTTCTACACTGCAAATTAGAAATTTCAAGAAAACACTTATATGTAAAACAAAATAACATAGACATACTATATAAAAATGATTGTATCACTTAGAATTTGAAGACATTTCAACTACAATGGTTAACTTAACAAAGTTTAATTTGGCACATAATGAACTCATTTGCTTTCCCAAAGATAATACAGAAAGGCCTTCTTCATATTAATTGAAAAATTCAAAGAGGATGGAGTAGTTAAGATGTCAAAGGTGTGTAAGAGTTGTTAAATGAAATGAACTGCATTTGAAAATACAGGAAGGAGAAATGATTCATGAACAGAAAAGGTATGAAAAGAGGCAGGATAATGGTGAGTAGCATTTCCAGAAATAGTAGCCCAAGGAGCCGTTAACAAATGTAGCCTCCGGCTCAGTAGTGAGTGATAGGGCATTCAAAAGAAAAGATGTGTTCTCTCTAATGAGGTGCTGGCCAAGGACCGCCAAATTGCAGGAGACCACTGCTCTGATTTTGAAATCACTTATATGATGTGTTCTAAACTACAGAGTAATTTCTTCTTGTTACAAGTCAAACAATGTAGGAATGTATAAAGAGAACCTAATTATCACTGCCCTTTCATTTCCAGGCCTATGCATCTGAAGGATTCAGTGATAGCTGACTGGTGTGGGCCTGACACACTTTGTTCCTTTTTTTTGCACTACATACACAAAATATATCCTTGTGCATAAATAAAAATTTTCCTCCTGGAATAGGACCATATTATGCACATTAATTGTGTTTTGCTTTTTTTCACTTGGAGGATCTTCTGAAAAATCCTGACAGAAAGTAGATGGAGATCTAACACTATTCTTTTTCATTTTATTCTTACTTTCGTTTTTTAAAAGATTTTTTATTTATTGTTTTTCTGAGAGAGGGGAAAGGAGAGAGACAGAGAGGGAGAGAGACATCATGTATGGTTTGCCTTTCACCTGCCTCCAGCTATGGACCTGGCTGGAGATCCGGCTTGCAACCTGGTTATGTTGCCCTGGCTGGGAATTGAACCAGCAACCTTTGGGTTCACAGGCTGGCACCTTATCCATTGTTCCACTAGCCAGAGCCTATTCTTACTTTCTTTATACACACACATACACAGACATGCACACAGATTTTTACGTAAATGGAATCACTTAATTAAAATTATTCTTACATGTTAATTTTTTATGTTCTTTGCTACTGTTTTCCTTTCTGCTTCTGCTATATCTTCTTTTTCTCTTCCAACCCTGTACCTACATGTACAAGCTGGTATATATCCTTCAATACTTTTCTCCATTCTCATATTAACCTTAGAGAGAGGGGAAGGAAGGAGAATGGAGGGAGAGAGAGAGGGAGAGAATCATCAATGTGTGGTTGCCTCTCATGCGCCCCCAGCTGAGGACCTGACTGGCAACCCAGACATGTGCCACAATTGATAATCAAAACCAGCGACCTTTTGGTTCACAGGCTGACACGAAATCCACTAAGCCACACCAGCCAGGGCTCATTTTGTATCTTAGTTCTACAACGTATTTCAGGTTGAAGTTGGAAAAGTAACCCTTTTCATTCTCTTTTCTGGATTCATCTTCTTTTGATCTCATTTCAAAAGGGTTCTCAATTCTTTGGTTTTGGCCCACTGCTCTTATTTTTCTATGTAAGCTGCCTAAGTAACCTTTTATGTTCTTATAAGTTTAATTACCATCTTTTGCTATAGATGTCCAAATCTAAATGTCCAGCTTTTTAGTTCCTATATTCAACTCGCTATTGGATATTTCTATCTAATTTTTCCATAGGTACTTCAAATTAAAAATGCACCCACTTCTTTTTTCTCTTCTCCCCTTTGCACCCATATTATTTATTGCAATTGATTCTGTCCTCCACCATGTGAATGTCAAGCTAGAAACCTGCCACTTAAAATTATTCACCATGTTCTGCCAACTTTATTACTTAAAAGTTGTTGAGTTTATTCTCTCCTTTGAATTTTCCCCATTAGTTCATTAGTTAAGATGTTCATTAGGCCTCATATAAATTACTTCAAAAGTCTTTTAACATTTTTTTCCATCTAGACCCCATAACAGTGGGTCACTGGAGACATATGGCTCCCAAATCTGTCAAAGTAAATAAACATTTATTGTTTTTTTGTAAGTTTTGGAAGCATGATTGTACTATTCCATTTGTTCTTACTAGAGTAGGAAGTACAAAATATGTATCAATATTTAAAACAGAAACAAAGAAAAACCAAAAACAGGAGGAGTTAGGCACAACTAATGTTCCCAAGATAGGAAAAGCAACCAGATTTAAGTGTGTGTTGATATTCCAGCAACATGGGGAGTGCACCCTGTACCCCTGCCTATGCAGTACCTTCCATCGCAAGCCAGTGATTTCTATTTCAGCACTTTCATGTCTGTTCTCCTGCAGTCAGAGTGAGCTATATAAAGCACAGATTTGATCTTTGTATCACTTAGCACTGTGGTACAGGGGTGAGTGTAACTGATTTTAAGGGTTAGGGTAAGTTCAAGTTTGAGCAGCAGAAGAACACCTGAGGAATCAAGGGCCATGAAGATAGAGAAGGACGTTGAGATCATCGTGGGCAATGGAGAATGAACTGTCCTGGGCTCTTCTGAGGTGTCAAACTGAATCACCAAATGAATGGATTCTTTCCAGACTGTTGCTAGTCAGTGTACTTCGTGTTTTCCCTGGGACACTAACAGGTAGAATAAATGATGTCTGTAGCTACTGGAGGCTCAATTAGTCATCTTCTGGGGAGGAGAAGGCACCAGGAAGTGCTGGGGTATATAGCGGTGGATAGAGCAGAAGAGAGTGTAGATAGACATGTTGTAATCAAATTGGTAATGGGAAGGAAGAGGAACCTAAAGTTTTGATGATGGGTGTTGTTTCTTGAAAATTCTATTTTATTTTATCATTGTTGAATTTTTAAAAACTCTGAAAAATGTTTCAAAAATAGAGTGATAAGCTAAAATTTCTGGTTTTCATTTTCCATGGCAACTTGGCCTCCTTAAAGACCATTTTGGTCATTTCAACAGTTGTGCTGGATCTAATTAATCTTGTGTCAGCAGGCTTTTTATATTATAATACGACAGTAGGGACATGGCATGAGGTAAGGTCAGTATGAAATTCACTATCATCAGTGACCTAGAGCATTGTCGGATTAATAGGTACTGAAGATTTTTTTTTGAGTTCCTTATTCATCTCTTGAGGGAAGGGCCATGTTCCTATTAAGATTAGACTATCATACTTCATTATGGATACCAACTACCAAAAGTTCCATGTTACATTTTTAAAAGTTTGAAAATAATTTCATTGGCTTGAAGGTAGGGTTATGACACAGGCTTTTTATCTGGTTTAGATCTACTAACATAAATTATATAGGTGTAGGGTCTCTACACATGGGCAGTGTCAGATAAAGCCTAAATCATTAGGTGGTATTGGGGTTCCTTTTGGTAAAGGAAATTAGATTCAATTTGCAGTGAGAAGTGGTTTGGCTCCAAGACTCCTCAGGGAGGAGCTAGTTCCAAGAAAGTTCTGGAAGATATGGGAGAGGACCATTGATTCCAAATATTAGTAGGATTCAGATGATTTGGAAATTAAAATGCAGAAAGAATCAGACATTATTCTTCTTGCTGAAGCAGGAGGCTAGTTATTTTAGTCAGCTATGTCCCTATGTATCATAATTTCAAAAGCCTTACTCACAAGAATGTCTCATAAAACAAATGAGTCATATCCCAGAAAAATTTGCAATCTTCACATTTAGGGGCACCAGAAAAAGTGGGAGTTAATAGTAGTATTTGGTTTTCTGCCTCTCCTGGACTAATGCATAAATGTGGAAGCATAGAACAGTTGGAGATTCAAGATGATAGTGGTCAAAAAGTATTTCCCTGACCTTATTCTTTAAAGCCAGCTAATCATAATCATGCGCCATGTTTATATAATGATGTTCTTGTGTGAGAGGGGGAAGATTGGAGATTGGTGCTGCCCCTTTAGGAAAATTCTCACTTTCTGTCTCCTCTGCAGGAAATGTCAGAGGTAAAAGGAGATGACCAGCCCCAGAAGGTCATGCCGGTTTAATCAATGGTAGTGGATTAGTATTAGCTAATTTGTGGAATGGGTTTGCTATTTAATCTAGGCTGGAGAGGAGAGAGTCAAAGGGCTAAAAATGCCTTAGACTTCAGAAGCTCCAAAGCTGGTATCAGAGAAAGGAGTGGGAGGCTAGTGACTTGAGTTCCACAAAATTCCATTTACCCAGAGGGAAAGTAGATTTTAACCGCAACATCTACCACAGGTTAAACTTTGGGCAGAAGAGCAGAGAGGCTCCAGACACAGTTCTTGGGGTGGTAGAAGTGTGGCTTTCTAAAGGTTTATTTGGAGGACTCAGCTACTTTAAAGCTCACCCCTCCCCCATTTTGGAACCAAGGTAATATAAAATAACTCAGCAAAATATATCCATCTCCAATATGGAAGGCACAGTTTTACCCAATGTTCCTTATAATTCTGCCCCACCCCAGGAAATTTCTCTCAGCTCCTCTTCCTTCTCAAGCCCCTCTGTAAGTGTTCTCATGGTCTTAGCTTTCTGTACCTTGGGATGGCACCTGGAGGACAATACATATACTGCTCTGGAGATGAATTTCAAGTGTTGAGTCTTCCAGCAAATTTGAAATTTAGCCAGATATCTTCCCCCATTCTTACCCTTTATTCCTTATAATCTCCAAGAAACTTTCTTGCTAGCAGACTCCTCAGACAGTGACAAACTGAATTCTCATTAAAACAAAGAAAGGTTAAGGGGAAAAAATAACCTATTTAAAATGAGGTAACTCACCAGTCTTTCAGCTGTAAATTGACAATAGGATTTATATAAATCCATAATTGTATCTCTTTTACCTGCAGTTAGGCTACTTAATGATGAAAAAAAGTATATAGCTGATCGCACAGCTTTAATGAGGATTCTTTTTACAGAGTTAAAAAAATCCACCAAATTAAATTCTGCCAATTTATTCCATTGCAAATTGAGCACCACCCTGTGAGGGGGGAAAAAGAATAAAGAAAAAAAGAAAAGAAAAGAAAAAAAATCATCAAGTAGCTTAAATCAGTTACAGCTAAATGTGTAAGTCAGCATGTGCTTTAGCCTTTAGTCATGAAGAATATATTAGATTTTAAAAATAAATGGCTTTCTGCTGAGTCTTCATTGCAATGGCTTTCTGACTTTTAATTAAATTTTCAGTACTTGTGGGTGCTTCCTCATGTACTCTGGCCACAGAGCTCGAATTGCTTCCATCATTAAGTGGAGTGGAAAACCAAATTGGAGATTATTAAGCTTGTTCATTTCTTTGTTATCAGTAGCTGGTGACTCTCTCCTTTTTACTTGTTAAATAGGAATGGAGCTTTCTACCAGGATATTTTCCACGAATGAAATAAGCTCTCGTAAACAGAGCATGATTAGCCCTAACGCGGGAGCTTGTTAAATGTTCCTCATTAGACATTTCTGGTCTGTTTCATCAGTGTTAAATGAACTTAATGTAAATTAATAAAAACAGATTTGCATTATTTGTAACAGGATTGAGAGTAAAGAAGAAAACTGTAAGCAACACTAAACTCGACAACCAATGTTGAAATTTGCACTTTTTCTCTGCTGCCCTTTCTTTTCTATGGCATTGAATAGGTGGCTCCAAAGGTTTAATATTTAATCTTTTGGAATGGAGCATTACAGTTTAGGTCTTACAGTAGCGACTATAATTGCTAATTTGGTGATTTTCTGCAAATTTTGGTTTTGCTCCTTTTGAACATCCTAGAAATAAAGAGACTTATGAAAATCATGTATTAATTTAGGAACTGATTTTCAACAAAGGATCCTGACTGTTTATACCAGCAGGGTTAGAACATCCTAATTTTGGCTTTAGAACCTAATGGATGGTTTTAAATTTATATTTGTTTTGATTTATAAAAATGAATTCATTGCAGATGCTTTCAGGCAAATGTGTGATGTAAAATTCACATTATTTTAAACAGTGACATTCTTAAAAATACAAGGCTTTTTCTCCTAATTAAGGGGAAGCCAAACTGAAAAGACACTTAAACATGCACAGAAGGTCGAAAAGCTAAGGGCCACTAATCTAAATGATAAAATGATTTATCTCAAAATGTGGAATGAGATGTCCATGAGCAAGTAAAAATAATTGGGGACCCCAGCATTTGAAATTTCAGGACCTTCATTAGCTAAAGTAGGCTGTGCCTAAGTTGCAAACTCCTTTAGATCCTGCTGTTAGGAATGTGAGGCTACAGTGACTTTGACTCAATGGTTGTTGATGGGCCAGTGGAACCTCTATCTGTATGTGATGGTCATTGTTTTCCTCCCAAAACATTGTAATGCTCATTAGAGCTGAGCTAGAGTTTAAGATTCTGTAAGCTAAGATAAAAGCTGCTAAATTATGAAAAAAAAAAGTGCATCATCATATGACAGTGGATACTGTTTTATTTTAAGTAGGAATTTTCTGGAACTTAACTTTTGCATGAAAATTTTGTAGTTCCCCAGGCTAACAGTAGGTATTAACTATTTTTTTTCATATTAGTGATGACAGAAATAGCCAAATCTTGATTTTAACTAGGATTCTTGGAGAATGTTGTGTCCACAGCCCAAGACAGTGAAAACAGAATATATCCCACAAATGTCAGCCATGGCAGGTAGAACTAATTGTTCACAGCATTCTTTTCTGCTCAGCCTGGTTGGCCTCAGAATTACTCTTGGGCCCTTGCTCCAGGCAGCCCCTTCCAATCCACTTGACTTGTTATTGTCAGATGAGGCCTTTCTGCCACCCCTATTCTAATTACTGAAATTTTGAATTACTTAGATTTAGTTTAAAAAAAAAATTTTTTTTTTTTTCATTTTTGTGGTTGAGACATTTAAGATCATTTTCTGCCTTTGAGGGTATGGTGAACACATTTTGTATGTCAAATCCTGATTTGTTTTCATCTTTATGCCTGAAAATCTTGTGATCTAGTGCCATCATTATGAAAATTCATTTTGTTTTCATAATGAACTACATGCGCCGAAAGGACAGCAGATTAGACTAAAATTACATGGAACACAGGATATGGACAGAACAATTTCTCTTCTTCTTTTTCTTCTGTTCTTCCTTTCTTTCTGACAAATTTTTGATTCCTTGAGATTTGGCCAAATAACCAAGGAATAATTTAACTTTTCCAAAGCATGGCTTAGAGGAAAGGTAGAACATAAGCTTTTTGAAATGACCCATCAATGTTAAAATGTTGTCTGTCTGGTTTTGTCACAGGACACTCCACTTTGACCTTCAGCCTCATTCTGCTCTTCTCTGTTTATCTTCTGCTCTGGTTCAGCTTTGATCTTAACCTCTGATATTTCCATGCTAGCTTGCTTGTTACTGGCTATCTCCTGTCCTGGTCCTTCCACTGGATTGACGCATGTGGCTCTCTCTTCCTCAACCCTAGTAAAGCATTATAAACAGATTCTGATTCATTGACATCTTTAATTACAGAGCTCCAGTTAGCTATTTACTAAATATATTAACTAAATAACAGCAAATTAAAACTCATCCTTACTGGTACATAATAAGGACCAACAATAATTCTACATGTGTGTGAGTGTGAAGGTCACAGGGAGAAATTGAGAAGAATTTCAGAAAATCCAAATATTATCTTAGTGTAAAAAAATGAATTTAGTTCCTGGATGGTGGCACAATGGATACAGTGACAGCCTGCGAACCCAAAGGTCACTGGTTCAATTCCCTAGCCAGGGCACATAATCAGGTGGCAAGCCTGGTCTCCTGCCAGGTCTGTAGCTGGAGGCAGGTGAAAGGCAACCATACATTGATGTGTCTCTCTCCCTCAGCCTTTCTCCCTTCCCCTCTCTCTAAAAATAATCAATAAAACTTAAAAAAAAAAAAAGGAAAGGAAAGAATTTAAAGATTTGGCATGTGTCCTATGTGTGGAATAAATGTGGTAAAAATAAGTGGCTTTAAATTTCACAAAATAAATTATTTAAATGATACACAAAAGAGCGACAAGAAAATATTCTTAAAATATGAAGAAAAAGAAACAAGTCATGTATGTCAGAGTATAGAGGCAGCCAGGGTGGAATGTGCTAATGAATATGGTCAAAACTATAGGACACATGGGAATCTGCTGGAGAGAAACACTTGCAGATTTGTGTTGATAGTGACTAAGGAACAATGCCCTCATCAGACATCTGACACCCCGCCAGCTGCAGTTTGAAAGCTTAAAAACCATCAACGGAAGTCTTCCTCGGGACCCTCGAAGGCCAGGAGTCTCCATTCCCCTGCTCCATGGGCCCTGGAGCTGGTCCTGCAGCAGCCCTTCCCCTCTACCCCAGTGAACTGCTCCCACATTGGTCTCCAGGTGATCTCTCACAGCAAGGCTGCCCTGACAACATATGTCTATAAAATAATATAACAATGACAGTGATGGTAACACTAAAAAATATTAATTGAACACTTACTATTAGGTACTGTTCCAAGAAGTATGTATGAATTAACTCGTTTCATAGCCACAACAACTTTACGGGTAGCTACTATTATTATTCCCATTTTATAAAAAGGCAACTAGTGGTAAAGACAACAAATGACTTGTTCAATGTAAATAGCTTGAGATGGGAATGGAATCCAGGGAGTCCAACTTGAGAGATGACATTTGTTCGGTTTACATTCTGTAGCTGAGTGCTGTGTTTTTCTTTTAGCATTCCTCAACTTAACCTAAGAAAGAGGTTACCGCTGCATGAGCCAAGCTCTTCAGGTAAAAATAGAGGTTTGTGGAGATGAGGAGAATATAGAACTATTACCCAAAGTGTAACTGAGCAAACAGGAGCTTGAGCGTGTAGCGCCTTGGTATATGACCCAATAATTAGCATTGAGAGAAATAGGTTTTTATTTATAAGATTTTAACCTTGTGGGGCTGGGAGCACTTCAGTTCAGAGCCCTGTTTCCCCATGATGCCCAGCACTTCCTTTGATCCCCACTAGGCTAAGAGCAAAAAATAAGCGCAGTAGTTCCCCATCTCTTTATCTGTACTTAAGTTGGCTGTACAAACAGTCCTTCTGTCCATTTGGATGATACACTTGTGGGTTTTAAAGTTGCCATTCTTTTGCAGTAGCTTTTTCCTTTAGGATTTGGGGTCTACTGTCCTCACACTCCATATAATAGTCCGGAAAAGCATGTGCTGTGTTATACTGGATCATGATGAAGTTCAGGGAAGCCACAAGTCCTAAGACAGTGTCTTCTTCATCTGTCCTGAGTTCCAAGAGCCCAAACAGAGTTCAGGTCTGCAAGGCAGAGTCCTCAGTGGCTTTAGAGTCAGCTGGAGTGGGCATGATCCAAGCAGCAGCGTATCTGCTTCCCTACTAGCCCAGGCCGCACAGCCGGATCCTGACTACAAACTGCACAGCCACTTGCTGCTTCCCGCAGGCCTGCTACATTATGGCCCCGTTTTTCCCTTCAGGCTGCCCACCCTGTTTTTAAATTTTGACCTAGAAGTTTTATGTGACTTTATTTTTGACTTCCATAATGAAACATTTGTCAGTTTCCCCATATTGTTCACTTTTTCTGGCTGCCATTTTTAGTCAGGGCAAGAGTGACTTAGTGATCCCAGATACTTTGTCTCCCGTGGCTCTGTCATAATACAGTAGGAAAGTCACTTATGCTTCTTTCGCCCCAGGGTGTAGCACAGATGTTACCTAGCTACCAGCCTGCCCTTTTGTTATGTAAAGTATTTAACCACAGTATTGCCCACTTTCCCTTTCCCCATCCCCCAACCATGGGCTGTGGGGAACATTTTTGTTTTGGGGACTTTTTGCTTTGCACTCTGTTTCAAAAGGACATTCATTTTCATTAGTACAAAGGTGCTGATGCCCAGGAAATTAGAATAAAACCAAAAATCAGAAAAGGATAGTTAAATCTCTGACTTTTGGATAAAACTGGGCCTAAATGTAGGATTATTCTTTATTGCCAACTTTATTTCTTTTATGTTTGGGTATTGGGGGAAGAATGGAAATAACTTGTTACTTTAGGGATGGTGTAAAAGTGTTCACAGGTACCTAAGGCGGTGCAAAGCTTAGAGTTGGTATGAATAAGCAAAGGCCAGCCTAAACCGAGATGCGTAAGGAGTTACCTTTTAGAAACAGACTACTGTCCCTTTTGTAATTATTGAACATCTAATATGAATGCGGTCTTGCACAGAATCCTAAAATGAACACAATGACCCTTGTAGGTAGATTTAAAAAATGATAAGCAGTCATGTTTCCCTTTGGTCCTATTCTTCCCTCCTAATATGGTAATGCTGATTTACTTGGATGTCACCAAGGAAAGTGCCATCAACCATCTATTTAATTTTTGTTAAAATTCTCTCTTCTTTGCTGCCTTTCAGGCAGGTACTGAAAGAACCCAGATAGGAGTTAGGATATCATCTTCATTCTGCCTAATAGGCTCTTTTATCAAATAAATGTACACAATGTGTTAGACCTTAAAAACATGATACAAAAACTTGAAAAAGAAACTGATGAGGGCAATAAGAATTTGTCATTTTGATTCTGAAGCTTCTAGTTTATTTCAGGGGGAAAAAGAAAGCAAAGGAAAGAATGTTCTTATTCCTGTAATCTTCGGGAAATCTTCACAGGTGGTGAGATTTCTAACCAGAATGCTATGTAATCTCATCAGCTGAGAGGAATTCCTGAGATGCTTAGCAGAGGTGAGGATAGCCACAGAGGCTGCCCTGCTGGATTTTCTTTGGAGGGTTCTGAGAAGAACTTAGAGTGCTTTTCACTCATGTTTGCGAATTTCATCATTTTCCCAGCATAAAATTCAGAAGGTAGTTTGAAACCCTAGGTCTATTTAAAAATAATGGAGTGCATTTTCTTCACGGAATTCCCAGAGAGGAATTCTCTCAGAACTAGTGTGGCTGGTGCGTCACTCCAGTGGGACAAATGCCCCTAGACCATTCACCTTCCCCCATCCTGCCCTCTTCCCTTTGCCCCTCACAGCAGTCCATGAACGAGTCAACTGGCAACTTGAGGAAGCTGCGCAATAGCAATAAAATGAAGTAATAATAATAGCTACAACTTATTAAAGTACCCAGTCCATGGCAGCCCCCCTCCATGTGCTTTTTAATTTATATTTATTTTATATTTATTTTTTTGTTCTCATGGCCCTGCAAAGAAGGTACTATCCCCTATTTATTAGTTGGATGAGATAACCAAGGCTCAATTAAGTGATTTGTTAGGGCCACCCATCTCGTAAGAGGTGGAGCTGGGCTTCCAGTGCTTTCAATGTTGCGCCATCCTCTTCCCTATTTTTAAAATTGTGTCACTTAATTCTTGCCAGAAACAAAGGAACAAACTTGGCCATGGTATAAAGCTAAAGGCTGCTTGGAGCCTGTCAGCTCCATCCACTTCTTTCTGATCACTGTTTGAGATCGAATGGTTTGGGTACAAGCTTAAAAATAGGTTTCCCTAACCAGGCAGGTGGGTCGGCTGGACGGTATAAAGGCGCAGGAACTCGGCTGAGCAAGGTGCTCCTTCCTGTCAGAACACATTTCCACAGAGCCCTGCATTCGGCAAGCTGGAGGCACCTCCTCCTGCTTCTGCCTCCTAGTGGGCTGTCTGAGGGAGGCTATACATATGTATTAAGTTATTAAGCGGTGGTATGGGTTCTCACAAGTTCAAACACAAAGCATGCTGTGTCTCCGCTCGAGCATCTCCAGGAGGGCCTGGATTAATAGAAATGCAAATGGAGCATCTGCACAAGGCCATATGATTAGAGCCTCCCCCTCACACCTCAAAGTCAAGAGCAGAAAAACACTGCATGTGAAATACAACAAAAAATGGTGATATAATATGCAAAGTCTGTTACCCATTTCAACAGCAGTCAGCAAAAACATTCCTACTCACACCACTCAGAGCAATTCTGCCCCAACTTTATTATGTAAGCTAATGTTTGGCATCAGGGTAAACTTGTTGGGGTGCTCGAGGTCCTACTGACTCCTCTGTTGCTTGCGACTGGCACACCCCTGTTTGGCCCACTTGGGGAAGATGCTATTAAAAGGAGAAGTAGAGGCTTTTCATTTTTTATCTCCGCTCTCTTCATCTCGCTGGGGTAGAAAGGCAATGGTCAAAGAAGCACTCAGCACTGAGTTCACTTTTTAGTTTTAGGAGAGGACTAGTGATCTGAAATTGCCAAGGCTAGAAAGCCTTCCCGCCTGGTCCAGTGTGTGTCCTGGGCTTCCCCAGGCCGGTGCAGGCCCCGGGCAGAGTCACCGGTTTCCCGTCGGTCTGAGTAGGTAGCCTCATGCCTCCTGCAGCTGCCCTCCTGATCCTGTGCACTGTCAGTTATCGCTCTAATGTCTCAGCACAGGGACCAGATCCCGGCATCCAGTCACATGTAGGCTTCTGGGATGCTCGCCTATGTAGGTGACCAAAGTTTTGCCACCCTAAAACTGCCTTTTGGGACACTGTTTTAAACCTAATTATCAAGAAACAAAAGGCCCAGAAAGAACCTTTGTCCTTCTCCCTTTTCTGCCTGAGCGATTCAGATGGAAAAACCTGCTTCAGGAAGGAAACCGGAGCATAGTCACCTCAGCCTAATTTGAATCAAGTAGCTAGGAAGGCTGGTGGCTAGGTCATGCCTTGTGTGCCACCGAAGCAGGAGCTTTCCTGCCATGCATGTGTGGTCCTCTTTTCCTCCACTACCTGTAAATTGCCCATTTGCACTTTAAAAATCAAAGACCCCATTTTCTCCTTGTCTTGTTTATCCAAAAAATGACATTGATACCCAATTTTGCCTCAATGTCTTTGGAATTTTTCTGCTTATGTGAATTCTACAGGCCCATGTATTAAAATTTTTTCCCTGTTAATTTCTGTTATTTTGAGTATTAGCCCAGCTGGGAGAACTCAGAATGCTGGCATGGTGAAAATGGCACCAGTTGTTAGACAGGTGGGATCAAACCGAACCTCAGCTTGTCAACCTTGGTACTTGAGTTCTGGCTAAGAATTCAGAGCCCAGAACTCAAATTATAATTTATGTTGAAAGTCATAGAGGCAGGAGAAGAGAGTGGTAGAAGAAACGGGCCCAGGCAACAAGTTATAGAGGCAGAAGAAGGGCCCTTGGAGTTTAAGAGAGACAAGGGTAAAAGTAAAGTTTAAGCCCCTGGGGAGAAGGGGGAGTGGGGTCGGGATGGGGGAGGGGAAAGGCACTGATTTGCTTCTAAGAGGGAAAGCTGCTGGGTCTTCCGTCCTAAGGGCTTTTAAGGGTGGAGATTTTAGGGGTGGTCCCAGGGGAGGATCCCAACAGAATATTCATCAACTTTTCAGGTGTGTCCTTTCAGGGTCTTGGTCTCCACTGATTGATCAGCACCAGGGCAGGGGGTCATTAGTCAATGCAGCTGATGCCGATGTCAGCCATGGCATCACTTGTCTGGTTTTGCTGCTTTTCTGTGTTTTCAGCCTGGAGCTGAAGCACAACTAAAGCGTAGATGTTATCTGTAGGGGTTAATGCTTAAGGGAGTGGTCCTGCAAGGTCCTGCAAGGGCCTGCATGGGAGTCTCAGGAGGCCACTCTTAGGCTTCTTGTTTCTCCTCCAAGGGGCCCGACCACATGATTAGAAACATGTTAGGGGAGTGAGGATTAGGAGAGGGTCTTAGTTGCATGACTACCAAAATGAAAGGTCAGGGGTTCTAAACAGCACAACCAGACCAGTAATATTTATGCTAGGGAAGGAAAGGTTACCCTGGGGTGAGTGAAGTCCTTGTTTTTCCAGTTTTTCCTGTTGCTAGGCACCTGGGGCTTTCTGCCCTGTCACCTTCTGTACCTGACCCATCCTCCTGCTCTGCTCATATCTGTTTTACTGCCTACCACCAGAACGAGAGATGAAAAGTAGTGATTTAAGCCTTCCAAAATGCATGAATTAATAAAAGAAGAAAGATCTGCTTGCCTCTCCTTGCATCTGAGGACAGGAGAGGTTTGGTATGAGGGAGTGTGGATGATTTAGGGTCGCCTTTCCCGATGGAGAAAAAGCCCTTTTTTTTTTTTGTCTCTGTCCTTTTTGCTAATGTTCTTTCCCTGAACCCATCCTTCTCCTTTACTTGGTTAGTTTAGCCTAGGTATGCCTGTATTGTTTTAAACTACAATCTCTCTCCATTTATGACCCTGTAGGGTTATATATTGATAAGGGAATCAACTCTTTTCTGTCTAAGAGCAAGAGGTGGCACCTGTGTAGCTGAGTTTTGCATAGGGACACATTCTGAGGTGACTCTGAACCTGGAGTTTGGGTATTTTCTGCATTCAGGCAGCTTCCTGCTTTCAGTGACTGCTGAGCTACTGGGGATGTCAGACACTCATCAAAGTGGTTGCTCTTATTTATACTTAGTTATAATTCTACAGGATGCTATTTGTTAGAGGTCATTGCTTACAAATTGGCATAGTAGATAGTCTTGCCTTATTCATATAAGGAATCCCACCGGCCTCCCTTTTTTCCAGTTTATTGTCAGTGCTCCAAGACTGTCCCTTATCTTTCATCTGGACTTTAGCCATATTCTTCTGGCCTCCGGTCTCTTTTCCCTCATACACATACACACTTTTTCCAGATTCATCATTCTAAAGCCTTGCTCTGATGAAGGAACTCCTCGGCTAAACATCTCCAATGATTTCCCATCGCTCAGCAAATAAAACATAAGCTTCTTATTCTGGCATTTAATGCTCTCTAGGATCTGGCCCCCATCTGTCTTTTTCAACATTTTAGATTACCTATGTCACTGGATTAAAGGAATCTGTTTGCCTGCATGCATCACAGCTCAATAAGACACGAACAGGATTTTGCTGCAAAGAAAGTAAGGATTTATTTTCAGTAAGTGGTCCATGCCTCTGAGACAGGTGAGCTAATGCTCAAAGACCTAGCTTCTGGATGGCTTCCAGGGGATGGGTGTTGTAGGGGAAAGATCATTAATCATGGTGACTAAGGGAGTCAAGGTTGTGGTGTCTAGTGATTGATTGATCAGTAATGGATAGTTGATCAGGGAATCTGGTCCTAATGCCAGCCAGCCAGCCATGGTGTTGCTGCATCTGGTTTTGCTGCATTTCCAAGCCTGGAGCTGAAACACAACTGGGGCCTAGATGTTATCTGTAGTTTGACTGAACTCTCTTTCTGTGGTCAATGGGCCTGAGGATTTGTTCTAAGATTATCTGATGCTGTTCAGAACCTCAGCATCCTCAGGGCTTCATGATTAAGGGAGTGGTCCTGCAAGAGGGGAGGCAGGTGAGTCAGGGTGCTGGATGAGGCCAGTTTGAATCAAAAGGAAAGAAAGAAGAAAAGGTCATGTGAAAGAAATGAAGGTCCTATATGATTATATTTACACCACATAACTTTCAGTTCTCCCTTTCTATAAATCCTTCAATATAATGGCAGAACCAGCTCAAAATAATCCCATCAGATTTAATGAGAAACCGAGTTGTTTTTCAGTGGCAACAAGGCCAAAAGTACAAGTCATGCAGCTGAAGCATGTGTAAAGGAGAGAACTTTGGTCTCCACCTGCACCTGGAACAGCAGTCTGCCTCCCAGCTCTCTCCATGGAACCCAAAGACCAAGACATAACTGAACTTGAACAATGGAACCCTTTTAGAAGCAGAGAGTTGATTTTCCAGAAAGATTTAGTGTTGACGCCCCTTTACCATAAATGGTCAAGCTCCAAGGCCCTCCAATTAAAACTTTCCCAGCCAGTGCTTCCCCCTATACCCTTAAACACCCACCCTGAACCCTGGATCCAAGAGTCTGAGATTTGGAACATCGGCTTTCCATTCTCCTGGGTGGCACCATTGATACTGCAATAGTCTTTCTTTCTCTTCTGTAATTCTTGGTGGTGAGTTAGAGTTTGGCTCTGCTAGCTCTGGGTACACAAACATTTTCCGTTCTGTAACATGAACACATTTACTTCAGTTAAAATGAACTTCCTCCCTGGTCCATCCTCACTTGTGGACCTATCCTTGAGGAGGTATGTTAATTGTCACCTTCTGTTTGAAATCTACCAAATGTATCCCAGTGATTTCTTTGTGTGGCTGCCTCTTGCATTAGTCCATCTTTTTGGCTAACATCTCACTTTCCCTTGTTTTTCAGGTAATGCTTGTCACTTGGGGAAGTGTATAGTAGATATTTATTGAACGCATGAAAAAATATTGAGTGAATGCTCCTGTCTGTCTTCACTCCCTTTAGAATTTGTGAGGTTCCTGAAGTGGAAATAGTATGAAGCAGCATAAGTAGGCAGGGCTTTGGGATCAAAGAGACTGGACTGGAGCCTCTGCTGAGCCATTTATTAGCTGCATGACCTTAGACAAGCTACCTCACTTCTCTGTACCTCTCCTCTATCAAAGCTTGTTGAATGCATGAACTTTTATTATGGGTTTTTGGGTATATATGCATATTCTTTATTCCCCAGAAATGTTGAAAGCAAAGTAATGCTTGTCTTACAGATATAGAACATTCTCTTCATATGTAAATCTTAGAATGAACTGACATAATATACACCACAGATCTAGGAAGATTTCACTTAACAAATAGAGGCAGGAATTACACGATCACATTAGCATCTACCCTCTTGACAATTGATTGAACAATGGACTCTATATGCTTACTTTTGAAGACTGTGCATTTTGATAGTTTAACTAATTTGGACACCCAGTAATAGAAATGATACAATGCTGCAAATCTAGATGTCTACAATGAGGAATTTCTTGGAGAAAGAGAAGGAGGGAAAAGATTCCACAGTGATTTCTTACATCTGCAATCCTAAATCTAATTTAGTATTAGTGCCCCTGACAGGAAAAGAAATTTCAGGGCAGTTACTCACACTTTTGAAGGTTTTATTTGGTTTAACCTCAGAAATAACTATACTGATGGTGCTGAGTGCTCTCAGATGCAGGTTTTCTCTCTGAAATAATGGACTCTTGAGTTTCTCCTCTTCCAAAAATTAGGTCTGAGATGCTGTCGGGGCTTTCTGATGAGTGACTTTAACTACTGTGTGATGTTAAAACATAAAAAAATAATCCCCCCTACCCACTTAGTGAGGTCTTTTCTTGAGGCCATGTAAGAGACCAGGAAACCTCACTGACCATGCCATAGATTTTCATGTGACGGACAGGGGGCCTTATTGGAGTCACATGTTCCCATCCACACGCACCTCCTATGTGAACCAGGACTGTTCTCTTTGCCACCGCCACACCATTGAATTATGGTGAGAATTCCATCCAAGTTCCAGATACTCTCTGGGAGTCATTTCCATGTTATTTATAGCATCCTCTCCTTTTTCCTGGCATTTGTCGTTTTCTTTCAAAAACTTCCCTCTGGCCTCTTGTCAAACTTCAGTAGTAAACATAAAACTTATTTTTCCTGTTGGGCATGAGGAAAATAACCAAACAAAAAATAGTCAATCTGTAACACACACTGCAGGTGTAATATTACATTATGTCATAACTCTGGCAGTAGGAGTTCTAGTTTTGGTATGGGATGTAATTCAGCATAGGACTAAGTTGTTTTATTCAGTTTTCTCTTGTTTCATAAATCCTATGTAAAGTGTCTTTAAAAAACACTAACATTTGTATAGTTCATTACAACTATAAAGAACTTCACGCAATTTTAAATTTTTGATAGAGCATCCCTGTAAACTTGATGTTTTTATTATTTATGTTTTTCTGATGGTGAAACTGAAGCAGGGGGGTTTCACAAGTTAAGTAACAGAGACCATGAGGCCCTTTTTAATGGTTATAGTCCTGCCAACAGTGGTTCTTAGAAGCACCATTGGAACTCCATTCTCAGACCAATGAGAGCCTGGGCCAGGGCCGGAGGGTTCCAGACCATGAAGTCTAGTGATAGGTGAGGCAGGGATAAAGCCCCAAATCCATCCAGGCAGTCTAGTAGAAGTGCCCTTCTGAGGGAGCTAGAAGAAGAGGCAGATCTAGGAGGAGGTAACAGGACAGAATGAAGCCAGGTTTGAATTAAAGAGAGGGAGTTGGAGCTTGGAGGGAATCTGAGTCATTGAAAGTTAGCCACAGCTGTTTTATGTGAGACATTTGTAGCATTGGCCATGAGCCAGGAAGAGTGGGCTCAGATGTCAGATCATAAATTTGGGAATAAAGGTTAAGTATGACAATGTCCAGAAGATACTACAGTCAATAAAGTTAAGAAACATTTGAACACATACTATATTATGGGTTGAAAATAGAAATAGCACTGCATCTAGGAACTTGTAGGTCATCTCTTCTTTCTTTCTTCTTCCTCCTTGACTTGTTCAACACTCTCTATCCTCCTTCCATCCCTTCATTTTGTTCCTTATAGTACAGCTGCTTGGCACTTTGATAGTGGTTGTGTGCGGTGCTGGGGATGCAAATGTGACAGAAAAAAATTATAAATCCTTCATCATTGTGGAAAGTTATATGTGTATCTTTGAATTACATTTGTCTAAAATGCTTAAATTTTCACCTTAAATAGGTGAATACAAGGGTTGGAAATTAAAAATTAATTTTGGATTCTCATACTGAGTATCTATCACTATGTCCATGTGTTTATATTGTGTGTACACACAAGAATACAGGGTGCACACAATCAATTGGCAAAATTTTAGTAAAATAAATAGCATAGCATGAAAGTATTATATTTTGAAATAAATTTATTCTTATATGTAAATACATAAACATAGTCATTATTTTTTAAATTGTTTAAAGATGCATCCATATGCTGCAATAATAGACTTGATTTGACTTTGGAATCTTGAGCACACTTTAATTAACTTTTCTTTATCCATGGACATCATCATGTTTTCAATCTTAGCTTTAACAGCCTCTTTATTGGAATGATGTTGTTTATTAACTGCTCTCTCACAAATGCTGTATACATAATAGTCTAAAGGATGTGCATCTGGTAAACTAGGTGGCCAGATTTCCTTTAACCAGAATTCAGGAACATTGACACTGAGAATTTCTTGCACCTTTTTGGCATTATGTGCTGGTGCACCATCTTGTTGGAAGATAAAATGATGTCCATTTATTACTTGCTTCATCCATGGTACAACTACTTTTCTCAAAACCTTAAGGTAAATATCGTGGATCTTCATTGATGATCTCCTGGATTCTGTGTACAATATCTGGACTTGTGTGATCCTTGTGTACCTTATGCATTTTCTTTATTGGTGTGGTGAATCAGCATCATATCTTCTTCATGTTGTAAACTGCATGTAAAGAGATGTTATTGAAGTCCACAATTTCCTTAGCAGTTGGCCCTGCACGCAGTCCAGAAATGATGGTTGCTCTAACATTATATTCCTTTGACATGATGGTTGCTCTCAGAATTTAATACTTTATATCTGAAATAATGATGTTAAATCATAACCTTAAAAACATAGTTTTTCAAAATTAATAAGAAGCACATGAAATAAGGAGATGAAAAGTTATTGCCAATTGACTGTGCACACCCTGTACATTGCTTAGTGACTAGAGTGTTTAAATGTCATAAGGAATACTTATACATTGAAGTCATAAATTAATTTTTCTTATCTTATGAGTCTTTCATGTAGCCCATCCCATTTATATCAACCCAGCAAATAATCAATAAATATTTGCTGATTTCTTTATTTTTTTTCTTCTAACTTCAAGCTTCCACAAATCTCTGGTCCTGAAAAGAATGATTCGTATTTCATTTTATTTAAAAAACCTTTTCATATATGCTTTAAAATATTAACCCTTAATTAGTCTTCATTTTGCCTTCACTCATGATATAATGAGGGTGGGTTAAGGTATCTGTCTGAATAATTTATAGAATCTAAATCCTTTGCTGTGGAAGCAAAAGTGTTTAGAACTTGAATAATGGAGATTGTCTTTCTACATGAACAATCACCTAAGTAATAACATAGATATTTAATTAGTATTTTTAATTTAAGACCTTCTTCCTTTATAGAACTCACATCTATACAAAAACTCTGCAATGTTCAGGAAGAGTTAATAAAATTATACAAGTTGACTGTAGAGCTCTAACCATTCATACCCCTTTCTTTTCAGAGAATCTATGCATTAATGGTCCTGAAACAACTTTGAACAGGATATAGCACTAAATCATTGAGATATTATTATCATTATATTATTATGATCATACCAGTTAGCATTCAGAATTCATCAGCATGCACTTTCCCTAGCCCAAGATACCAATATTCAAAGCATTAGATAGATTTAAGCTTCATCTTCATGAGCTTGTCACCAGGATTCAACTAGTTTATACTTGTATAAAATACTATCTAATGCTCTAATTATGTATGGCTATTTTATTTGAACTTAGAAATTTGAAAATCCCCTGTGTGCAGTTTTTCCAAATGATTGCCCACATCAAAATTACACAGGCAAAAAATGAGGAATAATTAGCAAAACAAGAAGCTAGATTTGGGGCTCATATCATTTTCCATGCTAATTGCTTATCTTGGGAGCTCATTCTGGGAAGCTGTCAGGACATGGATTTTCAATATATGCAGTACCTGGATGTGGGGCCTTACCAGTGCTCTTAGTAGAAATGAACAGCAGCTGAGATCCCAGAAAATCACCCTCACTGAAGTGATATATGGGGAAACAGCAGTTCCCCTTAACTACTGAGACCCTCACCTGATATATTCCAGAGGCTGATCCCAATTCATTGCCTCTGCTGGACATTATATGAAAGAGAAAGAGGCAACTAAGGATATTCTCCCACTTTACAGATAGACTCACTGAAGTTATTTGTTCCAAGTTGTAAGTTAGGGTCAAAAGTAATACCTAGTTCTAAATGTATTGTATAGGAAATTCACCAACTTAAGTAAAAAGTCAGATAGGACTACAGAATCAAATAAAGAAAAGGGGAAATATTTATAATGGCATCAAAATGCCTCACTTCTCCTATTCCCTCACTTCCTAAGCAGATACCTGGCTAATAATTGCCTCTTGTCTTTTCTATAAAGACAGATTTATTTCAACCAGGCATCAGGAGGAGGTCATGGGATAGATCTGAGACCAGATCTGAAAAATGGACTGGGCCAATTGGATTCTTTTTGGGGCTCCAACAAGTTGCTGGTGAGAAGATCAAACAGAATAGGATGCATTAAATGATGCCTTGAGGTAGAAAAAGACCTCAATAGGCCATGTACATGCAGGTTGAAGAAAACCAAGGGATCTGGCTGGTAGTGAGGAGAGTGGGCTGCTGATCAGTATGATCAGAGATTATGAAGACCCGCAAGAGACATGGTTTGTTTCCCAGAGCCCTCAGGAATTACCCCAGCAAAGCCTCTTCCAGCTCTTGGATTCCTTTAGGATCATTCTCCTTGTTATTACTATAAGAGAACCTTACATTAACTTACTTGTTACCTGCACAATGTTTTCTTGAGTCAGTTTTGAGTGATGCTCTGTTCCTTGCAATCAAATCAACTAGTTATAAAACTCTTTTTATAACAACAAACAATACTCCTCCCCTCAAAGAAACAACCAACAATATTTCTCATCATCTATTATGAAACAGGGTTCCTTTCACCTCTGCAGTGAGGGAGGAACATAGGTGGTTGGCTGAAGCCCTTTTCCCCACTCTGCTGATTTATTGCTCTTTAGTACTTTTAGTGACCCTGATGCAGATCAGATCACTGGAATTCATAGTCCCCAACTAGCCTTCATTCAAATGAGTAACCTGCAATGGAATGAGAGATATGTAAAATTTTCAAAAGTAGAGACTTAGTTTACTGTATTCTGGGATTTTCAAGGTTTGTAATAATTTTTTAGTTTCTGGTAAAAATAGGAGAACTTTATTGATTAATCTGCTGCTTACAGCAGGGTAGAAGAGAGGGAGGGAAGGGGAGAGAGAGAGAGAGAGAGAACTCACTGAGTTACTGGGTTTCTTAGCTTCAAGTCATCAGGTCAAGTTTGTTGCTAATAAAGTTTCCTGGTTAACAGACAGATGGTCACACTTAGCCATGCCCTCTTCCATTCTCTGGGGAAGATAGCCAGATGAGCCAAGTCAGGGGTTTTCTAGATCTTTACATAATGTCGATGCATTAGCAATTTTTCTGTTGCTTGCTGAGAATCCCTTAGGCATTGCTAGGTAGCATCTCTCCAAAGTGGTGGGAGAGAGGGGGATCTGGACCTGTCCAGATTTCTTGAGAAAAGGTCTGAGCTCATTATTATGAGGGAAGTGTAACATGGAGGATGTTATGGGGTGCTATAGATACCTCAGGTCTTAAGCAGAAAATGTCTTTCCGTCATGAATTTTTGTACACAGTGGTGTTGTCCTGCTGTGTTCCTGAAATCAGCGTCTGGTATTTGGGTTCTCATTGCCAAATGATGGATCCTGGGCATTTCAGGTAACAAGCTACCTGCTGTCTGAATGGAAGTATTTAAATGCCTGCTGTTTTTCATCATTCAAGTTGTTTTCCCCTGCGTTTCTCCTGCCAGGAAGCAAGGCTGCCATATGTACAGGGTCACATGGCTGGCAAAACATGAAGACCATAGTTGGTGTTGGATTTCTTTGATGGTGTAATATTGCTGGCAGCGGGGCTTATTTTACTTATTTACTTATTTATAGCTGGATTTGCTCTGGCAATTTTGGGAGGAAGGTTTCATTGTAATGTTCTAAATGGTAGAATATACACTAAATTGTAGCCTAAGCTGAATGGTTGGGCTAATAGTGTGATTAACATTGCCTAACAACTATGATGGAATCATAATAAATACTTTGGATGTTAGCTTCCAACTTTACAGTCATTTGGTTTTAAGGAGTGATAGGACTCAGGTTCTGGAGTTAGCATCTTGGCTCTACTTCTATTGTTTGGCATGGTGCAAATCACCCATCTTCCCCAAGCCTCATTTTTCTCATTTATAAAATGAGGATGAAAACAGTGTCCATCTCACAGGGTTATTTAAGGATCAATGAGGTGATGCCTGGAAAGCCTGACCTTACGTCTGTCACATGATGAACATTCAGTATTAGCTGCTGGCTTGTGCCCGATGTAGATAGCTGATCACTTCTGGTTCTTGTTCTGTATCTCTCTTAACCTAGTTTGTCATGCCAAAAGTATTAGCTTGTTGAAAAGATATAAGATTTATTTTCTACTTTCCTTCTTAAATGTTTTAGGAAACTGAGCTTTGCCAGGTTCATGCCAAATACAAAGCAGTTCAAAGGGATATGAATGCTGGCCTTTTCTGGTGGCCCTGCTTTTCAGAAACTATTAAAGGTATATGAGATGTGGAGGTGATGTAATAATAATTCCCTATGCCATAAATGTCTCATTGAGCATTATCTGTAGTTTTCTGTTGGTAACTTAAACAAGTTTGTTTTTTCTTCTTTCCTGTTTGCACTGGCTTTATTCCTAATTTAAGATCTAGGTGCATAAATGGAATCAAGAAATCATAGACCCCTGGTTGAAAGGGACTTGAGAGATTATTCATTCTTGTTGAATGTTCTTCTGTTATGCTTTGGATGTAATGCTTAGTAATTCTGGGAAGATCTTATGGGAGAAGTGTTAAGAAAGCATTACATAAAGAAAAGCAGTGATTTAGGTTCAGTGTCGTAACAAAGTCCACAAGCTTTCTAAAGGAGTAGAAAAAGAAAACAACAAGTGCCGTGGCTGGTGGCACAGTGGATAAGGTGCCAGCCTGTGAACCCAAAGGTCGCTAGTTCGCTTTCCCAGCCAGGAAACATAACCAGGTTGCAAGCCAGGTCTCCAGCCAGGTCCGTGGCTAGAGGCAGGTGAAAGGCAACCATACACTGATGTCTCTCTCCCTCTCTTCCTCTTTCCCTTCCCCTCTCTCTAGGAATAATGAATAATAATAATAATAAAAACCCCAAAAAACAAGAGAAGAAAAAAAATTAAAGGCAGAATAATATGTTTGAAAAAATTAGACTACATAATAGTGAATTTTATTATTTAAATTAGAATGCAACAGGAATCTTTCTGAAGGTTTTTGGAGTGAGTATCATAATACATTAAGTTTCATGAAATATATTTTAAAGATGTCTTAAGCAGCCTCTGCTTTAGAAGATCCAGAAAAAGGAGCTCTCTCCTTCCAGGGAGCTGTTACAGTTGTGAATATTATGATCAGGACTTCGGAAACCATAATGTAGAGCTCTTAATTTTATCTTTTTTTTTTTTTTTTTTCTGTGTAAAGTATTTGTCTGCAGCTTGTGAGAATCATAATATTAAATAATTATGAAACTAACCAAAATGCTGTTCAGTCATGAAAAAGCCAAGCAATGATACTGAATGGACTAAAAAGGAAAAGTAAAGCCCTACATTCATATTTTTCATTGCCAGTACCAAAGTTGGGTAGTTGAGAAATTTAGCCTGTTCATTCTGTTTGTGGAAACAAAAATGGAGGCAAGCTTCCTTTTAGTCTCTGCAGTCAAACATAACCAGATGAAATTAACAGACTGCACTGGTGACTGTAAACAAGCTAATCCTTTTATTTATTAGAGCAATAGAACATGCATAATGCATTGAACTCATTACCTATAGAGAATTGCTCAGTTCTAGCAAGATACAATCCTCTAGAAAAACATTTGCATGAAAGAAAATCTATATATGTAGGAAAGAAGACAATAATTTCAAAGTGCTATTGAAGATTCTATTTGCCTGAGCCAACCAAATTATTCACCATTAAGTAATTAGTTTAGACACAGTAGGTGACCTTGTAACCAACTTGATTATCCCAACCTAAGTAATTTTTCTAACTATAATTGTTTGGATTATTAATTTAGAAGGAGGCCCAAGAAAGGGAATAAAGTCATAATTAAGGAATCCTGAAGGGAATATTCTACAACAGAAGCCATTTGACAGAATAAAAGCAGATCACTGGAGGTGATAATTTTATAGAAGTATATATTTTTTAATTAAGAGGGTGTAAATATAGGTATGTCTTTCAGAAACAGCAATATAACTAATTTAATCCTAAATGCTTTGTTCAAATGCAGGTGAAAGTTCAGAATTTAAATCAATTGGGCAGAAAATATCTTCATGAATTAATACCATAAATTGGACATTTTGGTGGATATTATGTAATGTAAGTATTTAGAACATATAGCACATATAATGCCTTGGGGAGAATAAGCAAGTGGAGATAGGAGATGAACATTCTCAATTCTGACACCACATTCCCATCCTCACCCTTTCAAACATGATGCCACACTATTTTTGGAAATAGCTCAGAGTCAAGTCATCAACTGGACAGAGATGTGGAAAGAAGTTGAAGCCCAATGTCAAGAAATTCACTTATGAATAAAAGTTGATTAAGTCTTCCTATTGACTATGGAGGAACCTGAAGAACTTCAACTTTTGGAAGCAAGATTCCAGATATTGGGAGCACAGATAAGGAAATAAGCAAAGCTCTTCTTATTGTACAATGAAGACAAGATTATTTCTCCTCTCATTCACCAGCAGACAAACAGGATTTCTGTTTAATTTTCCAAGGCTCTGTCCTTACCCATGCTTGGAAAAAAATTCTTTTTCTTATTAGGGCAATAGATACCTGTTTCTACCATTTATTTCTCTCAGCTTACCTATAGACAGTGCATCTCTAACCCTCCTTTGTTTTACAGATGAGGAAAGTGGTTGCTTCACTGAAGCCACATACTTAGTCAAAGGTAACACTAGGATTTGAACCCAAATCTCTTGACCCTAAAACTGATGATCTCATCTGTCTGATCATGCCACTTCCTTAGGTCCGTGCACTGTCCCTTTCAGGGACATTTGCATTCTATGCAAGAGAATGTAAGACTCACATTGAAGGACTTTTGAGAAGATGGTCAGGTGTATTTGTGGGGTGGTGGGCCCTCCAGGTCTCCTTGAAATCATGTGCTTTATTCCCTAGGCAACAGTATGGTCCCACCTGCAGAACTTGAGCTTATGATTATATTGTCACTATTGGATCATAAACTATGTGAGCAGGTGAGATGCAGCAAAAGAAAGGATTAAATTCTCAGAGTCCATTTCATGAGGAAGAAACTAAAAAGTAAAAATTCTTGAGAGTCACAGGTTGTGTTATAATAACAGAATTAAGGCAAAAAATTAAGGTGAAAGCCCAGAGTTTGGCTTTCTCCATCGGTGTCCTCTCTACCAGACTCTGTGACCACAATCTACTTTATATAAGACTGGGAAACTTCATCTGCTAATCTAAAGAAAACTCTCCAGCTAAGCCCAACTCACTGTGTGGTTAACAAGGAAAATTCCTTTCAGGTGACATTTTTTTCTTGCTTAGTGTTGCTGCTTGGCATCAAGAATAGTTATTTATATGTTTTCTATTTGCTACTTGATTTATTTTAGAGACTGACACTTTTACAAGCTGACATCTCAGCATACAGATACTTTTTTTACTCCTCTGAATGCAGTCGATGCTACTTTCTTGACGCCATGCCGAGCAAAACCTAGTTAAAGGTTTCCTCTCAGTGCTGCAATCCATCACTCCTTTTACAGTTCTTCGCCTGGAAGAGTGTAAACGACTTCCTAATTTTGGCACCTGCTATCTGCTTTTCTGGCTGCTTCCTGTTGCTTCCTGATATCACTCTGTCAGGTAGACACTTGAGGATTTCATTGCTACCCAGGTTTGCAGCAACTCAGAAAGTATTTTATAGGTGTAAAAAAAAAAACCCCACAAACTCCTGTTGAGATCATTGTGATGGATGAGTGATTAATGGGAAATTAGGAAATGAACTAGAAAATTGATCAGCTACTATTCATTTATTTATCCTACTATTCAAACAACATTTATTGTTTCCTACATTGCACTAGAACATTTAGATAGAAAATAAATAAATAAAGCACTGCTTCCCTCAAGTAGCGAACAATGGCCTGATCATTTGATAAAACTCGAGCAGGTTGGCTTGCCTCCAACTTTTCCATTCTCACTGCTTCTTTCTTGCCTTGCATGTCTTTATTTTTCTAGAGCCACAGAGTGCCATACATGAAGGCCACATTCTTCTAGCTTTTCTATTTTTCTCTCAGCTCTCTCCTTTGGGGATTACTGACTAACCTGGTAAACAGCCCCTTGCCAGTGTGTTTGTGCTGTACCCTTCATGGTAAAAGATGTCACTTTTGGAGATAGAGCTTTCGAGATGCCATGGTCATATGTATGGCTGTTTGTGAGGACAGATATTGGTGAGGCTGCTTTATCAGAAACCAAAATAATGAATGCTTAAACAAAACAGTAAAGTTATTTCTTATGTGAAAGTTTGAGCTAGTACCTGTTCAGAGGGGTAGGACAGCTTTGTTCCATGGGGTAATCAACACCCAGGTTATTCTATCCTGCTCTACAACTAACCTCTACGGTGTTGACCTCACCCCAAGGCAGGCTCACCGTCATCATACTAGAGTCTTACCCTACGGGGACTGGGACAAAAGACAAGGAGAGTTAGTATTTGCTTTGTAAGGGTGTGACCTGGCAGTTGCCCAAAACACTTTTATTTAAATCTTATTGGTCAGAATTAACTTTAAGGCCACATCTACTTTATGAAATGCTGGTAAATGTTATACCTATCTAGGCCTAGCTAAAACCACACAGAGTTTTTTTTTTTTTTTTTTTTAATCAATTCATTTATTATTTTCAGAGAGAAGGGCAGGGAGGGAGGAAGAAAGGGAGAGAAACATCAATGCATGGTTGCCTTTCGCCTGTCTCCAGCTACAGACCTGGCTGGAGACCTGGCTTGCAACCTGGTTATGTGCCCTGACTGGGAATCAAACCAGCGACTTTTGGGTTCACAGGCCTGTGCCAATCCACTGAACCACACCAGCCAGGGCTGAGGTTTTTATTAAGGGGAAAAAACGGG
This sequence comes from Noctilio leporinus, assembly GCA_004026585.1. Lineage (NCBI taxonomy): Eukaryota > Metazoa > Chordata > Mammalia > Chiroptera > Noctilionidae > Noctilio > Noctilio leporinus. The sequence continues at coordinate 158,934 of PVIW01000900.1, read as the reverse complement.
GAAAGCAGATAGTGTGCAAAATTAACTATCCCTGCCACAATGCATGTGTAGAGTCATTCATAAGAGAAGAACCATGTGGACTGTCTCAATTCATGGATGATTAAAGCAGAGAGAAACAATGATCTTATATGTTTCTATAAGATCATTGCAGGTATAAGTGGTTGAAAACTGATTTTTGACTATTGATACGTTAATTCTATTTCTTTGGTCCAAAGTTTTCTGAGGAATACATGGGCACTAAGGATATCTATTCCAACCAAAAATGGCACATTCACTTTTTGAGGAGTGGTGGTATTCTTTTTTAATGCACCTGAAATTTCTTACTCCTTTAATAGTACTTGTATTTGTCAGTTTACATCTGGTTGGGCATCTCTGGTCAGCCAAGGAGAAGCTGTTTTCATGCTAATGAGGACTGTTTGCAACTGTGTTATAAATTCCATTTTGAGCCAAAGTCTTTCTAGTCTTGTTTGTTTCCAGTCAGTTCAACGAATGTACAGTTGAATGCCTACTACTTGTCTGGTATCAGATGGCTGTGGTGATATGAAAAATTACAACCTTTGTTTTTCAGTATCTCACCAGGTAGGAGATGAGACTGACAAATACATAACAAGCTTTGAATACAGGATATACTGTGTGATAAGTGCTAGGCTAGAAAAATAAGAAAAGTGTGAGGGTCAGGAGAGACTTTATGCAGGGTGCGGGTTTTAGGCTCAAAGAATGGATGGTGTTTCATGTGGCATGGATGAGGCACAGACTCTCAGGCAAGGTTGCAATTCTTAAGCAGATTGATGTTGCTAGAACTTACAGGGTAAAAGTCAGAGGACAGGAGGAGAGGACTGTTGTTTTGGGATAGGATTGGAAATGCTGATTTTTGGGGTCAAATCATGGAGGTCTTTGCATATGAGAGCAGAAGCATCTGTGTTTATGTTTAGGGGAGGTGAGGGCCTTGAGCCAGGGGACTATTTAACAGGTGATATTACTGGTCTAGCTGAGAAAGATTAAAAGGGTGAATTAGAACTGGGTCGTAAGTGTGGAAGAGGAAGAAAGATGTAAAGGTTTGATCACCAATGGTTTGGAGGGTGAGAGAGAAGTAGGAGAGAACTATCGATTTTTAAGCCTGAACTGCTGAGAAATTGATACTAGACACAAGTAAATTTGTGGAGATAGTTGGGGATCTCACTACATCTTAGGTCTGTTGTGCAAAGGATATTCAAAGACCTTGGAAAGTACCAAATGAAATGCAAGATGACATTTTAACCTATACAATCTGGTGGGCAGTCTGGAATGTTCCTCCCTGACAGTAAGGACCATGGCTGATAGTCCCCAGTAGATACTCCATGTCAGCAAGGAGGCCAAAGAATATTAGCAGAAAAGGTCACAAAAGGGAGAAAGAAAGGGAAGGGTTTGGTCAAGGAACTGCTATAAATGGCCCATGGACATGGACAACAGGGAGGGTGTGAGAGAGGGGAGCGGGTGGGCAGGTCAGGGGAGAGCAATGGGGGAAAATGGGATAACTGTAATAGAACAATAAATTAGCAACAAAAAATTTTAAAAAGTTATAAAAAGTTCTTCCTAATGAAACATGTTATATACTTTGTTTAACCTAGTATTTTATTTGACCTTGAACTCTTTTGTGAAGCTATCCTATAAATGTCTCACAGAGAATTCTCCAGAATATACTTTGAGAAACACTGCCTTAGGGTAATATATGATTAAGGGTTAAAGAGTTAAGGTAAATATCTAGAGAAAACAGAATTGGGCCCCTGTCTCTCTGTCTGCCTCTTTCTCTATCAGCAGAGCCAGTGGTTGTGAGATCTCCAGAGGGGGTGTCCCTTGGCCAATGCACAGCCACAAGAAAGGGTGAAGGGCTGACCTTTTCTTTTTTTTTTTAAATTTAATTTTATTGTTGCTTTATTACATCCATTCCCTTTTTCCTTCCCTATGCCTCCTTCCCCACCCATCCACTCCCCTCAAAGTCAATCCCACTTGTTGTCCATGTCTATGGTTCTTCCATACTAGTTCCTTGACTGAACTGTTCCCCTTCTTTGCCTCTTCCTCTCCCCGTCACCTCTCCCTCCCTTCTGCCCACTGGAGATCTATTCATTATATTCATGTATCTGGTTCTGTTTTGTTTATTTGTTTGTTTTGTTCATTATTGTCCTGAAATGGGTAAGATCATATGGTATTTGTCTTTCACTGACTGGCTTATTTCACTAAGCATAATACTTTCTAGTTCCATCCATGTTGTTCCAAAGGGTAGGAGCTCCTTCTTTCTTTCTGCTATATAGAATTCCATTGTGTAAATGTACCAAAGTTTTTTGATCCAATCATCCACTGATGGGCACTTAGGCTGTTTCCAGCACTTGGCTATTGTAAACAGTGCCACTATGAACATAGGTGTACATAGGTTCTTATGAATTGGTGTTTCAGGGTTCTTCAGGTGTAGTCCTAGTAGTGGAATTGCTGGATCAAAAGGCAGTTCCATTTTTAGTTTTTTAAGGAAACTCCATACTGTTTTCCATAGTGGCTGCACCAGCCTGCATTCCCACCAACAGTGCACAGGGTTCCCTTTGCCCCGCATCCTTGCCAACATGCGTTGTTCATTGATTTGTTGATGATTGCCATTCTGACAGGTGTGAGGTGGTATCTTATTGTGGTTTTAATTTGCATCTCTGATGGCTAGTGATGTTCAACATTCTTTCATATGCCTTTGGGCCCTTTGTATGTCTCCCTCAGAGAGTTGTCTGTTCAGATCCTTTGCCCATTTTTAAATTGGGTTTTCTGTCTCCCTGGTGTTGAGTCACATTAGTTCTTTATATATTTTGGAAATCAAACCCTTGTCTGAGATATCATTGGCAAATATGTTTTCCCATACAGTTGGTTCCCTTTTAATTTTGCTGGTGTTTTCTTTAGCTGATCAGAAACTTTTCGATTTGATATAGTCCCATTTGTTGATTTGTTCTTTTGTTTCCTTTGCCCTTGGTGAAGTATCAGTAAACATATTTCTGCATAAGATATCTAAAATTTTACTGCCTATATTTTTCTCCAGGACCTTTATGGCGGTACTGCTTATGTTTAAGTCCTTTATCCATCTTGAATTTATTCTGGTGTATGATGCAAGTTGGTGGTCTAGTTTTATTTTTTTGCATATCTCTGTCCAGTTCACCCAACACCATTTGTTGAAGAGACTATTTTTACTACAGTTTATGTTCCTTCCCCCTTTGTCGAATATTAATTGACCATAGAGTCCTGTGTTTATTTCTGGGCTCTCTATTCTGTTCCATTGATCTATATGTCTATTCTTGTGCCAGTACCAGATTGTTTTGATTACAGTAGCCTTGTAGTATAGTTTGATGTCCAGTATTATAATTCCTCCTACCTTGTTATTCCTTCTCAAGATTTCTGTTGCTATTTGTGGGTGTTTTTGGCTCCATATAAATTTTTGAAGTGTTTTTTTTATTTCTGTGAAGTCTGTCATTGATACTTTAATTGGGATTGCATTGAATCTATAGATTGCTTTGGGTAGTATGGACATTTTAATGATGTTAATTCTTCCCACCCATGAACATGGTATATGCTTCCATTTATTTGTATCTTCCTTAAGTTCTTTCTACAATGTTTTGTAGTTTTCTGAGTATAGATCTTTTACCTCCTTGTTTAAGTGTATTCCTAAGTAGTTTATTTTTCTTGTTGCTATGGTAAATGGGATTTGTTTTCTAGCTTTTATCTCTGATGTTTCATTATTGGTATACAAAAATGCTTTTGATTTCTTGATATTGACTTTATATCCAGCTATTTTGCTAAATTTGCTTATTAGTTCAAGTAAGTTTTTGGTGGAGCCTATCGTGTTTTGTATGTACACTATCATATCATTTGCAATTAATGACAGTTTGACTTCATCCTTTCCATTTTGGATACCTTTGATTCCTTTTTCATCTCTGATAGCTATGGCTAGAACTTCCAAAATGATGTTGAACAGAAGTGGAGAAAGTGAACAGCCTTGTTTTGTTCCTGAGCTTAGGGGGAAAACTTTTAGTTTTTGCCAATTGAGTATGATGTTAGCTTCAAGTTTCTCATATATGGCCTTTATTATGTTGAGGTATGTTCCCTCTATTCCCATTTGGCTCAGTGTTTTTATCATAAATGGTTGCTGTACTTTATCAAGTGCCTTTTCAGCATCTATTGATATGATCATATGATTTTTGTTTTCATTTTGTTGATGTGGTGTATTACATTTATTGATTTGCAAATGTGCCATCCTTGCATCCCTGGGATGAAACCCACTTGATCATGGTGTATGATCTTTTTAATGTATTGCTGGATCTGGTTGGCCTATATTTTGTTGAGAATTATAGCATCTATGTTCATCAGAGATATTGGCCTGTAGCTTTCTTTCTTAGTTGAATCTTGCCCTGGTTTTGGGATTAGAATAATATTGGCCTCATAGGAAGAGTTTGGGAGTCTTCCCTCTTTTTGGGTTTTTTTGAAATAGGTTGAGAAGGATAGAAGTTAGTTCTTCTCTAAATGTTTTGTAGAATTCACCTGTGTAGCCATCTGGTTCAGGGCTCTTGTGCTTTGGGAGATTTTTGATTACTTCTTCAATTTCACTAGTTGTTATTTGTCTATTCAGGATTTCTGCTTCTTCTGGATTCAATTTTGGTAGATTATACATTTCCAGAAATTTGTCCATTTCACCCAGATTGTCATATTTCCTGTCATATAATTTGTAGTAATTTCTTACAATCCTTTGTATTTCTGAAGTATCGGTTGTGATTTCTCCTCTGTTGTTTCTGATTCTGTTTATTTGTGTTCTCTCTCTCTTTTTCTTGATAAGTCTGGATAAAGGCTTGTCAATTTTGTTTATTTTTTCAAAGAACCAGGTCCTGGGCTTGTTGATTCTTCAAATTATAGTTTGAGTCTCTAAGTTATTTAATTCTGCTCTAATCTTGATGATTTCCTTCCTTCTACTTGCTCTGGTCTTTATTTGTTGTTGCTCCTGTAGTTCTTGAAGCTTTATAGTTAGGTTGTTTGCATAAGCTTCTTCCGACCTTTTTACGTAGGCCTGTATTGCTATGAATTTCCCTCTGAGGACTGCCTTGGCTGTGTCCCATAGATTTTGGACTGTTGTATATTCATTGTCATTTGTTTCCAGAAACTTTTTGATTTCATCTTTGATCTCATTGTTAACCCCTTCATTGCTTAAAAGCATGTTATTCAGTCTCCATGAGTTAGAGTGTTTTTGGCTTTTTTTCTTGAGGTTGGTTTCTAGTTTCAATCCATTGTGATCTGAGAAGATTCTTGGTATGATTTCAATTTTCCTTTATTTGTGGAGGCTTGTCTTGTGATCTACCATGTGGTCTATCTTAGAGAATATTCCATGTGGATTTGAAAAGAATGTGTATTTTGCTTCTTTGGAGTGAAAGGTTCTGTATATATCAGTTAGGTCCATTTCCCCTAGAGTGTTGTTCAATGCACAACATCCTTGGTGATATTTTGTTTGGAAGATCTATCTATTGTTGATAGTGGGGTATTAAAATCCCCTACTATTAGTGTGCTGCTATCTATATCCTTTTTGAAGTCCTCCAAGATTTTCCTTATATATTTCAGAGCTCCTACATTGGGTGCATATATGTTTACCAGAGCTATTTCTTCTTGATGGATTGTTCCCTTAAGTATTATGAAATGTCCTTATTTATCTCTTTTTATGGCCTTCTTTGTAAACTCTATTTTGTCTGAAACAAGTATTGCTACACCAGTCTTTTTTTCATGTCCTTTTGCTTGATATAAATTGTTCCATCCTTTTGCTTTCAATCTGTGTCAATCTTTTGTTCTGAGGTGGGTCTCTTCAAGATAGCATATATGTGGGTCATGTTTTCTTTCCATTCAGCTACCCTATGTCTTTTGATTTGCATATTTAATCTGTTTACATTTAAATTTATTATTTATTGATACTTATTTATTGCCATTTCCCCCCTTTGTACCTGTGTTCCTCTCTGTTTCTCTCTGTTTCTTCATTTTTTTTCTTCTTTCAAGCAGACCTTTTAGCATTTCTTGCAATGCTGGTTCAGTAGAAATGTATTCTTTTAGTCTTCCTTTGTCTGGGAAACTCCTTATTTTTCCTTCCATTTTGAATGAGAGCCTTGCTGGGTAGAGTATTATTGGTTGCTGGACTTTGTTTCCCATTACTTGGAATATTTTTTGTCATTCCCTTCTGGCTTGTATTGTTTCTGTTGAATAGTCATTTGGTAGCCTTATTGGAGCCCCCTTATATGTTATTTGCTTTTTCTTTCTTGATGCTTTTAGGATTTTCTCTTTGTCTCTGAAATTTGCCATTTTAATTATAATGTGTCTTGGAATGGGTTTGTTTGGGTTCAGCTTCAGGGATAGGGTCCCTGGAAGCACAGGGACCCTCTGTGCTTCCTGAACTTGATTAATGTTTTCACTCATCATGTTAGGGAAATTTTCTATCATTACTTTTTTGAACAGGTTTTCCATTCCTTATTTCTCTTCTCCTTCTGGTATCCTTATGATATGGATATTATTGTGTTTCATATTGTCCTTCAGATCTCTTAAAACCTCTTCATTATTGTTCAGCCTTTTTTTCATTCTCTTTCATTATCTTGTAGTATTTTTCTACATTGTCTCCAACTCGCTGATCCAATCCTGTGCTTCCTCTAGCCTACTGTTGATTCCTTCTATTGTATTCTTCAATTCAGAAAATGTATTCTTCATTTCCTGGCTCTTAGTGATAGTTTCTAAGTCCTTTTTAATGCTTGTATAGCTCTCAGTAAGTTCCTTGTAGCTTCCCTGGAGTTCTTTGTAGTTCCCCTGGAGTTGTTCAATTTTCTTTGAGCTGGCTGAGGTCATTGAGCTTCTCTATCGTCATTCTTTTGAATTCCATATCTGATCGTTTGTTTGCCTCTGTTTCATTTAGTGATGTTTCTGGGGATTCCTCTTTTCCTTCTGGTGATGGATTGATTCTTTTTCCCTCATTCTGGGTGTCTATTATTGCTTGTTCTTGTCTTGGATTAACCTGCTTTGATTCCTTGCCTTCATGGAACACTCTTCTGTATTAGGAGATTTGTAGAGTTCAGTGTTGCAGTCTCCTGTATTTCCTCAACTTGTTGCTCTTGGGGTGGTCTTTATGGCGTTAAATTGGGTGTTCTGGTTGTATTTTGGATTGGTTATATGTGTTGCTCCTTTCCCTCCAGTTGGCTGATTGAGAGACACTCCTTCTATTCCATCTCATATACTGTTTTTGAGCTGCTCCTGAAACAGAACCACCAGTCCAGGCAAAATAACCACACCTTCAGAGATATCTTTCTCCTTTAATCCTCCTTTCAACTGCCTATCAACCTAGCTATATACCCATACTCTCCAAGGTAACCCCCACTTTTAATCATACCCTCAGCTGCAACTGAGCCAGTCTTAGTAGGGATGTAGATATGATAAGACTGTTATATGAAGGAAAAATGATTAAGTTGACTAAAGTATAGATAAGTTCGAAGGTTGCAAAGGAGTAGCAAAGATAGCAGGGATACGAGAGAGAAAGTCAACTCTATAGGAGGGGGAAAATCAGAATGCCTCAAGTGGGAGTGAAGAGCACCAGCCTATATATATAGTTGCCATATCTATCTCCCTGTCCACCCTTAATGGGCCCTGATTGGTCCAGGTGGAGCCAGGGCGGGTGTGCTTTAGCAGAAAGAAGAATGTGTAGTCCCTAGTAGGGCACCCACGAAAAAAAAAAAAAGAAGAAGCAGAAAGAAAAAAACAGTTTAAGCAGCTGGGGAGGGGAGGAATACTTAAATTGAGGGTTGGGAATGAGTTGTAGCAGGAAAGTGATTAGACTTCAAAACGAGTAGGAGGAGGGTCTTGGGTAGTTAGGTGGATTGATGAGTAAAAATATGTGGGTTGGGACACACTATGACATAAACAGTATTTACTTTAAGTGCACTAATTGTGAGGGTTGGAAGTAACTTCTGAAAAGGATATGTTAGGGATTAATAGTTCCTGTAGCTCTCAGTGTAACTGAGGTGCTTGAGATTAGCAGCGATCCATTTCCTGAGTCTGCCTCTTTTTCTTGGTCAGGTCTCTGCAGTCTACAGTCTAGCTGGTCTTGCAGTGGCAAGGCCTATGGCTGTCACAGTCAGGGCTGATTCTGAGTGCCAGCCCCCAGGTAGGCTGGACCTCCAGTAGCCTAGCTGGATTTCTACGCTGCTGGTGTTTTGGGGCCCTCCCTTCTCTCACTGGTTCTGTGTGAAGACCTGCAGGGTGCTTCTGTGGTGCCTATGGCTGCTCCTACCCCTCCAGCTCCTTGAGGAGGTTCCTACCTATGATGGGCACCTGGCTCCAACTCAGGGTGGCCTGCAACCTTGATGGCTCCTATGATAGCTGGCCTTCCCCCTGCAGCTCCCGGAGGAGGTAGCCCCTGTCTGCAAAGAACACCTGGTTCCCCGGGGGCCCCCCAGGTCTCCTGCCAGTGAAGACCAACCCTCCACAAAGTCCAGCTCTTTGAGGAGGTTTTCACCACCACCTCTGCTACACATGCCTGGCTCCCCAGCGGGTCTGCAGAGCAGTTTGCTGGGGAAGGCCAGCCCTGCATGTATTCCAGCTCTCCAGCTCTGCAAGGAGGTTTTCACTGCCACCTTTGTGATACACGCCTGGCTCCCCAGGGGTCCTGCAGCGTGCTATGCTAGCAAAGGCTACACCTCCCCCTCCAGCTCCTTGAGGAGGCCTTTGTTGCCTGCAATGGGCGTGTTACACCAGCAGCAAGTTCCTGGCGTGCAGTCTTGAGTTTTTTTAGGGCTGACCTTTTCCTCCTCACCTGATCAAAGGTTTTAAGAGGCTCGCCATCCATTTTAAAATGTGTCTTTTAAGCTCTAAATATGGCCTTAGGACTTGACTCTTTAGACTCAAGTTCAAGATGATGGTCACAAGCATGTCCTGGAGGCAGTTTTGAGCACTATAAAAGCTTCATTTGGTTTTTGAATGTTCACCAGTGCTCCCAGCACCAGGCAAGGCCAAGAGAGACTTTATAAATTCAATAGAATTCAAAGAAAGGAATGGAGCTCAGAATTTAATTGTTTTTTTTTTTATTGCAATGCACACACACACAGGATTTTTACCTTACCTGTTGTATGTAACTGCTTTTTAAGAAGAGAAGTAATACTTAAAAAAAGTTATTACAGCATAACCTTTTAAATCATAGGCCCCACTGAAAAATTACAAGGCATTTTAGTTATCTCTGTTTTCCATATGTCAGTCAACATTAGACTAACTCAATTCCATAGGCACTGTTTAACAACTATCAAGCCTGGAGCCGAGCCTTGGATATTTCATGGTTACACCAAAGTACTTGTTCTGTTCCTGACTATTTAATAAATAGTGGCTATGCTTGCCTCTTGTCAAAAAAGACTGTTATTTCATGAATGATTGAAGTGCTAGAAACCCAAGATTTATGGCTTTTTTGCTCACAATGCTCATGTGGCTCTTGTCTGATTAAAGGTACCTATCATTGAACATATTTCATTTACAGTGTAATTCTTGGGTTACCAAGGTAACATTCAGGTTAATCAGCTGCACCATACTTTGCCTAATTGAGGGAGAGCACTTCAGCTCCCACTTCAGTCCCTGAAAGATAACAATTTATATCTTTCTTTTCTTTCTTTTTTTTTTTTTTTTCTTTCAGTCTGGCGTTTGGAGACTATCTCAGGGGCTCTTAACCTTGGAACCATCTCCCTCTCTGGCTCTGACACCTGGTACTGTGCCCTTGTGTCGGCTGCGCTTGAACAATAGGCTTTTATAAAGGCTGTTTCCCTATTTGTGATATGTAAACAGAATAATACTCTTATGCACTGTTCTCTGAAATTGTACTAAGATTGTTGAAGTTATAATTTTGTAAGCTAATATCAGCACATTGGGATATGTTTCCTATTTACTTTTTTCTTCCTTGGTTTTCTGGGTGCCTGATCATTTGAGGGTAGATGTCAACAAGAATTTTTATTTGAAGCAGGAGGATGAGGAGGCTTGGTTGAACTTCATAAAACTTTATGGAAAAAGAAAGCTGTTAGGTAAAATTTTCAAGAATCATTTAAATTCTTTCTTCTTATTTACCTCACCTCCCTCTGAAAAAGTGCAAAATGTTACCCCATTGGTTAGGGGCTAGTTGTTGCTCTAAGGTGTCAGATATTAGTTAGTATCAATCAAAGTAAAAAAAAAAGGGTAGCTGAGAATTGTTTTTGAACTCTTGAAAAACAGATGTGCAGACCATAACATCCAACTTCAGAGGCATTGTTTGAGAGAGCCAGTCAATGAGGACAGGCAAGAGCAAGACCTCTAAAAATCACTTTGCCACAGTACTGATTTTCAATGAGAGGAGTTTTGACCTTGACTAGAGAGAATTCTAATTAAAACTGGTTGTGTTTAGATAGCTAAAAAGGATATTACTGTTCTATAGGAGTTTATAGTTCCTTCACAGCAATGAGTAAAGCATTGGGCCTTTTATATATAATATTTGCTGTAAATAGTTCTCTCATTTGCAGTTTACTTTTCAGTTGTAATTCTTTTGAATGATGTAAAATTTGCATATAGTGAAATCAGCTTTCACTTTGTAATATCTTTTACTGTTTCCAGCTTAGAAAGTTCTCCCTCTAAAAATGTGATATTTGGTACTATGCATTTCTTCCAGTGTTTGATAGACTAATTTTAAAAAAGAGCTGAATGTTTTACACTCACTTGGAATTTATGTGGGTCTGTGGTATAAGATAATGACTAAAGTGGCTCCTTTGCCTAACTTGTAATGGCATTATTTACTGAGTCAGTGTTCCTCTCCTCTGCTGACTTATGATTTTTTTTTTCTCCATCATGTATCACACACTCATATGATTTATTTCTGACACATCTATTCTGTTCCATTAAGTCATCAGTCTGTTTTTGTGCTCCAATCATGCCTGTTTTAACTAGGATTAGTAATTGGTATTAATTAACACTTATTAGGGCTAGTATTCTAACAAGTAATTTTTGTGTCAATAGTTAGCAGGTAAGCTTCTGAATTATAATTTTATTATTAACTTATGCAGTTGTATCATATAAATTTATTTTCATTTAAACATGTTAGCTCAATAAGTATAATAAAAACATGTTTACTCATCTTTAACTTTCTTCTGTATTTAAAGAGCTGTTTTTCTATTTATTTCAAAAATTTCAAAGGGATATCCAATATATATTATATACCCATGCCACACAAGAACTGGTTTTATAAAATTTGTTTTGTTCTAAAAGCAATCTGCCATTAAACCTAGGTACCCAAAAAAGGAAAGAAGAAAGTTGTCGTTTTATAGTCAACTATCAATATGACAATTATATATGGACATTCTTGAGCAGTAGGATTATACATCTTTCTTGCCCTTCCCTCCTTATCTCTTTTTAAAAATATTTTTTATCCTGACTGGTGTGGCTCAATGGATTGGTGCCAGCTTGCAAACTCAAAGGTTGCTGGTTTGGTTCCCCAGTTACGGTACATAATCAGGTTGCAAGCCAGGTCTCCAGCCAGGTCCTTAGCTGGAGGCAAGTGAAAGGCAACCATACCTTGGTGCTTCTCTCCCTTTCTTCCTTCCTCCCTGCACTTCTCTCTGAAAATAATGAATAAAATCTTTTTTAAAAAGTTTTTAAAATATTTTAATTTAATTATGAATTAGGCCATTTTAGATGATACCTTATAGTTATTCCAGGAATAAATTATATATTCTTTCAAAAGTAATTATGATTCTAACAATTATTATGAATGTGAGAACATTGATCTTTTTAGTCTTCTTTGGCCTAAGATCTAAATCTCTATTTGAACTTAATATCATGCTTGTATATTTATTGGGTTATACATGCTACAGAAGACACAGTCTAATTTACTCTAAACAGCACAATCTGCTCTGGATTGATTACTCTATTTACCAGAATTCAGCTATTTTCAAAGAAGGATTTTTAACCAGATATAATCTATGTAAGTTTTTCATGTTCTGAGAATTAGCATTTAATCTTTGTTGAGCTGAAATGTAGTTAGTGATGTTGACACCTCTGCATTTTAACTCTGGGATTTCTTTGTGGGACACAGTTCCTTTCAATCAACTTAATATCCCATCTTGGTCTCTAAGGAATAATAATTGAGTTTAGGCTAGTTTTAAATAGCGATAAGGACAGGGGACACAGATGGGTATTTCATTGATTAACACTAACCCTGGCCTAAGGCCCCAGTGTCAGGCATTAGATTAGGACATTATGAAGAGAATGACAGAGTTTTGGTACTTTATTCCTCTCAATAACATTCTTTCACATATTAAGTTTATCCCCCGCTAGGTAGCTACTTTATCATGCAGAAGGTCTTAATCCACTGATGTGACTCTCTGCTCTCACTTTGATGCCGCCTCTGTTTACAAGAGTAATGCAGCCTGTGTAAGACAAAGTACTTGGGACAAGGACAACTGAATAAGGCTTTTAGATGCACAGTGATCCCACCGAAAAACAAAAGACAAAACCCACACTGCATGCACACACAAACACAGACACAAACCCACAAACACAGGCACCCATGCACACACAAACACCAACAAAACTGAGGCTGTTTTGGAAATGCAATTATGATGCCTGCATCCTGGAGAATCAGACATGAGGATTTCATCAAGAAGACCCTACATTACTGATCTCCTTGTTTGGCACTTTATCTTTTCTTCACCTTTGACCTTCCTTTCAGGCTCTCTTCAAGGCGTCTTGGACGTAAGCCCTTGTGGTGTTCTTTTAGAAGTAGGATTGTTGCCATCCCCTCTGGTGAATTGAAGCAGCTGCTGGAATCAGTGACAAGGTTGGATCCAGACTTGGTATCCTGGCTGGGAAAGAGATTATGGGTCAGTCCCCAGTGCTAGGATACAAAAGATTCAAGCAGTTTAGGACTTTTTGGATATCCGAAAAAGATTTCATGAAATTTGTAAAGATCTAACAGTGCAATGCAGATTTCACGTGGTCTCAACAGCTTATACTAAGTCAGACCCTCAGTAGTCAGTAAACGGTATTCGCATAGCTACGTGCTTTTTCCAAGATTGAACTGTACGGGAATAGTTTATTTCTACTAACTTGCGTTATTGATGGATGAAGCAGGTGGCCTTTTACATTTAGCTGTTTCAGCTGTTAGCTCACGTTAGAGGTTCCCTTATACTCTTATACTCTGAAAATTTACCTGCTTACCCTAGTAAAGTTAGATGGTCAGGAAATGTCATCTTTATCCTTTTTATTCATCAGAGCCCTACAAGTTATAAGGTTAGATAATGTAGAAAGTCTGATTATATATATGAAACAAATAATACATTAAAAAAACTTATTTTGTCCTTTGTCATCTTCTCATCTTCACCAAAACCTTAAGAAAAAAATCTTTGAGTTTTACCTAGGTTTGAGAGTTAAAAAAAAAAAAAAAATTACTGTATTCTTGCCTAATGTAATAAAGATATATGATAATTACCATGTTGACATTGTAAATTTCTGATTATCCAAAATAAAATCCCCTGAATCTGTTTCAATTTGATGGGAGAGAATTCAATATATTCCTCATAGCTTTTCACTTTATCCTCTCTCACTTTTCCTCCAAAAGCTTTTAATAAGAGACTACAAGGTGATTGTCATTGTATAGTGAACCTTGCTTGTTATAGGAAGTCATAAATAAATAAAAAGCAGGAAAGGCTTATTTTTTAAAAGATAGGACATTTGGCATAACCTGCATATCCATGTAGAGACTGTGAGAATGGCCACAGAGCAAGCCCTTTGGCATTGGCCACTACAGTGGTCCACCAGTGCCCTGACGTTTACCCAGGGCCCTCACAGTGTACTGCTGCTGCCCGAAAGCAGCCTCTGTCAGTGGGCAGGGCTAACGTAGACAGAGTACATTGTTTAGCTCTTCAGAAGCAGTAGTGTGTTTTGGAATCAAATAATGTTGGTGCATACTATTTATTTCCCAATTAATTATAGTCCTGTTAACTCATTTGTTTGAATTAATTTAACAAAATTCCTTTGAGAACACAGCATTACCAAAAGAGTACTTACTACACATATGGAGTGCCAGGTCTGGCATTTTCTACCAACAACACCACCTCTTCTAGGCTAGGTCACTCATCATGTCAGAGAATTACACAGCTGAAAGAGACCTTCAAGACCCCCTGGTTTTGTGGGTCCCAAATTTTCATTTAACCAAGGCCTTTTTTATGATTTTATCTCAATAGTACTCACATTTTAAAAGGCATGAAATACTTTACTACTGAGTTTGGTTTTTACTAGGCTAAAAAGAAATTGCAAATAATTTCAGAAATAGTAATTTACTTTGGTGGGGGTGATTCCTGGAAATTTTTGTAGCCCCAGTTTGGAAACCAATGATCACATGGGACCTTGTTATATTAATAAAGAATTTGAACTTATCTGCCCCCCACCCCCACCCCAAGATTATAGAGTTAGTTTGAAACAAAGAGAAACCAGGTTCTGGGGAGAGTTTGAATTGTCTGGTAAGTTTAATCAAAGTTTTTCAAAGAAGAGGTGAAAAGTGTGGCAATAGTTCTTCACCTCTAGACTAATGAAATCCATCTGAAGGAAACTGTGGTTTTATATACAATTCATCTTCCTTTTAGATGTTGTTGGGAAGTTCCTAATGACTAAATTCTCACATAAACAATCACAACAAACAAAAGCATTACATGCTATGGCCTCTCATTGATCTTTTCACATGATTTCCATCATTACAAAGATTGGCTTTTATGATAGTCAGATGAATTTGACCTGAGCCAACAAAAGCCAGGAAAATCGATTAGAGGAAAATTCAGCCTTAAATCTTATGTTCCCAGGGGAAATGGTTGTAGCCTCCGGGCAGTCAGGAGCTGGCATGTGTCTCATCGCTGACACAATTCTGAAATAAAATGAGATAGATGCTGAAGTTCAATCTGTCAAAAAATAAAAAGTCCCTTTGGTCCATTTAAGTTACCACCTAAGCTAGTGCTTTCATGCCATTTAAGTCCTCAAAGCTACTTATAATGAGGCAAAAATCTGACATGGAAAAATGAGACAGTTGGTCTGATTTCTAGGTTAGATTTTTTTTTTAATTTTAATAATAATCTGCACATCTCGTGCTGATGGATTTAGAACTTTGCATTCTCTGGCAGTCAAGGAAAAGTTAGCTCAAGTTTTTCTCCCTCTGCCATTAACAGATGGCATGCAGATCTAAGCATAGCTGCCCGGCCACAGGCAAAGGGTGAGGACTGCTCCCCTGTGGACACCCTCAAAAGGCCCTAAGCTTGAGTAGCA
Source organism: Noctilio leporinus (assembly GCA_004026585.1). NCBI lineage: Eukaryota > Metazoa > Chordata > Mammalia > Chiroptera > Noctilionidae > Noctilio > Noctilio leporinus. The sequence goes on along the minus strand of PVIW01000900.1, from coordinate 143,610 downwards.
CAAATGAAAAGGTCTAGTGCTGGTGTTAATTACGCAGAAACCACACAGAAAGTGCTGGCTGTTACTGAGTTGAGAGGTTGGGCATCTCTTCTTTCCAAGATAAAAGGCTTGATATGAAAACATTTTGCAGAGGACAATGGAGTGAAGATTAGCATAATCTTCCGCAGTATCCTCAGTAAGCTATCCGTGAGTGAGCTGCTTTTTTCTCATTCCTTTGGCTCTAATGTCTGGATTTAAGGAATGGTATTGTTAAAAGTAGGCTTTGTCCTTGGAGCCTGACCGTTGTGTTTTTCCCGCCTTCATGTGATCATCCTAGTTGCTAGCCTCCTGCTCGCTGGGCTGGCAGACAATGGGAAGAAAACTGAAGTGTCAGTTCATTGACAAGAACCTCTCTGGGCTATGTTATTCGTAATCCAGACTCTTCAGGGTTTTTTCTTTTCTCTCTCAAAAATAATTCTCTCACTCTTGCTCCCTATTTGAATAGGGAAAAGTCCATTTAATATCATTCTGAGGAAAATGTAGAACTTTGGTGCCTTAGGCAGCTTTAAATTTAAAAACAATTCAAATTGTGTGTTTTCTCTGTACTTGAATCAAAGCATTAAAATGCCACTCTTACATTTTATACCAAAATGTGGGTAGCTGCTAAAATGGTTATTCAGATGCATGCAACAAAAAGCCTTGAGTGTGAAGGTTTTTCATGAGGAGAATTTAACCACCTGCACAATGCAGCTTAATGCAGTTCTCTTGGGGGCTGGTCCGGTGGCTAATGCACTGATTTGTTGGCCACTTTGATTCCGGCTGCCCTGTTTTAAGTCTTGCTATGACTGGTTAAGCTAGTGCTCTGTAACCCCAGGGATAACTTGAGGGTTCTGAAAGTCACGAGGCATGGTCCCCAAGATCAAAATATAAAAATAAGTCTGGGGACTCAACAGGCCCCTGGAAAGTCTTCATGTTTACAGCTGGATATTGTCTCTTATGTATTTAGAATTCGTCATTAGGATTCTGACAAAGAGGTGCAGTATGGGATTGCTGCAGGGCAGACTCTCTAAATCTTATTCCTGATTTAAAAAGCCCGACTTCTAGCTGCTGACAGGGGACAAGGCTGGTACAAGGAAGGCATTAAAAAGTGGCTTATGTCTATTGATGACTGAAGAAGGGTTAGGTTGGCTGAGTTTTGAGTTTAGGTGAACATTTCTAGAATTTATTTGTTATACCTAATAAGTTTGAGGAGTTACTGGGGGCTTTTAAATGCCTAGAGAGCCTGTTAGTATGGATGTCTTAAAAGCCTGAGTCAGACAATTTGTTGACCTTTCTAGAGTTCCACTGAGGCCAATGACATGGACTCCACTATGGACCTAGACTGCCTACCTGTTGAATCACCCAGGTCACACAAAAAACTCAACATTTAACCCATCAGATGTGGCTAAGACTTTCCTATATGAAGCCAGTGACTCAATCTGATTTTCTTTTCAGATTGAGCTACCTTTTAGAGGTAGCTAATTCCACATTGGCCTGTAATCCAAACCCAAATCAGCCACTTGATGCAGCCCAGTGGGCTTGGATTGGTGGTCTGACATCACCATGTTGCCTATGGTATGACTTTGAAGAAGAAAGAGTTTTTATAGTCACCTGAATAGTTTTTGTATCATGCCTCCAAACTACAACTTGGAGCCAAAAGCCAAATGAGTCACTCCACCATGAGATTGGGTGATTAACTGTGGTAGACTAGGAGGAGCCTGACACGCTGCAGGTTCCAGCTCTATCTCTCAGCTGCTTGGTATGGGAACTTCTGTGAACATTATTCCAATCTCTGTGCAAATGGGCATCTCTGTGGCAGCTCCACAGTCCTGCTGAGAAGATAAACGAGATCATGTATTTCACTTTAGAAACTAATTTATTTTTAATTGAATTTATTGGGGGTGGCATTGGTTCACAAAACCGTACAGGTTTCAAGTGTACAACTCAATAAAACATCATCTGCACATTGCATCATGCATCCATCATTTCAAGCAAAGTCTTTTTCCATCCGCATTTCCCCCCCATTGCCCATCTCCACCTACCCCTCACCCTGTTTCTCTCTGGTTATCGCCACACTTGTATGTATATGGCTAGGAGTTATATATACGGGTTCTGTCCAAATAGTATCAAGCCAATGTTAATATAATTAAAATAGTTTGCACAGCTGATGCTTTTGGGACAGGCCTTGTGTATGTTTTATTTTGGTTAATCCCTTCACCATCTTTCATCCAGTCCCTCTGAAAGCTGTCAGCCTGTTCCATATATCCATGCCTCTTTTGTTTCTATTTTGTCAGTTTGTTCTGTTCATTAGGTTCCACATATAAGTGAGATCATATAGTATTTGTCTTTCTCTGACTGGATTATTTCATTTAGCATAATAAAGAGATCATATGTTCTACAGCAATGTGTAAACTGTAAACCCTTATACCTATGAAAAGGATCATTATGATAAGTTTCCCATTAAACATTGAGCCATTCTGCACACATTTATTGAATGCTAACTCTGCACCAGACAGTTTGGGCCTAGGGGGATTATAAAGACAATAAAGCATAGTTTCTGCCCTCAAGGAAGTAAAAATCTAGCAGGCACTATGATGAATTTAAGAAAGTCTGTCTTTTCTAACAAATATTCGTTGAGAACTTATTATGCACACTGCACTGTGTTAAGTATTTTGGTGTTGGGGGTAGATTACTGAGAAGCTTAAGGTAGCCTACTTGGGAAGGTAAGACATATATAGACATAAACTCCCCTACCTAGTAATACAAGGTAATAAAAGATAAGTGCCAAATGAACAAAGTACAGAATAAATTCAAAGGTGATAGCCAAAATTCCCAGAGAAAATGAGATTTATGTTGGCTGAGTAAGAGAACCCTTTGAACTCTCATATAGCCTCATTTCACCTCCTTAAGGCACTAGTGCCGTTTACTGCATATTTATTATAATTAATATTATCATTATTGCTGCTCCAAGTAAGCTCCCTGAGAGCAGGTTTTTATCTTACTCATTTTTTATGTTCCATAATATTCAGGATATGCCTTGCACAGAGTAGAAACTCAAATATTTGTTCAATGATTGAATATAAGTTAGAGGAGCAATCCCTGTAGACAGGGATCATGGGGACTTTATTTCCATTTGTATAGCCTCAAATCTTTATTCTGATTCACCTTGGCATCTTTTACTATACACAGCAGCTTTGAATGAGGGAGTACATGAATTTTGAATGAACACACCTAGAACATCTTTCTCTTCATACCATTTTTATATCTTCTGAAACCCCACCTTCCTTGGTCTATGGATTAGGAACGTGCCCACACTCAACCCCTCCCACTCTCCCCCACCCTCACCCCACTCCTCATAGGAAGCACAAAGGGGGTCAAGTTTTGCTGTCCTTTTCTGTTTTCCCTTTCTCAAAGGAAAAATTTCCAAGGTTAGTTTCTCTGATCTCAATTGCAACAATCCACTGCTCCTAGTTTCATCTCTAAAATACTCTGAGCATTGGTTTACTTTACCTAAGCAGATGTTTGTCTAGTGAGCCAACATGTCCATCTTGGACTTCTCTTTATGATGTATTGACGTGTGATTTAAAGCTCCTAGAAGTCACTAGGGCTGTGCAATTCACATGTGATAATAAAAGCTCAGTGCTTAGTACACTTAGAAACTTAATATATGCTTTCTTTTTAAAAAATAAAATGAATCATTTTGTTATTTCATCCTAAACATTTTTGAGAGTGTTTAATGACATTGTTGTAGCTTGAAAAGTTTGGCATTGAGTCTGGTCCCTTTGTGTTGGAAATGTGTATGGCATTAGCAGTGTAAGCAATTGATCACACTATGCCATTTGTTTCAAAACCTCATTTATGAATGAAAATTGAAAGTCACTGGGTTGTACAAGGTATGGGTAGTATACCAGTGGCATGGTATCTATAGAATTATTCTGGAATGGTTTATTGAGATAGCTTATTATTCTCCCACTTACTTCTTTGAGTTACTTTACATAATCAACCAAAAGCAGAATAATAGGCTAGAAGTAATTAATATAAACAACTCATGCCAGTCATTGGTCTGCAATGGCTATTCACTGAGAACTCAGTAAATACTTCCCTGAGTGCCACTGCTCTGCTCAGGTCCAACTCAGCTTTTGCTATTTCTATAATATAAAAATGTCTCTCTTTGTATTTGTTTTTATTTATATTGTTTTCCATTATCTTGTGTCTGGGATATTGCATTCCATCAGATTTTATTTTCTAAAAAAGTTCTAAGTTACCAGTAATAGATGTTAATTAATATCAAGGTTAAATAATGGTCACTGAAGTCTAAACAATAAACATTATTTTGGGAAGAGGGGAACAAATACAGTTCACCTTGAACCATAGCAGGGGAAGGGATTACAAATGCCACTTCCCATGTAATAGAAAATCCACCTATAAGTTTGACTTCCCCCAAACCTAACTACAGTCAATCCTTTGCAACCATGGATCAAAAACAGTATTTTTGATCCAAGTTTGGGAATTAGTAGTTAGGAATATGTGGTTGGGAATACAAAAATACTCTTTTCCTATCACCAATAGCTTGAGTCCATGGATACAAAACCTAGAGATAGGAAGGGCCCACTGTATTTACTGACAAAAACCCATGTGTGAGTAGACCCGCATAGTTCAAATCCATGTTGTCTAAGCATCAACTGTATCTGTGCTAGACAGTACAACTGCTTCCAATTTTACCAGCTGGTCCAAAAACTGTGTCAGGTTGTGACGGATCCTCCAGGATGGGTCCTGCAATCCCAGGCCTGCTTCAGAGATGCATTGCAGGGTAAGTGGAAAGTAGCCCAGAGACCCACATAGGATGGCAAGGTGGTTGAGAAAAAAGGCAGAGCTAAGCAGCAGGTTAAGGAAAATAAATAATGCTTCAAAAAAAGGGCTGAGAGCACTGAGAGAGCTCTTAAACATTGAGGATCTTCCTAGGCTCTTCTTGATGCAGGTAACTAAGAATGTAGAGTGTCTTGTCACTGTGGGACTGTTACTCTTGGACTACAGGCAATGAAGACCGGCCCACAGGAATTTTGGATGTGATTAAAAATAAGTGAAAACAAGATCAAAACAATACCCTAGAATAGCTGATAAGCAATTGCTATTTATCTAGTTTGGGTAGTGTGGAAATCTGACTTTGGGGACTGCTCAGGACAAATATTATAAACCCAGGTCTGGTGTCAGCTATGCCTTTGACACACATGTTCCCTTGGGATTCAGTGTGTCACACAAAATGTGGGTGAGTTTATTACTTTGCTTGGAATATGGAAGCCTAAAGTAAATTGGTGGCAGTAATGTTATATGGTTCTTTTTATTTTTAATAAAGAACTTAGACAATATGCTCATTTTAAAAGACCAATAGAATTAGAAGATGAATGGGATGAGTGATTAGTTCAAGACACTAATCTCCGTGGGCAGAAACTGACCCTTACCCATTGTTGTGCCCTTAGCATGGTGTGTAGGCCAATGGTGCCCAGAAACTTCTAAAAGATTTTCATTAAATTTTTCCACCTTGACTTTACAAAAAAAAAAAAAAAAAAATATGTATATATATATATATATATATATATATATATACCTAAAGAAAAAAATAATATACATGATTACCCATCTGACCTAAAGTGACTTCTTTTGGTGAACTAACTAGTGTTTAAATAATTTGGAGCTTTTGGCCAGTGATGGTGAAAGAGTTCTTGAAAGCATGATGTGATCAGTGGCTCCCTTGCCCTATTGTTTAAATTCTCACTATTAAACATGTGTCTTTGGTAGACTTTCGAAAGCTTTTGTTAAAATGCACCTGTGTTACCTGGAATGCAGAATAACCCTGTACATAATCATGCTGTAGCATTTTGCAGACTAAGTAGCCCAGAACAATTCCTTGATCAAGCAAGACCTAGAACACATAGGCTTTGATTGGAGCCTATGGGTAAGGAAAGGAGCCATCCACCTTGAAAGCCACTTTGCATTAGGCAACCAGGATACTGAACTGGATGGCACAAGCGGTCAGGTGTCACATACCTCAGACTGCACAATTAGGACGTTGGCCTTGTAACATGAATTCTAAGGACCTAACAGAGTTGTCCTTAGACATACTCCACCCATTTTGATCTTGTTTGTGTTAAATTAGACAGCTTTGACTTTTCTGATGCAACAAGAGAGCATGTGTCTGACTAGTGGTCAGCCAACACTATTCCAGTCAGGTTTATTGTGTCTTGTTCTCAATGACTGTATGTCTTGTTGTTTTGGTGAAATACCATGGGAAAAGCTGTTATAACACCTATTACAATATTTCCAGAGTGACCCAGCAGGAGAAAAAAACATTCAGGAGAGAGATTGGAATGTAGAGACAAAATAGCTTGGTCTAAGGTGGGGTTGGAAAGGTGGGGAGGACAAGAGCTAAATGCAGCAATTACATGAAAATTATAGTACCTGTATTATACTTTGGATTTTCCAACCTTGATTTAGTGGTCCTTCGATCATGCAGGCCAGCAGCTGGCAAGAATACAGTTTGAACTTGATATATGAATAGCTCAAAAAGATACATTCTCTAAGGCAGAAAGATTATGTTTTCCCCCAGATCTTTTGTTAGAGAAAATTTAAATGATATTTTATTAATTACACTATTGCCTTTGCCCCAATTTTTCCTCCTTTTTCCCCCACACCAGCACTCCCCACACCATTGTTCATGCCCATGGGTCATAGGTGTAAATTCTTTGGCTATTCCATTTTCTGTACTGTACTGTACATCCCCATGGCTATTCTGGAACTACCTATTTGTACTTCTTAACACCTCTTCACACATTCCCAAACACCCCCTCCTATCTGGCAACTATCAAAATGCTCTCCATATCCATGATTCTGTCTCTGTTTTTCTTGTTTGCTTAGTTTATTTTTTAAATTCAATTGTTGACAGGTACATATTTATTGCCATTTTATTGCTCATAGTTTTGATAATCTTTTCTTAAATAAGTCCCTTTAACCTTTCATGTAATAATGGTATGGTAATGATGAGCTTTCATTTTTTTCTTGTCTGGGAAGCTCTTTATTTTCTCTTTGATTCTAAATGACATCTTTGCTAGGTAGAACAATCTTGGCTGTAGGTCCCTGTTTCTCATGACTTTGAATATTTCTTGCTTTGAGTCTGCAAAGTTTCTTTTGAGAAATCAGTTGTCTTATGGGAACTCTCCTGTAGGTAACTAACTGCTTTTCTCTTGCTGCTTTTTAATATTCTCTCTGTCTTTAACCTTTGTCATTTTAAGAGCAAATCCAAGATTATGGCGTATCTTGGGGTGGGCCATCTTCTTTTTATTGAGATATAATTGACATATAACATTGTATTCATTTCAGAGGTACAGTGCGATGATTCATTTGACACACACACACACACACACACACACACTTACTGTGGGGATTATGTATATAATTCAGTAAGCCATTTACTATACATAGTTATAATTTTTTCCTATGGACCCTTATAGGATAATTTAAAGTGTACATGTTTTCTGCCACGGAATGTTTTACCCTTGGAGGAGCAGAAGTAGGAGTCATACCAGCAAGTATTTGTGGAACATCTCTCCAGCTCTGTGCTATGAGGAGACCTAGAGGTCTCACTACTCTCAAATGAAGGTGGGGTGATACCAGAGAAAGAGCAACATATATGGAACCTGTGGATTGCCTTTGATTCCCAGCCCTCCACTTAATGAATACTCTTGTGTAAATAATGGCTTTGGCTTCTATTTTCTCATCATGAAATCAAGTTAGTTCTATAAGTCTATATAGCATATCTACCTTAATGGGCCATACTGAAGATAAAATGGGATAACATGTATGAAAATACTGAAACATCATACAGCTATATATTGTTTTATTTGTAAGACTTGTTGAGTTACACATGAAAAAAACCCTATATTTTTATACAATGTGTATAATTAAATATTTAATGTACTTGTAAGTGCAGTTGGAGGTCAGAATAGGGAGAGATTGGTGTGACACTGATGAAGCTTTTGGTTTATTTCCATTGTGCTTCCTGTATTTATTCACTCCTCATCTTTCCAAATGCCTTCTTACCCTTGAACAAAGCAGATGTAGTTAGCACTGACTGCCTTTGTTCCCTGACAGTAGTTAAAGCTTCAATTAGGCTGATATCCATTGAAAGTTGACATACCCATTTCTTTTACGTATTTGTACAGACATAGAAACAAGTCTGTATTTGGGTTATGTTTTGGCAGGGTTTGAAGTCACGTTCAAAGATCTAAAAGAATTGAGTGACTAAGGACACAGACTAGAATTCTAACCTTCAGTTTATGTGCAAAATCAAAAACATGCAAAGTTTGTGGTATCTGAGCTTCATCTGATTGTTCGTACATGAAAGTATAAAAAGAAGGCCCGGAAATAGGAGTCTTGTCAGTTGGAATGTTAGTTAAATAAGTACATAAGAGAAACAGTTCGTGGAAGGTTATACAGCTGAATTTTCAATCAGAGTGTACCTGAAACTATTGCACACCATCTCCCGATAATCAGAGAGTGTCAGATTTGTTGCTTATCCTACTTATGAAGACAAGGTTGTGAGTTTTAATGCTGTGAGCTTCAATATGCCCACATTTCCTACTCTCTGAAACTTGGTTAGATCTGCCAACTCAAACCTCTCTTTTCTCTGCCTGAATATTGTCAGGTAGTTAAGAACATCTGAGTTCAGGCACTCGTCTGCTCCTTTGATATTGTTTCTGTGACTAATTTTGCTCCTTGAATGCTGGAAATGGTTGGACTTCTTGAACACTTCCTTTCTTTAAAGGGGGAATAGGGATTTAGTCCTAAAGTGAAGGTTCCTAGTGGTCACCATGGAGTAGGAAAGGAAGCTGGAAACTGGGGTATTTATCTGCCAAATGTGGGGAGTCCTGAGAATTATACCAAATAGCAGATTGTGTCCCTACCTTAATGTGTTCCCTATGATTGAGATCATGACTACAACAGTGTACTTAAATTCACTCATTTTAGTAGGCGCTCTGTAAATGTTTGTGTAGTGGGGCAACATGTGTACTGGTGTAAGTAGTGGCTTGAGAGTCAGACAGACCTGAGTTTGAATCCTTTTTCTTCCACTTTCTTGTGACCCTGTAAACTTATTTCACCTCTGAGTTTACCATATCTACTTTATAGGGGAAGCAATTATAATCTACCATTTATGGTTGTTATGAGAGTTAAATAGTATGACGTTGGTCAAAAACGTTGAAGAGTCACTGCTTGTCACAGAATCAGTACTCACTAAATACCAACTTATCACCATCATTTTTACCACCATAATCATGAGCGAATAGAAAATGTCCAGGCTGCTGCATTTCTCTGTCTTAACTTGAGCTCTTCACCATTGCTTTGCCAATGTTATCCTCAGGAACACCGTTCTCTGGGGATGAGTCTGTGCTGATTTTGGAGAACAAAGGCTGAGGTTTCCCTCTCTGAGCTCCTGTTTCTGCAGTGTGACAGCTGCCTCTTCCCCACCTATGGCCTTTCCATCTTTGTTTTCATTTTGTTACCCATTTCCGTCTATGCTTTTCACTCTTCCCTCTTTACTTAGGTGTTCTATTAACTTGTATCAACTTCAAAGAAAAGGCATACAAAGTAAAATAATAATGCTAAAAAAATCCCATGATGAAATAATCAGAACAAAACAAAACTTCCTAAATAGCAAAATGTTTAATAAGAAGATTGCATAAATTATGTTTCTCTTCCTGTGTTAAATTCTTTCATGTCTTTCTTTGACATTACAAAGTAAATATCTGCTTCAAAACTTTCTGTGCTGCATGGTGTTCTGAATATCCCTAATAATTGTTATCATTATATACATCCATGCATACACTCACAAACACATATTTAAAAACAATGAAAGGCAAGCCCAATAAGAATCTATAGCTAAACGAATAGAAAAAAGTTCACTGAATTACACCTAATTGTTAAATCCCAGTTGTTAAATCTACTTCTAATTCTGCCCCAGCTGTGAAGGGATGGACCATTCTCTAGGCATCTATAGAGATCAACAAATTGGTAGAACAGCTGCCTAACCATGACATTCTTTTGGTAATGGATTTTAAATAGTTTTAATAATTGTCAGTGATAAATGAGAGGTTTGGGTTGCAAATATTAGGCTCAAATACTATAGAATATAAAAGTTGTCAGAGACTTGAAAGAAGGTTTAGCTTAAACCTATGCTGTCTGACTCACTACTGTGATGATATTTTTGCCACATGGTTGGCTAGCACATGCTGGTCCACCTCCACTGCAATGCAAAGCAGCTCATTTCATCCTCAGTAAACATGACTGTTCGAGATCTCTTCCTTACGTACTAAGATTATTTATTTCTCTTGTTGGGAGGGATTCTTACTCTAGCCTAAGTCAGGAATTTGTATCTTTCCAGATTTATTGAGGTATAATTTATAAACCATAAAATTTGATCATTGTAGGTGTTACAATCTGATGATTTTAGTAAATGGATAAAGTTGTATAGCCATCATCACAATCAGTTTTTTGAACTCCATCTCCATCTCCATCCCAGATTAATTATATGCCTGTCTGAAGCTAATCCCTGCTTTTACCCTTAGCTGGAGGCAACCACTGATCTACTTTCTATTTCTGTTGCCGTTACTAAAGATTTTGCATAAATAAAAATCAAACAACATATAGTCTTTTGTGTCTGGTTTTTGTCACTTGCATAGTGTTTTTGAAGTTTACATTTAACAGTAGTTCATTCCTTTTCAGTCTATGGATATATTACATTTTGTTTATTCATTTGATGGACATTGTGGATTGTTTCTAGTTTTTGCCTATGACAAATAAGGCTGTTATGGACATTCATGTTGAAGGCTTTGTGTGCATATTCGTTTTGATTTCTCTTTGGTAGATGCCTAGGAATGGCATTGCTGAGTCACATGGTAGATTTATATTTAACTTAAAAAATAAAAACAACTTCTAAACCATTCCCAAAGTAGTTGTACCATTTTACATACCCAACAGCAAAGTATGAAGGCTCCAGTTTCTTCCCATCCTTGCTAATATTTGGCATTGTGATACTTTTGACTCCAAGCTATTCTAATGAATGTGTAGTGGTATCTCATTGTGGTTTTGTTCCATTTGTCTAATGGTTAGTGATGTTTAGCATATTTTCATGTGCTTACTAGCCATCCATCTATCTTCTTTTAAAAAAGTTTATTTTTTAGTTACAGTTGACACTCAATATTATTTTATATCAGATATAGGTGGACAGCATAGTGGTTAGACATTTAGGTAACTTACAGTGATTACCCTGGTAAGTCTAGTAGCCAGCCAGCCCCATATATTCATATATTCCAATATTATTGACTATATTTCCTATGCCATATTTTACATCCCTATGACTATTTTGTGACTACCAATTTGTATTTCTTAATCCCTTTTCCTTTGTCACCCAGCTCTCCAACTCCCTCTTCTCTGGCAATTATCAGTTTATTCTCTGCATCTAGGAGTCTGTTCCTGTGTACTTTCTTTAGTAAAATGTCTAATTATCTCTTTTACACATTAAAAAAATGTGTATTATTATTGGGTTATTATAATTTTTTATATATTCTGAATGAAAATATTTTTTATCAGCTATAACATTTATAGATACCTGCCCATGGGTGGTTTAATTTTTCATTTTATTAATGATGTCTTTTGAGGAGCAAAAGTTTTCACTTTTGATGAGGTCTAACTTATCTATTTTTTCCTTAAACAGATTTTGCTTTTGTGTTATATTTATGAATGCTTTGCTTACATCAAGATTGCAGATTTGTTCCTATCTTTAAGAAATTTTAGTTTTAATTAATATTTAGTTCTGCAATTCACTTTAATTTTTGTGTGTGGTGTGAGGTAAAGGTCTAAGTTTTCTTGTCCTCATGCTTTGTCAAAAAGATAAGTTATACATTTTTTGCATATGGCTATTCAATTGTTCCAGCATTATTTTTTGAAAAGGTTATCCTTGCCTCATTGAATTGTCTTTGCACTTGTAGAGATAATGTTGATCATAGTTGTGAAAGTCTATTTCTGGATTCTATTCTCTTCCACTGATCTATAAGTCTATCCTTATGCAAATACCACACTGTCTTGATTACTGTAACTTTAAAATAACTTTGAAATCAAGTAGTATAAGTTCCCTAACTTTTTTCTGCCTTTTTAAAGTTGTTTTGCCATTGTATTTTGGTTCTTTGTATATCTATCTAAATTAAGCTTGTCAACATCTTAAAAACTTCCTACTGGGATTTTTGGATAGTAATACATTGAATTTTTTGGGAAAGATTGCCAATTTAGTGATATTTATTCTTACTATCCATGAAAATAATGTATCCCTTCAGTTATTTAGTTAGATCTCTTAATTTTTAGCAATACTTTGTAGTTTTCAGAAATCCCACATTTTTGTTAAAAATGTTCATGAATATTTTATTTTTGATGAGACTGTAAATGGAATTGTTTTCTTAAGTTTATTTAAAAACTATTAATTTCTATTATATGAAATACACTTATGTTTGGATATTATTATTGTATTATATATATCCTGTGATATAGCAAATCTTGCTTATTATTTCTAGATTTTTTCCCTAAAGTTCTTTGGGGTTTTCTGTATAAAATCACATCACTTGTTAAAAAAATAAGTTTTACTTCACTCATTCCAATTTGAGACCTTTAATTTCTTCTCCTTGCCTGATTGCACTGGCTAGATCATCCAGTATAATGCTAAATAAACATGATGAGAGTAAATATCTTAGCCTTGTTCCTGATCTTTCCATTCAGTCTTTTACCATTAGGTTTGACTTGATGTAGATTCTTCATAGATGCCTTTTTATAGAATTGTGGAGGTATTTTTCTATTCCAAGTTTGTTGAAATATTTTTTTGCTTTTAAATAATGAATATGTATTGAATTTTAAGTGCTTTTTTGTGTGAATTTAGGTAATCATATTTTTTTGTTCTTTATTCTATTGATATGGTATTTTACATTAATTGATCTTTGGATCTTAAACTAATCTTATCTTGGATAAATTCTAGTTGTTCATGTTGTGTAACCTATGTATTACTGAATTTGGTATAATCCAGTAATATTGGTAATATTAATCCAGTATTGGTAATACTTTTTGGAGAACTTTTGCAACTATAGTCATGAAGGTTAGCAGTCTGTAGTTTTATGGTAATGTCTTTGGTATTAGGGTAATACTGGCCTCATGAAATGAGTTTAAGTTTCTCCTCTATTTTATGAAAGAAATTATATGATTTCTTATTTAAATATTTTCACAATTTAATTTGCTTAATATGTAAATTTTTGTGCATGGAAGATGTTTTATTGAAAGATTTAAAATTTTCTTATTTATATTCTTTTTTTGGTATATATTGATTCAGAATCTTATTTCTTCTTTTCTTCCCTCAGCTTTATTGAGATGTAATTGACAAATAAAAATTGTATGTGTTTAAGGTGCACATTGTGATGGTTTGATATACATATACATTGTGAGGTGATTACTACAATCAAGTTTATTAACACATCCATCATCTCACACAGTTACCTTTATTTTCCTGAGTGGTGAGAATATTTAAGATTTTACTCCCTTCGTGGTTCTCTTTGGGTCCAACTTGTTTGGGACTCTCTGTACTTCTTGGACTTGTAGGTCCATTTACTTCACTAACTTAGGAAAGTTTCATTTCATTATTTTTTCAGGTAAGTTTTCAATGTTTTGCTCTTCCTCTTCTCCTTCTGGCATCTCTATGATTCAGATGTTAGCTACTTTTGGAGATCTCCAGAGGCTCCTTATATGGTCCTCATTTAAAAAAAATTTTTTTTCTTTTTGCTGTTCTGATTGAATGCTTATTTCTTCCTTTCATTCCAAATTATTGATTTAAATCCAGGCTTCATTCTTTCTATTCTTGGTTCCCTGTAGATTTTTCTTTATTTCACTTAGTGTAGTCCATTTCTTCCTGTTTTTTTTTTTTAATGTCATTGCTGTACTCAATTAGTTCTTTGAATATCTTGATTACCAGTTCTTTGAACTCTGCAACTGATAGGTGGGTTATCTCCATTTTGTTTAGTTCTTTTTCTGGGGGTTTGTTTTATTCTTTTATTTGAGCCATGTTTTCCTGTCTCTACAATTTGACAGCCTCACTGTGTTTGTTTCTGTGTATTAGATAGAGTTGCTTTGACTCCCTGTCTTAGTAATGTGGTCTGTTATAGAAAAGGTATCTGTAAATTGTGTAAGGTGGAGCCTTAGGTATCTGCCAGGATGGGGAAATCCACTTCAGCCCTTTATTGCTCTGTGCTGGGGGGAGGGGTCAGAGAAGGGATAACGCTGCTGCCTGGTTTCTGAAGGTTTGTCTGGCACTTGTCCTGTTTCCAGTCAACTTACTCCCCTTATGTGACTGGCACCCTTTCAGCTGTTGCCCTGGTGCTGAATCCCAGAAGGGGCGTGTCTGCATAGATTCTAAATCCATGTGGGCCCTTTAAATGGAATCCTCTAAAAATCTGGCAGTTTTTTCAGCTGTCCCAAACCCCACTGGTTTTTACAGCTAGAAGTTATGTGGATTATCTTCCTGGTGTTGGAACCCTAGGCTGTGTGGTCTGGCCTGGGGCTAGGATTGCTTGTTAATGAGGTGTCCCTCCTGATTTTTATCCACCACATATGAACGTGGGAAAGCCCATGCCGCCGCCACTGCCTCTCCATACCTATCTCTGCATCTCTGCACCTATCTCTCTGTCTCCACCCCTCCTACCCATATGCATGAATGTGACTTCTTTAAATTCATGGTTGTCAGACTTCCATACAGCTTGATTTTCTGACAGTTCTGGGTGTTATTTGTTTTGAGGTCTAGTTGTAGTTTTTTCTGTGGTTTATCTACACCTCCATCTTGACCACAAAACACATCATAATTAAAATGCCAAAGGTTAAAGATCAAGAGAGAATCTTAAAAGTAGCAAGAGAAAAGGAGAGAGTTACCTACAAAGGAATTCCCATAAGACTGTCAGCTGATTTCTCAAAAGAAACTTTGCAAGCAAGCAATATTCACTGATTCGATTCCCCAGCCAGGGCACAAAATCAAGTTGCAAGCCAGGTCTCCAGCCAGGTTTGTGGCTGGAGGCAGGTGAAAGGCAACCATACATTGATGTTTCTCTCCCTTTCTGCCTCCTCCCTTCCTCTCTCTCTGGAAATAAGAAATAAAATCTTTAAAAAAAAAAAAAGTATTCAAAGTGATGAAAAGTAAAGACCTACAACCAAAATTACTCTATCCAGCAAAGCTATTGTTTAGAATGGAAGGGCAATAAAGTGCTTCCCAGACAAAGTAAAGTTAAAGGAGTTCATCAACACCAAGTCATTATTACACAAAATGTTAAAGGGGCTTAGTTAAGAAGAAGGAGATCATAACTACGAACTTTAAAATGACAACAAAGTCACAACCAACAACTGAATCTGAAAAACAAACTATGCAAACAACAAGAACAGGTACAGAACCATAGATATGGAGATTATTTGGAGGGTTATCAGCTGTGAGAGGAATGGGGAGAATGGGGAAGAAGTTCAGGGATTAAGGAGCATAATTGATAGATACCAAATAGACAGGGGTGTGTTAAGAATAGCAAAGGAAATGGAGAAACAAAAAAACTTATATGCACGACCCATGGACATGAACTAATGGTGGGATTGCTGAAAGAAATTGTGGTAGTGGTTGGGGGGCGGGGGGGCGGGGGGCAACAGGGGAAAATTGGGTTAACTGTAATAGCATAATCAATACAATATATTTTAAAATATTCTCTTAGCAATTGATTTCTTCTAGAACAAGTTTTGGTAATTTGCATTTTTCTAGGACTTAGTCTATTTCATCTCATTTATGTAATTCGTTGTCATAAAATTGTTCTACTACAATCCTTTTTCATTTGTCATTTCTGTAATGATTTTCCACAGCTATATCAAAAATTTACTTTTGCATCATTAGAAATATTCATGAAGAAGAAAATTCTCATCTTTAAAGATTTTGCTATAGAGCAGTTTACCAGGTGGTTAGGTTGTTCTAGTCAGAAAGGAAAAGAATTTTGAGCAAAAGCCAACTTTACGAAAAAGTTTGCTCTCTAAATTAAACATCAGATTGAAGAATTCAAAGGCACTACAATAAGAGGAGGAATGGTAAATGGAAAGAACTTGTGTTGCCAGATAGCATTATAAATTGGAAAGGAAAATTTTTCCAATGCTTAGTTTTGACTTTAAATTCTAAGTTATATGCTTAGTTTTGACTTTAAATTCTAAGTTATATTAAAAATGCCTTATGTATCCTAGACTTGAATGTCATTGTTATTAGAATTATAAGTACAACTTTACCTGTGTAATATTTTTCTCTTATGAGCTCTGTGGCAAAAACAAACTTTGTGAAATTTTCTTACATGTGTGAAAAATTGCATTACAGATTTGTTTCTCTTATTATAACTTAAATAGAACTTAAAACAAGAACTATAATGACACTCCTGACCTTTGAAAGGATCCTGGCTACATGACCATTTTGTGAGTTTTAGAGTTTGACTGGGACTATGAATAAAAGAGACAGAACAGATAAAATATTCAGTGCAGAATCTATAGTACCTGAGGCAGTGCCCAGCCTAAATATGAATGAATGAATGAATGAATGAATGAATGAATGGTTTATGCAAATAATAAACACAGAGGTAAATTATGGGCTACAGAGGAAAGAGCAACTCATTCAGCCTAGTATGGTGGGAAAGGGTATCCATAAGAGATGGTAGAAAATTTTTGCCCTGGGCTTGAGTGGACGAAACTTCACAGGAAGAAATATTTAGGCAGATCAGGTCTGTGAAAGGACACATTGTGTCGCACTGCCAGAGCCTCCTCCAAAGTGACACTACAGCATTCTGAGCATTTTTCTGTCATTGCACATGATTCTCATGTGTTGGGTGATATTACAGAGGGATCTGATTAAGATCACTGGGAGAAGTAGGCGGGGCTGTAGGATGAGTTTGCCGAGGCAAGAGAAAGCAGCCTAGGACGGGATTGACTGAGAAGCTGAAGCCTCCAGAGCCAATGGAAGTGAAAAGAGGGCGGGCTCTTTGCCTCAAGTCTGGCTCCTGAGCCTTTTCTCTTTCAGGTTCTGACTCTGGCTCTCTCTTCTTCCTCAAGACTATCTGGATAATTGTGCTGCAGCTGCCTGCAATTCCCAACGGAAGGTATTTTGTACAGGAAAGAATTCCAGGCACAGCCTAGGATTGGGCTGGCCTGACAGAGGGTGGCAGGTTTATTCTTCGGGTGTTCTAGAGGGAACAGGCTCTGAGGCAGAAGCCTACCATTCTTCCAGAATTGTGTAGCTTTTGTGTAAGATGTTGTTTTAATTTGTAAACTAACCTTATAAAAATAAAATAACTAAAAACAGGCGGGAATGATACGAAAACTCAGGTGTTAGGGTTTAACCTTAATTGGCAGGCTTAAGTGATTAAAACTGTGATTTGATAGACATAAGTAACTGTTTTTAAAATAAAGACTCCTTTATCACCAAACCTCTGCCTCTGGAATTTTATCTAGAAGGGGGCAGTGGGCAGCAGGACCCCAACTTGCAGTTTGGTAACAGGGGGATGTCTCAGTCATGGTCCCCTGGTCCCCTTGCACATTTTCACTTAAGCCAGGTAGGTGAGCAAGGCTTGACCATGATCTATCCTGAGTCTTGGTGAAGTGCCCTATGAGTCCTCCTGGAATCCGGGGAGGATGGGCCTGGTGAGGCAGTTTCTTATGTTTTGTGGGAGGTTACCACAAGGCAGTTTGTGGTTCATCTCCCGAGTTTCAGTTGAGCAGAGAACTCTCCACCTCATTGCTTATTCTCCTTCCCATTGAGTACAGCTGCAGTCTTCTGTGCATCTATCAAGCTGTTTGTCTTGTGGTTTACAGTTGGCTCCTGCATGGCAGAGCAGCCTACCATTAGTGTCCTCTGTTGTCTGGGCCTCAAGCTTTGTGCCATTTTGTGGGAGTAGGGACACAGGCAGCTGACACCGTACTGTGCTTTTTAATTATTAATTTTAGTAAACTTTTAGAACACTTGTAAATTTACAGAAAATTTGCAAAGAAGATTTCCCATACACAGCACACCCAATTTTTTATAATTAACATATTATACCAGTGTGGTACATTTGCTACAATTATGTGATTATGAGCTAACTATACTCATATTTTCTCAGTTTTCACCTAATGTCCTTTGTACCTTCCAGTATCCTGTCCAGGGTTTCACATTATATTTAATCATATTGTCACCTTAGGCTCCTCCTGACTGTAATAATTTCCCCAGACTTTTCTTATTTGTGATGACCTTGACAGTTTTGAAGATTACTAGACAGATACTTTGTAGTATGTCTTTCAATTTGGATTTATCTGGGTGTTTCTCTCATGATTGAACTGGGGTTATGGGTTTTTGAGAGGAAGATCACAGCAGTGAAAGTGCCATTTTTGTCACATTATATCAAGGGTATGTACTATAACATGACTTATAACTCTTAAAATTTTTTTCTTATTGGATAAATTTGACATGTAACACCATGTAAAGTTAATGTATACATCATATTATATATTTATATATTATAATATGGTTGCTATTAGAATAATATCACATTACATACTTATAACACATTATTATTATTTTGTTCAGTAAACTGTACATTAAATCTCTATGGTTGTTCTGGTACTTGTTACAAGCTTGTACCCTGAAACTTCATCAATCTTATTCCACCATCTCCCAACTCCTAGTAACCATCATTTTACTCTCCCTTTTTTAAAACATGTTTGACTTTTTTATATTCAATATATAAGTGATATCATATGGTAACTCTTTACCTGGTTTCTCTTGCTCAGCATAATGTGTTCAAGGTCTATTCATGTTTTTGCAAATGGCAGGATATCCTTCTTTCTCATGGCTGAATAATATTCATATATGTCATGTACTTTTAAATCCATTCATCTGTTTGGGATATTTGTATATCTTGGTTAATGAGAATAGTGCTGCATTAGATATGGGAGTGCAGATACCTCACTGAGTTCCTGTTTTCATTTTCTTTGGGTATATTCCCAGAAGTGGAATTGCTGGATCCTATTGTAGATCTTTTTGTAGTTTTTGAAGAACCACCATATTGTTTTTCATAGTGACTGGACTAATTTACATCCCCACAAAGAGTGTATAAAGGCTTTCTTTCACCACATCCTTGCAAGCAATTGCTATCTCTGTTCTTCTTGATGAGGGCCACTCAAACATACCATGCAATTCTTGGTTTGGCAGTTTGTCTGAATCCATCTGGGCTTGTTATCTCCTTACCATATTAATCTATGGATGTGAGCAAGCCAAACTAGCAGCAGCATTTGCCGCTGCTGTAACAACTACTTGAACAATTAACAACGTCTCTGTCTCTACCCCTAAACTATGAGCTCATTATATTTCCAGGGCTTAGCAAAAGGTTTACACAATTGTTTAATATGTGTTTTTTTTTTTGACAGAATGAATCAAGAAATGAGTATACCAGCAAGTTTTCTCTGTCTGGATTAGAGAGGGAAGATAGGGGTTAGTAGTGAAAAAAAAAAATGCAAAAACTGGGTAAGACCATGAGTAGTCTTGTATGTTGTGCTATGGATTGCGTGAGGCAGAGCCCTGAAGATTTTAAGTTAAGAGAAGAACATAATTACATTTGGTGTTTTAGAAACTCTTGTAGTAATGCTAAGATTGGAGATAGGAAGACCAATTAAGAAACTATAAATTCAGATGAGAAGTTATAAGGGCCTAAATTAAGACTATAGCAGTAAGATTGAAAGTGAGGAACTAGATTACAGAGGGTTTTGTTTTTGTAGGTTGGTTTTTTTTGGTGTAAGCAATAGAACTGTTGTTGATTTGATATGAAAGAAAAAAATTTAAAAATCAGTGAATGAAATTTCATAGAGATTTTTTTAGTTTTACTCTAAGCAGTGTTTACTATTTAATTACATAAGTTTTTCATAATATTTAAAACTGAACTTTATATTTGAATATTTATGTATCCAGCATCCTGAACTATTCTGTTTTAAAACTTGGATTATACATTTCTGAAGTGGCCAAGAAGTTTAACCATTCCACTAACCGTACCTGATCAATATGATAGTAACAAAATTTATCATTAGATACTACTAGATTATAATCACCTTGAGGATAGAAGTCATGTATTATTTATAATTTTATATTATTTGTAGCACTGAGCATGGGTTTGGACCTGTAAGTATTTTTTTTTCATTGGGGTGACATTGATTAATAAAATTTTATAGGTATCACATGTGTAATTCTATAATACATAATTTATATGTTATATTGTATATTCACCACCCCAAGTTAATTCTCCTTCTATATCACCATTTATCTCCACTTCTACTTCTCCCATCTCCTTTCCCTCTGGTAATCATGGTACTGTTGTCTGTGTCTGCGAGCTTTGTTTGTTTGTTTGTTTGCTTGACCCCTTCACTGTTTTCACCCAACTTCCTAACCCCTCTCTCCTCTGACTGCTGTCAGTCTGTTCTCTGTATCTAAGAGTCTGTTTCTTATTTTATATTTTGTTTATTAGATTACACTTGTAAGTTAAGTTATATGCTTTTTTCTGGCTGGCTTATTTTACTTAGCATAATATTCTCTAGGTCCATCCATGCTACTGCAAAAAGTAAGATTTCTTTCTTCTTCTTCTTCTTCTTCTTCTTCTTCTTCTTCTTCTTCTTCTTCTTAACAATTGAGTAGTATTCTGTTATACAAATATATTTAAGCTTTTTCTTCCACTCATCTATTGATGGGTACTTATGGTGCATGAACATAGGGGTACACATATTCTTTAAAATTAGTGTTTCTGGTTTCTTCAGATATATTCCCAGTGATTCCTCACTGGGTCACAAGGCAGCTCCATTTTTAACTTTTTGAAAAAACCTATATACTGTTTTCCCCAGTGACTGCATCAGTCTGTATTCTCACCAGCAATGCACAGGGGTTCCCTTTCCTCAACATCCTGCCAATACTGTTGTTTGTTGATTTATTGACGATAGCCATTCTGACAGGTATGAGATGATCTCATTGTGGTTTTAATTTGCATCTCTCTGATAGTGATGTTGAGCATGTTTATACATATATATACACACACATATATATACATATATATACACACACACACACATATCTATATGTATATATAGATATATAATTTATATATTTTCTTTGGACAAATGACTATTTAGGTCCTCTGCCCATTTTTTAAAAAATTTTTTACTTATTTTTTTGTCCATTTTTAAATCGGATTTTTTTGTTCATTTTTTTTTGTGTGTGTTGAGTTTATGAGTTCTTTATACATTTTGAATATTAACCCCTTATCAAATGTATCATTGGTGAATATCATGTACCAATATTTAAGTTGTCTTTGAATTTTGTTGATTTCTTTTGCTGGGCAAAAGCTTTGCAGTTTGATGTAATCCCATTTGTTTATTCTTTCTTTTGCTTCCCTTGCCTGAAGGGATATATCAAAAGATATTGCTGTAAGAAACATCTGAGATTTTATTGCCTATGTTTTGTTGTAGGATTTTTGTAGTTTTGGGTCTAATATTTGAGTGTTTCATTTATTTTGAGTTAATTCTTGTGTGTGGTATAAGTTGGTAGTCTGGTCTCATTTTTTTTTTTTTTTTTTTTTCTTTTTTGCATGTTTCTGTCCAATTTTCCTAGCACTGTTCATGCATAAACTGTCTTTATATCATTATTATGTTCTTGCCACCTTTGTCAAGTATTATTTGACCATAAAGGTTCAGGTTTGTTTTTGGGCTCTCTATTCTGTCCTATTGGTCTATTTGTCTGTTTTTATGCCAGTACCAGGCTGTTTTGATTATTATGGCTTTGTAATATAGTTTGATTTCAGGTACCATGATTCCTCCAACTTTCTTCTTTCTTCTCAAGATTGCTGTGGCTATTTGGGGTCTTTTTGTGATTCCATATAAATTTTTGGAGTATTTGTTTCTAGTTCTGTAATATATGCCATTGGTATCTTGATAGAAATTGTGTTAAAGCTATAGATTGCTTTAGATAGTGTGGACATTTTAATGATGTTAATTTTTCCTATCCATAAACACAGTATATGTTTCCACTTATTTGTATCTTAAATTTCTTTGTTCAGTGTCATAATTCTATGAGGACAGGTCTTCTATATCCTTGGTTCAATTTATTCCTATATATTTTATTTTTGAAGCAGTTGTAAATGGGATTGTTTTCTTAGTTTTCCTTTCTGATAGTTCATCACTGGTGAATAAAAATGCAACTGATTTCTGAATATTTATTTTGTAATTGGCCTATTTAAATTTTCTAATTCTTCATGATTCAGTTTTAGAAAAAATGAATTCATCCATTTTGTCCAGATTATCAAATTTGTTGGCATATAGTTGTTCATAATATTTCCTTAACAGTCCTTTGTCTTTTTTGGTGTCAGTTGTTAATTCTATTTCATTTCTGATTTTATCATATGGGCCCTCTCTTTTTTTCTTCATGAGTCTGGTTAAAGGTTTGTCAATCTTGTTTATTGTTTTTGAAGAACCAGCTTTTGGTTTCATTGATCTTCATATATATATATATATATATATATATATATATATAAAATTTTGTTCATTTCTGCTCTGATCTTTAATATTTCATTTCTTCTACTCACTTTGGGCTTTATTCCTTTTCAAGTTCCTTTAAGTGAGAAGTTATAGTTTGTTTGAGATTTTTTTTCTTTCTTGAGGTAGGCCTGTAATGCTATGAATTTTCCTAGCATTCCTAGCACTGCTTTCACTGTCTCATAGATTTTGGGTTGTCATGTTCTCATTTTCATTTGTTTCAGGGTTATCTTTTGGTTTCTTTCTCAACCTCATTGTTAACCCATTCATAGTTCAGTAACATGTTATTTAGCCTCCGTGTGTTTGTATGTTTTTCAGGGTTTTTGTTCTTGTGATTGGTCTCTTAATCTCATACTATTATGGTCAGAAAAGACATTTGATATGATTTTAATCTTTTTAAATTTACTGAGATTTGTCTTGTGTCTTAACATGTGGTCTATCCTAGAAAATGTCCCATGTGCACTTGGAAAGAATGTGTATTCAATTACATTGGGGTGAAATGATTTGAATATATCAATTAATTTAATCTGATCTAGTGTGTCATTTAAGGCCACAGTTTCATTGTCAATTTTCTGTGTGGGAGAGTTATCAGTTGATGTCAATGGGTGTTAAAGTTTCCTACTATGATTGTATTATCATTGATCTGTTCATTTATGTCCATCAAGATTTGCTTTATGTATCTGGGTGCTCCTATTTTGGATTTGTAAATGCTTACAAAGGTTATACTGTATTGTCTTGTTTGATTATGCCCTTTAGACAAAGAGGTGGTGTCCCTCTTTGTCTCTTACTATAGCTTTTATTTTAAAATCTATTTTGTCAGATAGTATTGCTGCCTTATCATTTTTCCCTTCCCATTTGCATGAAATATATTTTTCCATTCTTTTCATTTTAGTCTGTGTGTATCTTTTGTTTTGAGGTAGGTCTCTTATAGACAGAATGTATAGGGATTTTGTTTGGGTAATACGTTCAGCTAACCTATATCTTAATTGGAGCATTTAAACCATTTACATTTAAATGGTTTACTTAAATGTATTGATAGATACACATTTATTATCATTAATTTTTTTCCTCCTCATCCTCCTCTTCTTCTAACCAGAAGAAGAAATATCTGGTAATGAACTACTTTAGCTTTTTGTTGTCTGGGAAGCTCTTTATTTCTCTTTCAAGTTTAAATGATTGAAGGTACTTGATTGTAGTTACTTGCTTTATACCAGGGGTCCCCAACCTTTGGGCCATGTACTGGTACCAGTCCATGACCTCTTAGGAACCAGGGCACACAGCAGAAGGTAAGTGGCTGGCAAGCAAGTGAAGCTTCACTTGTATTACCTGAGCTCCACCTCCTATCTCAGCCCCCAAACCCCCATCTATGGAAAAATTATCTTCCATGAAATTGGTCCCTGGTAGTAAAAGGTTGGGGACCACTGTCTTACATTACTTTGAATATTTCATTCCAGTTACTTCTGGCTTGAAATGTTTCTGTTGAGAAATCAGATGCCGGTCTTACAGTAGTTCCCTTATAGGTAACTGTCTTTCTCTTGCTGCTTTTAAGATTCTCTCTTTTTCTTTTTCTTTTAAATTTTATTTACTTATTTTTAGAGAAAGGGGAAGGGAGGGAGAAAGAAAGAGAACGAGAGAATCATAGGTGTGAGAGAGAAACATTGATTGGCTGCCTCATGTATGAGTCCTGACTGGGGACCAAACACACAACCAGGATTGTGCCTTGATCAGTTATTGAACTGATGACCTTTTGCTTTGTGGCTTGATGCCCAACTAATTGGGCCACACTGATCTGAGCTTTCTTTGTCTTTAATCTTTGCCATTTTAATTATGATATGATTTGTGTGTGTTACTTTGAGTTAATCCTATTTGGGATACTCTGTGCTTCCTGGACTTGTACATTTTTTCACCTTCACTAGGTAGGAAAGTTGTTGGTCATTATTTCTTCACATAGGTTTTTGATCCCTTGCTCTCTCTTCCCCTTCTGGTTTCTGTATGATGTGGATGTTGCTATGCTTTCTGTTGTCACAAAGGTCCCTTAAACTATCCTCATTTTAAAAGTT
Organism: Noctilio leporinus; assembly: GCA_004026585.1. Taxonomy (NCBI): domain Eukaryota; kingdom Metazoa; phylum Chordata; class Mammalia; order Chiroptera; family Noctilionidae; genus Noctilio; species Noctilio leporinus. Next base: position 118,855 of record PVIW01000900.1, on the reverse strand, counting down.
TATTTTTTCCTCTTTGCTGGTCTGATTGGTGTTTTCTGTTACCTTGTCTTCCAAATCACTGCTTCAGTCTTCTGCTTTATATAACCAACTGTTTATTACTTCCAGTGTATTCTTCATTTCAGATATTATATTCTTTATTTCAGACTCATTCTTTTTTATGGTTTCTATGTCCTCTTTCATGCTGTTGAGCAAAGTTAACTATTACTTTGAACTCAATATCTGATAAATTGCTTACCTCCATTTCATTTAGCTCTTTTTAAAAGAGATTTCTTCCATTTTTTTATATTTGGGGGCCTCTTTCTTTATCTCCTCATTTTGGCTGTTCTTTGTGTTTGTTTCTATGTATTAGATAGACCTGCTATGACTCTCAGTCTTATTGGGGTGGCCTTATGCAATAGGTGTCCTATGGGGTTCAGTGGTGTAGTCTCCTTGATCATCTGAGCTGGGTGCTCCAGGAATGTCCCTTGTGTGGGTTATGTGGGCCCTCTTGTTGTAATTGATTCTTGATTGTTATTGTGTTGTCCATGCATGGGGTTGACCCTCAAGCTAGTTGACTGTGATGTTCAACCCTGACCACAGTGTATGAGCTGCTGTGCAGGTGCTGACCACATAAAATTAAATTTGCCTCAGCAGGGTCTGGTGCCTGCTGAAACCTTCCTTTGGATATGCCACTTTTAAAGCTAATTGGATCTTGCTCTGATGTTGAAGCTGACCATTGGGTATGTTGGTTCTGGGTCTTCTTGGGAGGGACTCTGGTTCAGGCCAATATCAGACATAGCTTGTGACTGGAGCTGTAAAGTAATCCAGTTTTTGACTGCTTTTGCTGGCCCTGCTTGTATGCTGGAAGGACCAAGCTGCATACCAAGGTCAGTCTTTACCAGCACGGGGTCCAGGCCAGGTCAGCAAAGGTTTCAAAGCACTCCAACACCCACCTCTGCCTACCTGCATCTGCTAGTTGCCTGTTAGGTTCAGTAGCTGAAAGAGTCTCTGGTGGTACTTGAGTTATGTGAGGTCAGTTCTCAGTGAGTCACCAGGTAGGGCCATTTGCTGTTCACCCAATTGATACAGGTTCAAACCCCATGTTGGGTCTGGTGCCACTCAGTAAATGTTCCAGGGTGTACCAAATCTAGCTGCCACCTGCTGGGTGGTGGCACACCTTCGTGGTGGGTCAGGGTCAAAGTGAGTCATCAGGATGAAGCCAGCAGAGCTTATTAGGCCTACACAGACCAAGATTTGGCTGTGTGAAGGGATGTCTCTATACCAGTCCTGCATGTGAGGGGGAAATGACCCCTGATCTAGAACCACACAACTCAGTCTGTCTGTGTTTTGCCCGGACCTTAGAAGTCCTAGGAAGGAACCACTGGGAGTCAGAAGAGTGGGGCTACTGGAGCCCAGAGAGCAGGACTAAAGCATCTCCCACAAGGTGGTGGCACCAGTCAGGTTCATGGCAAAGGAGAGCAATGACCCTCTGCCTCAAAGCTATTTAACTCAGTTACTGACACCTCCTGAGTCTACATAGACCTCTACACACCAGCCCAGCAGCTAACTCCTTAACAGGGCATGGATTCCATAGGATGGGGCAACAGGGAGTTCAGATAGTGGGGTTGTTTCATTACCCCAGGCTGATGATGTATGGAAGGGAGTGCTTGCCCACAAAAGTTAGTGTCTATGGTGTAGGAGAGGGACTCAGCATAGGGGTCCATGTGGCTGTCCCTTCAGCTCTTTCCTAGAGCCATAAACCCCAGACTCCTCAGATGACTCTTGTCTGCTCTGAACTTTCTCTGCCTGAACCTAGGGTGAGTGGCTGTGAATGAGATTTTGTGCATTGGCCCTTTAAGAGGGTACCTGTGTTGCCTCTCCCTGGAGGACAGAATCCCCACTGATTTTCCCAGCCAGATGTTATGTTGGCTCCTCTTCTTGGCTTTGGTGCTTTGGGCTGTGAAGCCTGGCTTGGGGCTGAGACTGACTTCTGAGGGGGAACCTTTGTAGCTGAGATATTTCTTCCAAGTTTCAACCACTGCCCCTGGGAGAAGAGCCAGCCCTTTTTGTGTCTCTGACCTTCCTACCAGTAGTCTCAATGTGGCCTCTTTTGTAAACTTTTAGTAATATGACTACAGTATTTTACAGCTAGGGTTCAATTGGTCATTCAGACTGATTACTGTATATTTTAGTTGTAATTCTGGTTTGGTCCTAGGAGGAGGTAAGTATAACATCCACTTACTTACTCGGCTGTCTTGGATCTTCCCATAGCAGAAGTTTAATAAATATTTATTGAGTGGCCAAGTTCATCTTTTTAATCATGTAAAAGTCTTATTTGCAAACATCAAGTTTTTAGCAAACCACAAATATAAAAGTAACTTAAGTACAGATGTCACAGTCACAAAAACTTTCATCTTTGTTTTTATCTTCTCATATAATAGTTATACCTGAGCTATTCTCAAACATATCATAAGCAATTCAGATATAAATGAAATAACAAAGGCTTTTTATTTTTCTTTAGATGCATGACATTTAGTTAGTGAGGTAAGACATATTCTCATGTACGCTACTACATGACAAAGTACAAATAGTATTATGCACTGAAGGATCTAAAAGGGAGAGATCATTGTGGATGGCTTCATAAGAATAGATTTTCTAAAAAGTAGCATTTTTTACAATATTTTTATTAAACTGAACTTGTAAAGAAGTCCAGGTCTTTGAGTTTTATTTTAGATGAAAGGAGAAAGGCCTTTTAGGTTAGGGAATATCTGAGCAAACATCACAGAAAGGAAAGGAGGGATGGTAGAGGCCACACTTTATATTGAAAGAAACTGAATCACCATAGGGAGAAACTATTTGAGAGCTATGCATTTAACAACAACCATTAAAATATATGTGCATTGTCTTTAATGATTTATAGTACATTTACAGTCATTATGTAAATTATGGAGGAGCACACAAATTGTGTCTATCAACATCTTAAGGAAACAGAATGTCCTTAAAGGAAGAATCATCAAAACATTTAGAACTTCTTGGAAGAGAATATTGAACTCACTCATTGAGCTTCAAGTCAATGAAAACTAACTGTTAACAAATAGTTTTCTCATAATTTTAATATATTATTAACAATATAAAGACACTTTAGGGGATGGGTGGGTGGGGAGGGGGACAGAGAGGAGCAAAAAGGCGATGGATGTAATACAACAACAATAAAAAAAATGGAAAAAAAAAAAAAAAGACACTTTACCTCATGTATGGTGATGAAAAGTTGGCATATAAGTATCCCAGTCATAGAAAAGCAGTTTTAGTAAAGATAATCATTTTGGGGAATGTGGTCAAACAGTAGCCATTCAAGTTATTTAACTTCCCAGAGCTTATATTTTTATCTTTATTAATGGAGTACTACCAATACAGTCCTGTTTCCTGGTGCCTCCAAAGCCCAGTGATCATTTTTTCCTATTGAATTGTCTAGTCCAACTAGATATCATTAGATTGTTGTTGGAGACATAAAGCAAAAACGTGTGATATGTTTATATGTTGCTAGTATTGTTTAAGTATCTTAAAAATGTACCTGATTGACCCAAACCCTACTCTTTTCTATTCTTTCTCAGTGGCAAGCACAACTCCACATGGGTGTCTTAGTGTTAAAATGATTTGTACTCTTTATAGAAAGTGAACAGGGAGCAAATACAAGATGACTTGTTGAAATTGTGAAATTGTGTAGAGATTCCGGTTTTATGTTTGATGTGTTTGTTAATATTTAGAATTATTACCTATTTACTTCCAGAAAGTATGTCAGGCTTCATAGTGAAATACAGAACAATCAAATAAAAATAAACTAAAAATGATGTAACGGTAGCAAAGAACCAGGATACTCAAATACAAATGCTCTAGTTCCTTAATATTCAATAAGAGATTCAAAAAATGTGCTTATCTCCTGATCTGTAGAAGTAAACCAAAATATAGGGCATTGTAAAATTGGTCTGTGATGCATTTAAATTCTGAGATGGCTTGAGGGGCTGAGCAGGAAGAAGCTGAAATTTTCTTGTCAGCCTTTTCCTTTTGATTGTGACCACTCACCCTGGGGAAAGGATATTGGCCTGAAGGTGGGACATGCCATGTGGTTTCCACACAAAGAGTGTTTGTTGTTTCAGATCTGTACTGGATTAGGTTGCAGATTTTCTTACACCTAGATCAGAATTGTAAAAATGAGCTCAATGCTTTTTATGATGGACTAGGTTAGTTATATTTTATTGCTTTTTAAAATACTCCAAAGAAAGATATTGAAAAATGTTTAAAGTTGGGTCGGTTGCTCTAGCAACAAAACCACACTTCTCAAGATTATCCTCGGTGATGGCAGCTTTGGCAGAGCAGCGAAAAGGAAAGGTAATTAGTCCTGGAACTTTGCTTTTAAAACTTGGCCTTAAGTAACTAGACAAGCAGGATATAGCAATCTTTATATGCATTAATAAAGGTTGGAAATCATTTTAGTTTTCAGTTGAAATGTATAACATGTTCTATATATGATTTCTATGTACAGAAAGAAAAATTCACTTATATTCAGGCCCAAAAGGAAAGTAGCTATGAACAGTAGATTACTGTTTTGGCTACCAAAGGAAATAGACATACACTTGGGATGGCTAGGAGTTTGGACATGTCATGTATTTTTATCCAAAGTAGAATCATATTTTTCCTTCCAGTTAATAACTTTTTTGTGGTTTTTTTGAACAAAGAATAACACAATTAAATTATAAACAGTGGAGTAATTTTTATTGATTATACCCTAAATGTTTTAGATTGTAAGCAATATGGAGAGCTAGCTACTGGGGGGAAAATGAAGGAAAAACATTGTTGCTTCATTCTGTAGATTTTATTTAGCTAGACCGTGATGGGAAAACTGGAATGCCCAGGGGTTGTTAGAACTAGCCTACTTTCTTCTTTCTAAAAATAGACTTATGGCATTTAAACAATAGAACTGACAACTTCATTCATAAATTTAAATAAAGCACCTAATTCCCTGGCTAGTGGCTCAGTGGATAGGCACTGGCCTGCAAACCCAAAGGTCACTGGTTCAATTTCCTAGTCAAGGCACATAACCACATTGCAAGCCAGGTTTCCAGTCAGGTCCTTAGCTGGAGGCAGGTGAAAGGCAACCATACATTGGTACTTCTCTTCCTTTCTTCCTCCCTCCCTGCCCTTCTCTCTGAAAATAATAAAAGATCATAAATAAATAAAGCACCTAGACACTGATTACAAACTGGATTTTTGACAGACCCAGTGGGCTTAAGAAATTCTGATTGAGAGGACAAAGAATACTTTAGCATCATGATTCACTGGGTGACACAGATGACCTGTATGTACGAGTTCTAAAACTTTTTAGGTGTTAATGACTTTTATTGTCATTTTATTGGTAAAATAGGCTAGTAAACCTTTCCATCAAAATTTTATTAAAGTTTCACTAGGTCCTCAAAAATATTCTCTGAGAACATGGTCATAGATACAAAAAATAATATTTAAACTTTAGAAATGTTTTGAGATATATCAACTACAAAATCTGAAAATCAACATAAGAGACTGATATTCTTTGATCTGGACTTTGTAATGTTGAGGCTAGTTTAATAAATTTTTAGCCTTGGGAACTTTAAGTAATATGAAAGGTATCTCTTCTGGACCCAGGCTTTTACCATTCTGCTTGCTGCCTTTTCCTTTTTTATAGACACACTTATCTCAGTAATTAGCTCATCTCAGTGATGGACTTCCATTCAACTCACCTTAAGAGAGTCACTTCTCTGACTAGAAATGTATTAGACCCCATGGGAGAACGAAGATGAATAAAATATCCTTTAAAAAGTTTATAATATAGTAAAGGAAAAAGAATATGTATGTAACTAATTATCATGAATAGTAAAATAGAAAGCTTCACAAAGGTAGTGAATTTTGAGGTGTGCCTTGGCAAATATCGGGCACAATGGCCAAGGGGAGCACAGGAACAAAGGTATGGGACTAGACATGTCTGGGGAACTGCATAAATTGTATCCTCCTTTGCCTTACCTGCTCTATTGCAGTACAGTATTCTGTATCACTGTCTAGTACTCTATCTTACCTGCTGTAACATGCAGAGTTGGGGCATTGTGTTTATGGTGGGATGTGGTGTTAGAAGAGGCTAGAGGAAGAGGTTAAGATCAGATCATGGAGAACCTTGGTGAGAAAATCAAAGAGTTCTTAATAAGTAATAATAAAATGCTCATTTAATGTGAGTGTTTGACAACTGGTAAAGTTCTTCCATATTCTTGGGCTTTAGGATGATGATCCTAGAGGCAAAGTGAAAAGTGAGAAGAGATGGCAAACAGGAAAGCTGATTAGGAATCTATTTTTATTTATAAACTAGCCCATGCTGTCTTACCCACTACTGCTTTGTTAATTCATTCACCAAATTATTTTATCACATATTCACTTCAAGCCAGGTGCTGTGTCAGACACTGAGTGCACACTGGTCAGGGAGGAGGACTCAGCCTTTGACCAGTGGAGCTTATAGAAAAATGAAGGAAGGGTTAGAATTTAATCAAACAATAACACACATAAATATATGATTTGTGACTGCAATACATTCTAAGGAGAAAACTCATAAGGACTCAGTCTGCAGTGGCCTGGGGTGGAGCAGGGGAAATTTTCTCCATGGATGTGATGCTTGAGTTGACTAAAGGATATGTAGAAATAAAGAAAATAACAGGGGAGGCTGGGGAAATTTTCTAGGCAGAAAGAAGAGGATGTACAAAACTTCTAAGCTGGACAGGGAGAGAGCAGAGGTGCAAGCAACTGAAAGAAAGCTTGGTGGGAGAGGAGTGGGGCAGAAATGAGCAGAGATGAGGCTGGAGGGAGAACCTGGGGCAAGATAAGGCAGGATCCTGTTAAGGAATTTAGTCTTTATCCCAAGAGCAATAGGAAGCCTTTGGAGAACTTAAGTGGGAGATTAACAAGTGAGATTTGCATTTTAAAATATTATTTTATACACTATAGGGAATGCCTAGGGGAAACTAATTATGAGGCTCCTGCAGAAATCCAGTGAGAGAACAATGTGTGGGAACAATGGTGGAAATGGTCAGTAGCAGACTGATATCAGAGAGTAAAAGTATAGTTTGAGGTAGGTTGGATATTAGAGGTAAGAATAATTGAGGTGTCAAAGACATCTGCTTGGGTTCCTCTGGAAGAAGACTACTGCTATCCCTGAGACAGGGAATGCAAGGAAGGTCAGGTTTGCAACTAGGCCTCTGAAGATTTTAGATATGTTGGACTGGAGGAAATATTCAAGTAGAACTGTCAAGTGGGAGAATGTATATCTGGAGTTCCATGCAAATATAACACTTTTTAGGAGTTATCAGATGTAACTAAAACATTGGCATTGGATGTGGTTAGCTAATGAGACAGTGTTCTAAGCAAGGATCCAATTACCAAATCTTGGAGGACTCCATTATTTTAGGGTCTTTAGATGAGAGTACGCTTACAGAGGAGATTGAGAATGGGCTGCCAGAAAGGAACAAAACTAAGGGAATTTGGAGCATCCTGGGAATTAAAGGAATATAGTTCTCTAGAGGATGGGAGGAGTTCATTTGAATCTTTGGAAGGAGATTCATTATACAGTGCAGCTCTATCCCAATGCCACCCAACAACCATCCATTTACCTACAGAAATTCACTTGGGAATTTTATGCAGCAATAAGGAGCATTTACCTGGAGAAAGTTTTCCATAACATTACTATTTTTAAAAGCAAAATACTTAGTGACCAGTGTTGTTATAGTAGATATCAGCCTCTTCTTACATATGTTAATATGTAAGGTAGGTAGATGTGAAGTAGATGTGACTTGGAGAGGAGATTAAAACTGAATTCTGGTTTGAGAATAAATATTTTACTATTTAAGTCTAAGTGTAAACAGGAAACTCATTATTGGCTGTAGAATGAATAGGAACAGTAGCTTTCTCATTAAGAAATACAATTGTTTAATAAGATATTTTAGAGAACAAACATAAATCTTAAACCCAATACTATAAAAATCTATATTCTTATAATATCCTAGGTAGATGTAAGGAGTCTCCACATTTTATGATGTGTTTTTTTTGACTGCCTTTATTACTGTATGGTATTTATAGTACATATGGCAGCAATGTACCAATGTGCATATGTGTTTTCCACAATTCCTTTACCATGTATAACTTTTATCTTTTTTACAGAAATGTACATAGAGAGATTGTTACTCTCATCTACCCATCTTGCCATATAATTTTTATAGCTGTTCCTCAGTTGTTAATATATTTCTGTGGAATATGTGTAAATAGACATGAGCAAACTGTCTAAAAGTTATTCAGCTAGTCAGTGAACCATGTAATCTGTTGGTTCGGAGACAACAGATAATAGAGTGAGATATTTGCTTTACCATCCACACACCATCTAGCATCTAGACTCTAAAAGTCAATCTGTGTTCTGTTGGGGCATGTCTCATCACACTATATTATCACATCAGGGATAAGAAATTTGTATAATGACTATCTGATTCAGAAAAAAGGGAGACTATTTAGTGAATTGAATAACTGTGAGGTGGGAATTTTGAACTAGAATTTGGTTCCATCCTTGGTTAATTTGATACTCCATATGTGTTTCATCACTGTTTTCCGCTCTTTTAACAATGTAAGTTAGAAATAACCTTGTTAATTAGCATCTATTTTTAGGTTGATGACATGACACAGCCAAGACAAAGTGGGAACATTCTAATACTATCACAGCACAAATAATAAAACTCCTTTAAGGGGAGACAAACTATGGAAATGAAATTTAAAAGTGCCCCTTGTAGGTATACTTAGAGGCTGTGCCTGTTTTGAATAGTCAAAATTAAATAAACTGTTAGGTAAGAGATTCATTTGGTAGACATTCTTAGCACATGCAGCTAAAAATTGGGTAGTAGCATGTCAATCTCATTCTTAGAAACTTTCACTGGCTCCTTATTATCCCAACCATTAAGTCTAATTTCCCCTGCACTATGCTCTAAGTTTACATCAAGTCCCTGCTACCCTACCAAATCAAGCTATTCTAACTCTTTTCTCTGTGTGTATGTAACATTTTTATCTTCTTTGATAATGCTGGTTGCCTGTTTCATTTTCCAATTTCTACCTGTTTCATTCCTCTCGATCTCATAAGTCCAGATCATATTCTTATTGACTTCTCCTGGCTAGAAATGATTGAATAGCACTTCATCGGCACCTCTCATAAGGCAATTAACACCTTTTTATTTTGATTATGTATATACATGTTTTATTTCTCTTTCTAGACTGATCTCCTATTTGTGGAATTAGAGGCTGGTTAACTGAATCAATGAAAGGAAGAGGGGCATAAGGAGAAATTCTCAAATAAAAGGGAGGGTCTGCTTAAGATCTAAATCATAGTAGATTTGAAGTTTTGGAGTAACCTGGGCTCCATCATTCTTCTCCCTAGAACCACCTCTAAACTTAGTAGCCTTATGGATGAATGTGGATATAAGATGTGAACTGCTCTCCCCTGCCCCCTTAGTGTATGATGATAGTTTTCTTTGTGCAGGAACAATTACATATATGGACTCAATAAATTGGTTAACTAAATGGATTGAACTGGAGCAGAGCCTATCAGACTGAGTGGGCAGGATTGGGGAGAAGAATGGAGGGGTTGCTCTTGAGGGCATGATCTCTGGTTAGAGAGAAGGTCTTATTTCAGAGTTGCTTTGTATTCTCATTTATGCTCATCTATTTCTTCTCTGAATTTCTATTTCAGTTATATAAGTATGACCCAGTTTAGCATTTCCCAGCTCATGTGCAATAGCTTTGCCTTTCTAGCAGGTTGGAAGTTCATGAAAGCAGGGACACTTTACCTTATTTTGTTGTTATTATTGTTAAGACAGAATTTAGCACATTTTTCTAGAGCATACGGATACTAAAAAATCAGTTCACCTGCTGATTATCAATTTATTAAATTGGTAGATCACTTGTATTCAATTAAGGAGTTATGTATTAAGCACCTACTCTGTTCAAGGCACAGTGCTACATAATTCAGCAAACATGAAGATGGCTAAGTCCTGAACTTGACTTTTAGAGAACCCATACCCTAGTAGCAATCTAGTAGCTATAATTCAAAATTCCAGGCCCTGAATTTTTTCTAGCTGCTATTGTCTACAGCACCACAGTGTATCAACAGCAAGGTAGAGGTTAAGTGCTACTACATATATACTTGAATGTGAGTTCAGCCAGAGAATTGGGATGGATTGAGGCTGAATGTGAAACTGGTTGAAAATAGAAAAACATTTATTTGCAGTGTTTTCCAGGAGCAGTCACTTACATATTTTGTTCTTTCACTTGTTTTTCAGGTAATTTCTTTCTGATTGTCAAAGTAATATTCATTCATTGTATAAAATTTGGAAACTAGATGAAAGTCTAAAGAACAATGTTAAAATTTTTGTTCTCTTAGCTCCATAAATAGCCATTATTAACATTTTTATGTATAATATTCTAGTTCACTTTTATGCATGTTTATTCATGTATTTTATAAATTAAGGCCAAACATACCTAGGTTTTGATATTCTTCACCTTTCAATTTCTTGTGATATTGTGAACAAGTCTCCATATCATTAATATTCTATAGCATGATTTAAATGGTTGCTTTATATAATAATTTATTATAATATATATAATATAATCATAATGCATAATAAAATATTCAATATGAAATAATATAACTAATATATACTTATTTAACTAATACATTACTATTTTATACTTTATTTATTTAAAATTTTTCTTTCTCCAAGTACTATAACTAATATCTAGAATATAAATTGCTTAATATTTTCTAATGGTGTACATTTTGATACAATTATAAAATAATGGAAATGGCATCTAAATTGGAAAACAGACATTTTGGACTTGCAGCCCTATTTCTTACCTTTTTTGAAGTCCAGCTTTCTCATCTCTAAATGAAATTGGCAAACCTCCACAAGGTTGTTGGGAGGAGTAAGAAGGAATATATGTGAAAGTCCTCAGCTTGGTTATTAGTTAAGTGTGATGTAACATTATAGAAGATGGCTTATTCTAGCTTACCTAGATTCTTTTCCTTTGTCATTTAGAAGTCATTGTATGACCTTTGATAAGTGATGAATTATTTGGCATAAGTGTTTCTTCTATTTACATTGGAGCACTGAATATACACAGTTGTTTAGGTAGTAAGAGGATCTAGTTTATAAGGGTTCTGAGCTGTGAGGAAATCTGTTAATTCACATATTTGGATATTAGAATTTTTGATATGGTTTATTTGAATACCAGGACACAATATAGGCTGACTGCCACACAGAAACTTGTCCCACAGCTGATACCAGAGAGAACCCAGAGCTATTCACTCTGTGCCTTTCCAAAAACAAATTAATTATTTTTTCATTCAATAATCATTTATTGCAACCACTATTTGTCAGGCCCAATGCTCAGGTTTGGGATTACAGGAAATGGCCCTGCCACAGTTGAGGAGACAGGCAAGTGAACGATTACAGGGGAGTGTGATCAGGGATATGACAAAGACATCTCTCAGAGCACTGGGAGAACCCAGACTAATGGGAACAGGGAAGCCTTTCTAGAGGAGGAGCAGTCTAAGCAAATAAATGAATAGAAGCTCTGGTGGCAAAGAGAAAAGTTTTGCAATGGAAGCACCATTTGCAAGGCCTTGAAGCTAGATAAAGCAAGCCAGGCTCTTGGAAATATACACAGTTCAAAGAAGCCCAAATATGGAGCACGAGGTTTGGCAGAGGAGGGACAGCAGAGGGACAGCAGGAAAGGAGAGTGTTGTAGAGGTGAGCAGGGCCCACTTTTATCACAGGCGTGATCAGGAGCCATTGAAGGGCTTTTAAACAGTGGATTTACAAATTTAAATTTAAAACTGACTTAATTTTCTAAAATAGTCCCATTGCTGGTGAGCATTATGTGAATATGTGTATTTTGGTTGGCTAATGAGCAGATCAGGTCACATGAGCCAAAGTCTCGGAGTCCTCAGCCACCTGACAATATAATAACATGGAAAAGACTTTTTTCCCTCCCTTTCTTTTTTTTTTTAAATTTAATTTTATTGTTGTTATATTACATCCATCCCCTTTTTACTCCCCTCTGTCCCCTTCCCCACCCACCCACACCCCCACAGTCAATCCCACTAGTTGTCCATGTCTATGGTTCTTCCATACTAGTTCCTTGACTAAACTGCTCCCTTCTTTCCTTCCTCCTCCTCCTTCCTCCCTCCCTCTGCCCACTGAAGTTCTATTCATTGTATTCATGTATTTGGTTCTGTTTTGCTTATTTGTTTGTTTTGTTCATTATTGTCCTGAAATGGGTGAGATCATATGGTATTTGTCTTTCACTGACTGGCTTATTTCACTAAGCATAATACACAAAGCATAATGCAAAGGGTAAGAGTTCCTTCTTTTTTTCTGCTGTATAGTATTCCACTGTGTAAATGTACCAAAGTTTTTTGATCCAATCATCCACTGATAGGCATTTAGGCTGTATCCAGTACTCGGCTATTGCAAATAGTGCTGCTATAAACATAGGGGTACATAGGTCCTTATGAATTGGTGTTTCAGGGTTCTTCAGGCATAGTCCTAGTAGTGGAAATGCTGGATCTAAAGGCAGTTCCATTTTTAGTTTTTTAAGGAAACCCCATACTGTTTTCCACAGTGGCTGCACCAGCCTGCATTCCTACCAACAGTATACGAGGGTTCCCTTTGCCCCACATCCTCACCAACACTTGTTGTTTGTTGATTTGTTGATGATTGCCATTCTGACAGGTGTGAGATGGTATCTTATTGTGGTTTTAAGTTGCATCTCTCTGATGGCTAGTGATGTTAAGCATTCTTTCATATGCCTTTGGGCCCTTTGTGTGTCTTCCTCAGAGAGTTGTCTGTTCAGATCCTTTGCCCATTTTTCAGTTGGGCTGTCTGTCTCCCTGGTGTTGAGTCACGTAAGTTCTTTATATATTTTGGATATCAAACCCTTGTCTGAGGTATCATTGGCAAATATGTTTTCCCATACAGTTGTTTCCCTTTTAATTTTGCTGGTGTTTTTTTAGCTGAACAGAAACATTTGAATCTGATATAGTCCCATTTGTTGACTTGTTCTTTTATTTCCTTTGCCCTTGGTGAAGTATCAGTAAACATATTTCTGCATAGGATATCCAAAAGTTTATTGCCTATATTTTTCTCCAGGACCTTTATGGTGGCACTGCTTATGTTTAAATCCTTTATCCATCTTGAGTTGGTTCTAGTGTATGGTGTAAGTTGGTGGTCTAGTTTTATTTTTTTGTATGTCCTTGTCCAGTTCTCCCAACACTACTTGTTGAAGAGACTGCTTTTACTCCATTTTATGTTCCTTTCCCCTTTGTCAAATATTAGTTGACCATAGAGTCCTGTGTTTATTTCTGGCTCTCTATTCTGTTTCATTGATCTGTATGTTTATTCTTATGCCAGTACCAGATTATTTTGATGACAGTAGCCTTATAGTATAGTTTGATGTCCAGTATTGTGATTCCTCCTATCTTGTTCTTCTTCTTTCTTTCTTTTTCTTTTATTGTAATGGCTAACTGCAGTTGAATCTTCTCCATGCATGGTCTGGAGCTTATCTGCTGGGAGCTGTCATTTTCTTAACCTGAGATGGAATAATTTTTGAGATCCATAGAAAAAGCAAAACTTTTGGCCAATTTTATGAAAGTTGTGTCTGAGGGAAGGACATGTTGCTTCAAAACAGACCAGTTCTCAAGGACATTTTTCACTAACATAAATGAATGTGTCTAAATAATGTTTGGCATGAGGATAATTCAGGGCTCGGCCTTCTTCATTGCATCACTATAGCAAAGAGTGTTGACTACCCAAAATGCATCCATTTTTCAGCACTGGCTAAAGTGTCCCCTAACTCCAATTCTAATGGGGTTTATCTTGATTGATCCAGGCCTGTCATGAGAAATCTATTCTTAAGCAAGTGATTTGTTTAGGACCATGAAAATGAATATAGCAGAAAATCTGCCAAAGACCTCTGGATGCTGATGCATAAGATTGAATGCTCTCAAACATGGGGGCTTGAGGGTGCTTGCCAATGTGCTAAGGATGGAAGAACAGAAAGAAAAACCTGGGTCCTCGATAATAAGTATAGCTTCTGTATAACTAATCCTGGAGCCCCCTACCACAGAACTTCCTTTAAGCATTTTAAAAAGCAAAACTACATCATGTTTGTTTAGCTTGTGCAAGATTGATGGCCCCCAGCAGTTGTAAGCCATACAGGTCTAATGCTTTGCAGTGTTTGCTGTATTGGCTCAGTAATAAACCTAACGATTGTTAGTTTGCGTGATGCCTTTATTTCATTTGGTTCTTGAATAACATTGTGAAGTGGGGGTGTTAATATATCACCAAGTTTCAAGGTTCTTAGAACATGTACTCATCTCATGCTCTTATTGGGGAATCTTAGTTGGACAGCGTGCTATTTATTGAAACCCTGATAGATCTCCTGGTTGGCAAGGAAAAGTTAGATTGGGACTAATGATTGGTCCCTCATACCAATCCAGAAAAATAAAGATATTGAGTAGAAAGACCACTTCCAGTTTTTCATGGAGTGTCTTGAGTTGATGAGGCATTCACACTGACTAAAGACAATGAGATGCCTGGACTCCATCCTAGTACAGTGATGACTGTTCTGTGGGGTGGGATCTTACAGGAAGTAAGAAACTGAGTGTGTTTGATAAGAGTCTTGAAGCAGAAACTACTGTAAATTATCAAACATACTGAGTTGCTTTTGTGGGGTTCTTGATAGAATAGTTGCTACATAGATCATAGAAAGGGAGACCTTCTCTACTTCAGGGAGACCAATGAGGGCAGCTAAACAGGCACTGGACAAATTGGTGACTAAATAATTAGGTGACATTAATTAATTATTTTACTAAACATTTATTGAACAATGCTGAACACATATGCCTCTGGTCTGAAAGGTAAAAGGTACATATGAGAGAGGAGAGCCCCCTAAACTGGAATTATGTTCTGGAAGGTGGGCCCTTGTAGTGCAGGCTTCCCCCACAAGGTAAGGGTTCTAGGAGCTCATCTGCATCAGTGTGCCAGCTGGTGTTGTGAGAGGCTATATTGGCTTCAGAGAAATTTTTTTTGAAGACTCAACTCATTTGCCTGTTTCATGAGGGGTGATTTACAAGTACACTTGCCTACACTGCACTGAGTATTCAGAAGTTTTTGACTAAAAATGGCACTTTCTATACAACCAGTCTCACCTGAGAGACTTCTTTTTTTTCTTTTCTAGATGAAAAAATTCTCAAAGGGAAATGTTTTTCAGATATGGAAGAGGTGAAACAAAAAATGGTGGAAGCATTAAAAGGCATCACAATCGCTGAGTTAAAAACTGTTTTGAGAAGTGGAAAAAAATCTTAAGAGGTATATTAGATCAAATGGAGAGTACTTTGAAGGTGACTGAAGTTTAAACATGTAAGAATATATACACAATTTTAAAAATAAAATCTGGGTTTAAAGGGGTCCCTCTCATACACTCTTAGTAGTGAAGACAGATAAGAATGAAGTAAAAAAATAAATAAGGAATTATATAATTGCAATGATAACTGCTATTAAAGAAGAAGAATAGTACATGTGAGAGAATAGTAGGGCAAAGGAGGTCCTTTATATTGGGCTGTCAGTTTAGGCCTCTGTGACTAGATTATACTCTAGTTGACCCAGAGAGTAGGAAAGAGCCAGCTATTGCAAATGAGGGGACAGGACAGAGTGAGGGAAGGAGGTATAGAGGGAAGGTGCCTGGCATAAGTAACAGCACATAACAATAATATGTTATGTTCTTGACTCAGTAACAATAATCCTGAGTCAAGAAACAGGTGGTGTATTCAAGGAACTGATTTTCTAGATAGAGTTCTTTTACTGCATTATGCCATAGAGTTTATTGAACTTTTTTTTTTTTTTTTACCCAGTGCCTAGTATTGTCCTAGGACTTGTGCATACTTAAGTATGTATAGGCTGGATTGTTATAGAATATTTGATGGAGGAGGTGGATGAAATGTAAAAAATGAATGGGATTTAAACAGGTAGAGGAAAGAAGGTGAATCAGTTTGTGGAAAGATGAGAAGAAGAAATGTATGTGGTATAGTTGTGGGGCAGTAAAAAAAATATGTTCCCCACCAAGCCAGGACACATAACCAGGTTATAAACCAGGTCTCCAGCCAGCTTTGTAGCTGGAGGCAAGTGAAAGGCAACCATACATTGATGTTTCTCTCCCTCTCTGCCTCTCTCCCTACCCCTCTCTCTCTAAAAATAATAAATAAAATCTTTAAAAAATATGTTCCCAAGGGTGAGAATAGTAAATAACCTTCAATTATTTCTTCTAATTGAGGATGAATAAGCAACCATCTGAGATTAACAGGATACCACAACTTCATCCACTTCTTTTAAAACTTTACTATTCCTGTCCAAACATTCACTTTAATTAATTAGATCAGCCCAGTGATTCATAAAGAGCAAATAAAGGAAATAGCCTGTTATTGAGACTCACTTTTAAAGCAAATAACTACTAACTTTTCAGTGGCAAGTGATTCTGACCTCCACATTTCTTTGTCTTAGAGTCTATCCTTATTTTCATTGTGTGTGTTATAATGCTATAGGCCTTTTACAATGTGTCTTACACTGTTTGAGCCTGGCACCAACAAATGGCATTTCCAAACACTTTGCGGACACATAGCTCATTCACTCTCTGGCTGCATGGAGGTAGGGAGGGGCAGGTAGCATTGTGTCTGTGGAATGAATGAGGAAACAGAAGGGCAGAGAGGTTAAGTGACTTGTATAAATCACACAAAGGTCAGGGGCTGTGTGTGAATAGGGCTCTGCCTCCAAACTTTTAGTCTAGGGCTCTGTCCACTAAGCCTCCTTTCCTTGCAAGTAGCTCTGAATGTCAGGAGGGAAAATGAGGAGTGTTTCAGCTTTCCAAATGGAGAAAGAGAAAAGTGAGATGATTTACAAAAAAAAATTATTTTGGGTGAATGTTGCTGAAAGGAGCTATTTATTTTAGAACATCATACATCTTCAAGTGCCCATATTGTGGTACATTGCAGGGATGTGGGCAGTTAGAACTTTGACAAGTTTGATGAGGCTTGAGAAATGTAGCATCGCATTGCCACACCTACCGTCTTCTGGTTCCTACTCCTCACTCCTCTTCCGGAAGGCGGGTGTCCACACATCACTGTGCCTGCTCTCTCAGTACCGAGTCAGCCTCTGTATTATCCTGGTACTTTTTCTGCTTCCAGGTCAATTTATTTCTAAGGACCTAAAACTTAGAAAGTGCCAAGTTTGAAGTGTTAGCCCTGGGTGGGAATATGCTGTTGTTTGCTTTGTCTTTTTATTTGGATGCAGAAGTGCCGCCTGCAGATCTCACCTGCTGCCTTTGCTGCTGTTTCTTCTCCTTCTCTCCCAATGCTCTGAACCCAACAAAATCTCTGTTCACAAACCGTTTCTAACAATTTTAGTCTTGGAATTAAATCCTGAGTACAGCCTTCCCTGAATTAATAACTTTCCCAGCAAGTTGTAAGAGTCTGAAAAGTAATTGCAAATGAGAACTATGTCATTGCAGCTATGCTATTATCCTACAGTTGGGTTCACTCTACAGTTGGGATTTTTTTTTTTTAATCTTGACCCTGCATTTTCTTTAAATCTTGACCCTATGGAAGAGTTCTAATGAAATAGTGAATTGGTTTCTGCCCCACTAGAGAGAGACAATTGAATATAAATTGTATTAAATTCAGAGAAATGAAGACCTATCCTATGTGGGGTTTTCTAGATAAATCTGCCTCTCCCTGATACATTTTTAATGACAATGTGTTTTCAAACTCAGCATTATTCAATACCAAATCAAAGCTGACTCATAGAGAAAACTACTGTTTGATTCTATTTAGTCCACATTTCCCTCCCCACTTTAGGGTGTCTGCCTGTGCTGTTGGGGGTGGGGTGGGGCGGTCTGAATACATTCTTATAAGTATTAGAAGTATGGAAACACGGAGCCCTCCGTGACCTTCAGAGCCCTCTGCTGATCACGGGTGTTTGTTGTAGGAGGAAGGCAAACATAAGCAAAGAAGTGTTATTGAACAGAAACCCCTTCAAAAATGTCTTGGGGCTTTTGTTCTCAGGTTGCATAGCCGTAGGAGGGCCCCCTCCTCAGAAAGCATACTTATGCAAGTATTAAGAACTGGCTGAGATAAGAAGTAAAGCTTAAGAGACCTTCATCATTAGCTGCTAGTGGTAGAGATTAGTGATCCTACTACAGGATTACAGACGGAAAGAGTGCCAGTGTTGGTTAATTGTTCATTAATGCTTGTAAAATAAGGCAGCTGGAGGAAAACTGACCATTGTCTGCTCACTCAGAGTGAAACTAAATTGGATCTGCTCATCAATGGAAGTATTGATGTCAGAAAAAAAAAAATACACACGTAAACTTCTTCCCTATGATTCCCTCTCAATTTAATTAAAAACTGATATCCTAATAAGTGATGATTAAGTTGTCAATGTGTCTTTCTCTTTGTGGCTGACCTCTATCTCAACTAAGGATACCGCCCTTCACAGGCATTTGCTCTTTTAGTTTCTCTCTGAAACAGAAAGTAAAACCAATTTCTTAAAAACAGCCTGTAGATAAAAGTAAGCCCTTTGGTTTGTGTTATCATTTTGAGATAGAGTGGATATGCTACTTAAAAATCCCAAAGAATGTTAGGCCCTTTTTCTTGTTTCCCCTTTCTCCCCCCCCCGCCCCCCCCCCAATCCAACGCCACCCTGCAGTGGTGGGGCTCGCATTGCCAGGGACAAGCGAGGTCAAGTGATTGGCCCAAAGTTTCACACAGTCCAGTCAGGAACAGAGCCCAGGACATTTGCCTTATTCCAGAAAATGTCATTGTAAGGTCAGAGACTATATGGTTTCTGAGTCCAAAAGTAGGAAAACTTTAAACATGTTTCCACTCCTTTATTTTGCATAAGGGTTAGAGTTTATTCATCACTCAGAAAATATTCACTGGGTTCCCGCTGCAACAGTGATGAACAAGTAGACAGTTCCTGCCCACATGGTACATTTGGGCCTAGTGGGGAAAGATGACATCTTACCAAATAAGCATGGAGGTCATGTGTGATAAAGGGAGAGCAATTGGGCACGGGGTTGGGCAGGGCGGGGATTATCACAGAGAAATATGATCAAGATTTGGGGATGAGACATGGCCTCTCTAAGAGAGGTGCTGAGGGATGGACAAGTCAGACCCAGTCAGGCACATCTGGGGGTCAGGTGTCACAGAGAGATGCTGGTGCTTGTGTGAAGACCCTGACATAAGGAAGGATCCCAGTGTGTTGCAGGCACTGCATAAACAAGAGTACACACTGAATTTGGAAACAAGTACAGGTTAGTCATCTGCAGAGGTAAAACCCTCAACGAGTGTTTTATAAATACATGTTGCCGATCAGCCTAGGGTGTGAGTGTCTAAGGAGAAACACAGTCTGGCCCTGCCTCCTTCTCCTACCTGCCCCTTCCCCCCTTCTTCTTTCTTGGCTGATTATGCTGAAGGCATGTTGGCCTTTCTTTTCTTTCTCTAAAACCCAGCTCGAGGTTCCTGCATTTCCAGCCCCTCTGCTTACTCGCATTTTTAATAGCATCTGTGAATTCTTCTCTTTCACTCATTTCACTCATTCATTTGGCAAACACTGAATATGGAATAGTTACCAATTCTAGGCATTGTGAGTTTATCAGAAAACAAGAGAATCAAAAACCCCTCTTTCAGTCCCAGTGTCACTTCTTCAGGGGCATATTTCCTCCCTGTCTGTTCTTTGATGATAAGCCTCATGCTCTGAGGTTCTCATATTTACTTGTTATATGTTTGTTGTATATTTTCCCCCTAAAACACAAGCACCATGAGGGCAAGGACAGTGCCACCCCTGCTCATCACTGCACTTTTAGGTCCCAAAAAAGTGCCTGGCACACAGTAGACACTAAATACTGAAGGACCAAACATACAAGGTAAAAACAGATTATGGATTAGACAGCAGTTGATGGGAAGTTATATTTATGGAGTGCTGACTGTGCCTTAAGAACTGTCAATCCAGCCCTTCTTTGAATGTCAGAGTGGCATGCCATTGCCACATTGGGCAGGCACTCTTCTGTGCTAGCTTTGAAAAAATTACTTTTATTTGTTTAGATACATTAAAAAGACTTATTACTGGTTTTGTGGAATTTGTTGTTGTGTGATTTACTTTATAAAAATGTGTTTGTGTGATCAGTGATTCAAATACTATCAAAGTCTAAAATTCCCTTTGATTCACTGGTTCAATAGCTTCCACGTGGAATCTAGGGTCACAACCTCAGAGAATGATGCTGGTATCTGGTTATTTTGTGTTTTGCCCAATGCTAGCATGAAATGCACTATCCCTTTTTTATACTTGTGCTCTAAGCAGTTCATAGGTATTAATTTATTTATCCCCAATGTATACAATTATAGATTAGAGGCAGATTTTTATAATGATTCCCTTTTTTAGTAATTGGAAAGTTGTGATGCAAAGATCCTAAATGACTTTTTACTGTTAGGCCATTTCAGGAGTGAACTGAGATGACAAGTAGAGGTTCTGAATCAGACCTGTGTCAGGAATTACCAGATGAAAGAGTTCCGGGGTAGACTGGATTGCTGGTGTCGCTGATTCCAGATGGAAGTGTATATAATGTTTAAGTAAAGGTACTTTGGTATCCAGGACTACTTTTTGTCTTGTAGCTATTTCTGGACAATGCTGTGTGGTTCATACCCATTCCTCCTTTTTGTCTGCCTTGCTTCAAATTGAAAAGCCTTATAGATACATTCTCTGACCATTGGTTAGAAGCAAGGCAGCCAACTAAAAGCTAGGCAGATATTCAGGTGGAAAAAAGTACCAATTCTTACACTGGTGTCTTTCCATGTTGCAGTGTGTTTGTTTATTGATATGAAGAAAGATGTAAGGATAATAGAATAAAATCCAGAATCCTTTTTCCTGGTTGGCCCAGTTTTGAGTCACTTAAACTATATAAACTATATAACTTTCAGGTAAGAACTATCCACTCTGGGTTGTGAATTGGCAGAATGATTTCCAGAGACCCAGAAATGTAAGACATGTGCTCATACCACTAGAGCTGATTGCACTTAATGAAATGTACTAGTTCAAGTGGTTCTATTATAGTTTAACAATGATGTTCAGAAAAGCCTTCTCTCTTGGCTTTGAGGTTGTAAGATGAAAAAGAGATTCTACAATTCAGACCAAAAGAGAGCTGATGAGAAGAGAGAAAGAGAGAGGAGGAGAGAGGAAGGGAAGGGGGGAGAGATGGAGAGAGACAGAGAGAAACAGAGACAGACAGAGACAGACAGAGAGAGAGATAGGGAGAGACAGGGGGAGACAGAGAAAGAGAGAGAGAGACAGAGAAAGAGAGAGAGAGACAGAAAGAGAGAGAGAGACAGAGAAAGCGAGAGAGAGACAGAGAAAGAGAGAGAGAGAGAGAGAGAGAGAGAGAGAGAGAGAACCAACAAGAACCAAGTGTAGGTGGTAACCACCAGACTGACTGACATGGCTCTAATTTGTCGGAAAAGCCTGGGGCTGATGGGCCATAAAAACAGAGGTTTGAGGAGAAAGTTTATCAGTCCTGACCCAGCTCTCATAGCCAGTGATGGTTGCATAAGAGTCCAACAGATTGAAAGTGGCACTGTGTATTGTTAGAATCAGTTTTAGCAAGTTATGGGGATGATCTTAACTCCCTACACCTTGCGTCTTAAGAACAGTTTTAAAAAAGCTTTTCCTCACCTCTTTGTAGCAGTGATGAGCAAAATTCAGCTTGTGACCATCTAAATATATCAAATTCCCTATTGCATTGTCTAAGTCTTATTTTTATATCTTTATAACACTGGTGAACAGGACCAGCGTGCCTCCTTAGTGTCCGTATTGCTCTGCTCTGCACATTAGGGTCCTACAGCACAGAACAGAGGCCCTGGGGTGGAGGGAATAATTTTATAGGTAAACCTTTGGATTCACCTGGTCTTTGCCAAGGTATGCCAGTTAAACCATTTCCTCAAAAGATACTTTCAAAGTATTGTCAGGATGCACAAACAAATGAAAAAAAAAGAGACTCTACAATATGAAAGGTAGGATTTCCACATCTTGAAACAGCTACGCATATGAGTCCATTAAGCTTGAGCGGGCAGGTTGAATATTTTTAATATTTTGTTCTGGGTACATTTGATGGTTTATTAAAAACTTTCATCCTACCATGTTTTGGAAATTAGTATGAAGGGGATGAAATATATTTCTTTTCCACAAAGCCATCTCATTTTTACCATGTGGGGAAATTTAATAATGTAGTTGAACTTCATGAATTCTGACACAGTATTAAGTACCCTTTTTCTTAGTAATCTATACATGATCATAAGGGATATCGTTAAAGCACAAAGATATCCCTGCCTTTCCTTAAAAATAATGAATATGACAGGAATAAATGGTAATGGAAAAGACAATAAAAATAAGTTAACAACAATAACAAAACAACCTATTGACTTTCCATCAAAAGCAGCAACAATTCAAACCAACTTATTGGATAGATTGGAACCATAGAAAATGGCTGTGTTTTTTCTACTATTGCCACCACGCTTGATGATGTTTTGGACAGAGTCCATTACTTTCTTTCACTTTTGGGTATTAGGAAGGCCTCTTTTTGTTTATTAATACTTCCCATCCAATATTTATTAAAATGTATGTTTTCTTTTTAAATCAAAGTATCTTCCCTCTTTTTAGCTAAAATCTGGGACTAATGGTGAAGGAAGGGGTCCTAGCCTTTCATTTTTCTGAATCCCAATAGTTCTCCCTTCCCCCACTTGGATCCTCCATGGTACAGGTGGGCAGGAAGGGAAATAGGCGAAGAGTACTATTTGCAGTTCTCTTGGAAAGGTAATGCTCTGTCATGGCAGCATTCCAATGGTGACCCCATCTTCAGGAGTGTATGAATGTCCTCCTTGGAAAACTCTATGTGGCCCTGCACATTTCACTGTTCCCTGACTCAGAAGATGCTAACCCACCTCAGTTCCTGTGTTCCCATCATATATACCCCCAGCTCCTTTTTCCTAGGGTCTCCTCTCCCAAGCAGAGATCTCTCTTAGGCAGGGTCTATTAGGGATGACTGGAGCCAGGTTGCCTCCTTTAGCCTCCATGTGACTCATGGGAAAACTTGCATGTCCACATTTGACAAGATGGGAAAACTTGATTAGCACTCTGCTCTTTGCTCCTTGCCTTGCCTTCACTGGCAGCTGTAGCCAGCCTCAAGCAGACATCAGCCTCTGTCATCATCATGGGCCCTCCTACTGCCACCGGACCTCTGTACACATCCTGAGGCTTGTCCAAGAGTGTTTTTGAGTTCTACTCTGATAGTAGCTGTGAGAAGCCCTACTAGTTCCTGTCTCTAAACGAGCATCTGACTTGAATTTGAGAATAAAATCTATGCTCTTGCAGGTAATTCCAGGTCTTGCAACTGTTATTTTGGAATCTCCTTCACTTGCCTTGAGGTTAGTGTGGGTGGGAAAAGACGATGTCACAGTACTCCCAACTCTTACTAATTCCCTCATTTCTAGCCATTACATAGGCTGTTGATGGTGATCATGTTTGGCTTAGAGTCTTACATCAATGTATCTAGCACCATACTTTAAAATGTGGTATGTTTATTATGTGATCCTTAGCTTTAAAATCTTAGCTGAAACTCATAGACAACAGGAAAAGTTCCATTCCACTCTCAGTCCACTGGTATTTAAAGTTCTAACAATCTCAGCAGAACATTGTTAAAAACTTTAAATACAAGTGGACTGAGAGTGGAATGGAACTTTTCCTGTTGTCTGTTTGAGTTACCATATCTACTGCTTCTTTTCATATTTTCCTGTTGTATGATTTAGCCATTACTGCACTTCTACCTTTTCTCCACTCCTTCTAAGCTCAAATTCTT
This sequence comes from Noctilio leporinus, assembly GCA_004026585.1. Lineage (NCBI taxonomy): Eukaryota > Metazoa > Chordata > Mammalia > Chiroptera > Noctilionidae > Noctilio > Noctilio leporinus. The sequence goes on along the minus strand of PVIW01000900.1, from coordinate 94,819 downwards.
TTAAAAAATTCTGTCTCAGTTCCTTTGCCTCATCTTTGCTTGTTGAAATTCTGCGCACCCTTGAAGCTCTTGCTCCAATGTCACCTCCAATCTGCAAAGTGTTTGCAGATGTGACTAATCTAACGAAATCTTATCTATCACCCAGCATATTTTGTTTCCATTACAGCATTCAATGGTACCCTCTGTTAACACTATAATGGTATTATTGGCCTTCTTTGTATTAACTTATGAGTCTGCCTACCATACTAGATTGTAAATTTCACTCCATTTATCTTTTTTTATTCATTCAAAACTTTTCATTCATCTCCGAAGCACCAGAGAACGAGGATAAAAAGATGAGTAAATCACAATCATTGATCTTGAGAAAGTTATTCTAGATGGGCAGGCAGAATATAGACATGAAATTTTAAGTGTCAATTGAATAAAATATACAGTGAGAATTGATTAAAAGAAAAAGTAGGCACAAATCTCTCCTCTGAAGGGCCTTGCAGTTTAATTCCAGACAAAAGGCAAAAATTGATACTTAGAAAATATTCATTCATTCATTCCACAAAGATTTATCACACATCTTCAATGTGTCAGGCACAGAGGTAGGTAATGAGACTATAGTAGGGAATAAGAAAATTCTATGTTCTTATACAGCTTAAACACTAGCAAAGGAAAGAAGTAAAAACAATTATGAGTAATGAGTTCTATGAAATGGAAAGTGCAGGGTCTAATAAAAGGCTGCATCTAGTTTAGGGGTCAGAAGGATACTTTAAAATGCTGTTAAATTTGCTTTTATTGAGAGCTCATCACAGATTTATTTAGGATGCACGTATTGCCTTTGTTTAGATCTCATTAAAAATTCCAGGAAATTATTATAGGTTTGCAAAATGAGTTTAACATAAGGGAATATGGCGTACATATACATAATTATCTCCTAACTCATCAATGTGCTCCATTATCTTGAGAAGCTTTTTAAGACCATCAGCACTGAATCAGAAATGATTATGTAAGTAACATCCATAAAGCTTTGATGTAATCTTTTTCTAGCTTAGCGAATATGTTGATTAGCATGTCCATTACTCAGTCACCATGCATACTGAACAACCTCACCTGAGCCAACACCACATTTTAAATATATACATAGGACGGCCTTAGCCTTTATGCATTGTTGGTAAGCAGAAGATAAGTGTTCTTGGAGTCCTTATAGTGTTATAGAGAATCTTGTCAATAGTAGGCCCTCGGTAAATATGCTAACTTTAATTCATTCTTAATTGGATGAGACCCTCCAGTGTTATAAACCTATCCCTTCTACCGATGAGGTGCTATCACAGAAAGTGATGAAAATATAAAAGAAAAAATTACAGAAAACTCTAATTTTAGAGAGAAGGAGAGCAAATATTTGGATATGCCAAATTAAACACCTTCAAGTTTTCATTTTCATTTTGACAAATAATGTTTGTAGGCAAGTAAAGGCATGCATGTGTATGTATACCTGTACATACACTGTGTCCATGAAACAGGGATCAATATCATGCAGAACATTTCTTTGTGGAAAGTGTGGATATTTTTAGGTGGGTACATTTGATTATAAATCTATAAATCCTTGCCAAAAATAATTTTGCTTCTGATATATTCCATGACTAGGAAAATGAGGAGTTTCCATTAAGAATAAAATTATTAAGCCCTGGCTGGTAGCACAGTGGATAAAGTACTGGCCTGCGAACCCAAAGGTCACAGGTTCGATTCCCCAGCCAGGGCACATAACAAGTTTGCAAACCTGCTCTCCAGTCAGGTCTGCGGCTGGAGGCAGGTGAAAAGCAACCATACATTGATGTCTCTCTCCCTATCTGCCTCTCTCCCTTCCCCTCTTTCTAAAAATAGTGAAATAAAATCTTAAAAAAAAAAAAAAAGAATACAATTATTTCCCACAAGTTCTCAGAAAGCTTGAACAATATCTGGGATGTAGTGGAAGGAAACAACCACAAAAATGACTTTTTTCCCTGAACTAGAAGGTTTTATCTTTTAGAGAAACTATTCTTTCACATATCTGTAGGCAAATCCACAAATTCATTTTAGAAATAATCTTTGTGAATAATAGCTAAAGAAATAAGTTAGAGCAGCTCAAGTAGTCTCTCAAGAAGACTCTATCTCTGATTTTCCCAGTATGCAGATGAATAACCTTTAGGAAGATGTCAATAAATAAATAATCCAGTATTCCTCTAAGTTTTTTTCTGATCAACACTTAAGTCTGTGGGATATTACGAGGTGCTATGTCTCCTCCTATCTCCCCCCACTCCCCCAAATAAGGATTCATTGGTCAAATGAATTAATTTTGGAAACACTGAGTTAAAGTAAACTAAACTTGAATTCTTAAAGCCTTTTAAATGAATATGCTTTGAGAATCTCCAAGCATATAGCTAGTATAAAGCATATCCCAAACACATAGGAACACGGTGTCCTGTGACCAAGACCAGTGTTCTGAAGAACACATTTTGGGAAATAATGCTGTAATAGGTCATTTTCATTTTACATATTAAGGATAACAGCTGCTTCATCTGAATTTAGTGTAGTTGGAGGCTTAAAGGAAGGAAATGCTAGTTAATGAAGTGGAATAGGTACAGTATGTTTTTATAACTTAGAATTGTCTCTGAGGCACTTCTAGTTCACTGTACTAAGCACTGGGGATAAAAATAAATAAGAAATTTTGTATTTAAGGAGAGTAGTCTAATTTTGGGGAAAAAGCAAAAACCAGTAACTTCAGCATAATGATGTTAATTGCCAGGACTGAGGCATTCACAAGATAAAATGGAAGTCCAGAGAAGGAACACAGCCCAGCCTGGCCATTCAGGAAGATCTGAAGGAGGTGATGCCAAGAAAGGGGGGTGCAAGTTCACTATGTGGGCAGTGGGGAGATGAGGCCTCTGGTAGAATATTATGACCATAAGCATAAGTGAGGGAGACTGGGGAACTACAAGCATTTGATTTTTGATATTAGAGAGAGCAGAATTTTTTTTAATTAAATTAAATTTTTTATTTTAAAAAGTTTATTATTTTTAGAGAGAAGAGAAGGGAGAGAGAAAGAAAGACATCAATGTGTGGTTGCCTTTTTCACCTGCCTCCAGCTACAGACCTGGCTGAAGACCCTGAAGACTTGGCTTGCAATCTGGTTATGTGCCCTGACTGGGGAATCGAACCAGCAACCTTTGGTTTCATAGGCCAGCGCCTTATCTGCTGTGCCACCAGCCAGGGTGAGAAGAATATTTTTAAAAAGGTAACCCTTTGTAAGAAAAGTCTAATAATATTTGGGAGAAGGGTGGGATGGTCAAGTGCTTGGGACACAGCACAAGTTTCCTCAAACACAGGTAACTCTTAGGCCACGGCCAACATCAGCCTTTGGGGTGACCTTTAGACAGAGAGTATTTTTATTATATTAACAGTAAAATGTATCTAAAGGGGACTCAGATAACTAAATTTGGGTCTGTGACAAAAGAGGAAAAGAACAGTGATGGTCTTCCAAAGCAGAGAGGGGCTTCTGAGATCACACCTTTCAGTCTGCCTCATTATACTGTAGCTGGCGGACGGAGAGGAGAAATGTTTCTCCATGTAGCAGCTCATTAGCAAAAGAAGAACTCTGACATTAGTTAAAATGTTGATAGATGTGACAGGTGTTGTGAAGACAAGGTGGTGTTGCCAAATTAGAGTGGGAGCCCTCCAGCCTCGTGCCTGGCTTTACATAACCAGTTTATGCAGCATATGTTAAACCGCTAAAAAGAGAGTCTTTGATGAGTAAAACATCCTTTGAAAGTACTGATTTTTATTTTTGTGAACAAAACTAAGCTATGATACTAGATATAAAAAATTTCTTTACACTTAGTGCTTATAAATATCTCAGTCTATTATTTGACTTTATCTTAGGCTTTTTTTTGTTTCATGTAATCAATTTCTCCTCATTCTTTCTTATATCCAAACTCTCTATTTGATCCTCATTCTCTGCCTAAAAATGTGCCCAGGCTTCCTTTACTGGGGAAAAATGAAAAAAGCAAAAATAAAGTAAAAACAATAAGGAAAAAATTTTCCAATTTAAGAACTTTTATGAGTTCCCATACACTCCCCTTCCTTTCATCACTACTTTCCTGGATCACACAGGATTTTGTTCACTGCTTAATACTTTCAAACCAACCACGGATTCTTTAAACATTTGCAGTTATAGTTTTATTTTCCAGCACTGTGATAAATAGTTCTCCCAAACAACCTTTGATGACTAGTCAGCAAATCTAATAGCCATTTAGAAATTCCCACCAGTGCTTGCTCCCCTTAATCTCTCCATGTATGTAGTTCCATTGATAATACAATATTCTTGAAACTCTATTCCTTTGTCTTTAGTGACCTATACACGTTTTCCTTCTAAAGACTTGGATGGAAATCACAAGTCTACCACTTTTTGTAGGACACATCATTTACTTTTTCTGAGCCTCAGTTTTCTCATCTCTAGAAGGAGGGCAGAATAATACCTACCTGATAGAGTTGATACAACATTTACAATTAGGGACCTATGTAATGTCTTTAGCACAGTAGCAGGTACTTAACAAATATTAGTACCCTCCTTCCCATGTTTCTGAACCACCCTTCTAACTCATTCTCTGGATCCTCTTTTTCCTACTCTTTAATGCTGTTATGCAACAAGTTTTTATTCTTCCCTTCTTTTTTATGCTCCTTTCCTTGAACATCTCACTAATGCTCATTTCTGTGTTACTTCTTTGACCCCTTCCCCTAATGTATATACACTTAACTTCTCTCCTTCTTGCTACTTATGACTCACCTTAAGTGGGTAGCTCACTGTCACCTCACAGTGTGTCTAAATGAACTTATACCTTTCCTCCTAAACTTGCTTTCTCTATGTCCTTTTGTTGATAACACTGTTATCTTCCTAATTCCCCAGGTTAAAATTTTTAGTATTGTCTTTGCTCTTCCCTATTTTTTATCCCTCCAACAGTGGTCAAATCCTATAGGTTTGAACTACAAACCTGTCATTATCCTGTTCACCTGTCATCATTGCTATTGTTGTAGGCACTTAGCTAGTCTCCCTGTCATTGTTTTACCTCTCCATTCAATTTACACACATATAAATGGATTGGTTGTATTGCCATATATCATTGTATTTGTCATCCATCTCTCTGCACAAAACTTTTCCTTGTTCTTCATTGCCTTAGGAGTCCAGATTATTTCTTTAAGGACTTTCTCAATCTGACCTCAAATCAAATTTACAACCTTATCTCCAGCTTTTTGAATAGCTCTATTAAAACTTACTTCCCCAATGTTCTGTTTCTCTCTTGGGCTCTTTGATTTATGTTGTCCTCCCCTTTCTACCCCTATATATCTAAACAGTACCTTGCAGGATGTCTCTTACTCTAAAGGGGCACACTGATCCTAATAACTCTGCATATCCCAGAGTTGAGAAAACTGTTGAAATCTTGTAACACTGCCCTTTTATATGCTGGACCAGGATGTTCTTCTATCCTGGAAGAACAAAATTAATGATCAATGTGCTTCTGTATAAAGTAGTGTTTACAAACACAGAACTACGCTGCTTCTTCACAAAACTGTGTTAAAAAGAATATATCTTAATAAACTGGTGGAAATATATAGACTAAGCCCAGGCATCCCTGGCCAAAATCACTGTTACTAGCTTTTCTTTGTCCTGGATAATGGTGCTCTAGAAGACCCTCCTTCTGCCCCACCCTACCCCCTACCACACCCTTTAGATAAAAGTTTTGATGCTGAGTTTCGTCTGAGGCCCATAATCACATGCCATCTCCTTTTACCTGAAATCTAATTCCTTTTTATTTATTAGTAAATGTGTACTTATAGCACTGTGGCCACATAGATTGCTTATCTTGAAAAACAAAAAGTCTAACACATTAGTTAGAATTGTTGGTTGTAAGCCACATAATTCACTCTGTCTACTTAAAGCAGAAATAGATTCATTAAAAAGTATTACATGGCTCACAAAATATCTGTGAGTAGAAGAGAACTGTGTAACCTGGGAAAGTACCCTCATCACCCTGTCTAGTGCATGGCAGAGCTGCCATCCATTCAGCACTGACTGTTCTGAAACTGAACACAAGTTTTGCTCCAGATACCATACAAGGAATAATGCTTTTTTTTCACAGTGCTTTGTAAAAGATCATATCTTTCCATGCATAACTGGAATTTTTGTATCGTTAGAATGTCAACTACATAAGTGATCTTAACTGTATAAAAGATACTCACAAAGGCACTAACTCTGCTCCCTTGAAACTTTAAATTAAGATATATAAACACTGATACCAATAAGCGCATAGAGAAACCATGTAGACAGGAGAAATACAGGCTGCTGATAGGTGATCTAACATTGTCAAGTATTAAGCACATTTTTTTTATTGTTGTTGTATTACATCCATCCCCTTTTTGCTCCCCTCTGCCTCCCTCCCCCCCACCCACCCACCCATTCCCCGCAAAGAAGCACATTCGAATACTGGGTTTAGAGGTAAAAGTGGGAGGAAGTTTTTAATCTCTTTTTGGAGTAGCTCTGAAAGAAAAATATACAGAGGCAGTGGGATAAATGATTGGCCAAGGGAAGAGCATGCAGGAGAGTGTAAGGGGTATGTGAGAGAATAGAGTGTGTAAAAAGTAGGACTCAGAAAAAGCCTCAGAGGTTGGAGGATTGGGCCAAAAGTGCACTTGGCCTATGGGGAGCAGTGGGAAAAACCTGGGGAAGTAGAATGGCCTAAGGGAAACCTAGTTCTTTGAATTTTTCAGAAGCATCCATCCTCACTATCCTGAGAACTGATCAAGTAGTTTAATTCTGTAGGGAATGAGTTCTCTAGCAGTTAAGGAGAGGCTAACATTAATATGTGATGAATATTTCCCACACACTCCTATTGAAGCAGCTCTGGTTTTGGATTTATTGTGCTTGGAGATGTTGTGTTTCTTTGGGGTGTTTTGTTTGTTTGTTTCAGTTTTGCTACCTGATAGGATGAAAGAGTGTTCTTATGAACACTCTTTTTCATATTTTGCAACCAGATTTATCAACTTCTTCTTTGTATCTTTCTCCATCAACTCTTGAGCTTACCATGTTCAGCTCAATGGTGGCAGTTTGGGCTACATCTCCTGTTAAATTCAGTTTGGTGATAGTTGAGCCTTTGACATGCTTTTAAGTTCAGCAACAGCAATAAGGAAACATATAGAGGTAGACGAACTTTAAGAAATTAGCAACAGCACAGGTTGCAAACCAGGTCTCCAGTCAGGTCTGTGGCTGGAGGCAGGTGAAACGCAACCATACATTGATGTCTCTTTCCCTGTCTGCCTCTCTCCCTTCCTCTCTCTCTGGAAATAATAAAATCTTAAAAAAAAAAAAAAAAAAAAAAAAAGAAAGAAATTAGCAACAGCAAAGCTTGCTATGTTTTATTTTGTTCTGGGCCTATTCTTTATGTAAATCACAAACGGTACCCGTCTTAAGCAGCATCCTATTGAGGATAGGTAAAATGGAGCCTCTTTATTCTTTCTCAGTTTTCTATATTCCGTGGCTTTTCCCCACAATATCTACTCCTCGGTAATTTTGCTATTGTTTCTGCTTTCTGAGTTTGCCATTTCTTTTGCTCTAGATGATTATACATCTAAGATGAGTTGTGGAGAGTAGAGTTACTTAAAATCTGGTTCATTGACAAGAGCCAATTCTTTAACTGTTACTGACTAAAGATAGGATAAAGAGCTGGCACCAGAATGCGAATCAACTGCGTTAATGATCACACTGTTGAGCTCCATTGACATTTACAAGGTATTTTTTGGTAGCAAAACTTTTTCAGTGAACAAAGCAGTGTATTAGGGTATGTTTTGCTGCAAGTTCCTTATCTTATTGGAGACTGGCATTGGAGTAGCACTGATACAGTGTAAATTTGTGTATTGGGTTTTTTTTTTTACAGAAATTTCCACCAAAGTTAGACCACCATGAATATGAAATGACAGCTTGGAACTTATAGTAGCTATAGTAATCACCTTGGATTCTGCAAAGCATCGTTCTTTTTAAAGAGACCAAATACTCCCTGATGTGAACAGAATAAAAAGCCAAAGGAATCACAAAGTATCAAACAAAGGCAGTCTGTTGAGGTCAGGAACTCCTTTTTATAATTTTTGCACATTTCTGCTAACACAGCATTTTACAGAGGTACCTGTATAAAGTAGATACTCACTACGAACTTGTTGAATGGAATCTTCTATTCTTCAAGCTAAACTTTTTCAGTGTCTAGTTCCTGTCTAGTTTCTGAAGAACGTTGGTAAGCATGCAGTGGCTTGAATCTCTGACAACACTGTTCTCCCCACTGCAGGGGGGTTGGTACATGATGGGTTGTGTGCCTTTGCAGAGGTGTCTTTGTTCTCATCATCCTTTTGGTGTAAGGGAGACCCTCCCATCAGAAAACTTTGGGGTTTTCTCTTTTTAGCTTTTTCAAACTGGAATCACAGCTGCCCTTAGCCCATGTTTTATACTTTCTTTAGTGATTTTTAAAACTTCATTTAAAATCAACGTGCTTGAGATCCTGGAAGTTCTTTAAAAACAACCCCAAACCCTAGCAGAGTGGGAAAAAACTCTTGACCAATCCATTGCAAGTTGGCGAACCTTTAAAAAGTATTAATTCAATCGGATAAACGGCAGTTAAATAACTTTTATCAGGCAAACTGGGTTAGATGGTTAAAAGCCATAAAAGAAATTCTAAAAACATACAGTGGGTAGTAGTTTATGTGTCAGGAAAAACTGAGAGAATTTTTGAAGCTCTGATGTCTAGCAGATAGCACTTAAATCATTTTTCTCCAAACTTCAGTGGTAATACTTCAAAGAGTTATAGCCATAATACAAATTTTTAGACTAAGAAGTGGTGTTTGAAGTTATTTTATAGGATTTTGCTGTAAGGGTTCCAATTGATTTGTGGTAAGATAAAAGAAGAAAACTTTATTTTCGAAGCTTTGTCGGAAAAAGCTTACCCTCCATTGGTTGTTCTGCCAATATGCCCACAGGGTACGATGATGTAGGCGCTGATATTATATGCCCGTATGAATCTAGCTGGGCTTACACCTCCTGCTGTTTGTGTTATGGTTAAAATCTGTCATGAAAGTGCTGATGATTTATTAAATGTTTAATGAAGGAAGACAAAAATTTCAATAATAACAAATGGAGAAGTAGAACATCACATTAAAATATAATTCATATTACGTTTCTATTTTCCTTCCCAATTTTTACTTGCTGAAAATAAGAGCCCATTTGGAAATTTAGACAGCATAAAGGGAATATTAAGATGTACTTATTATGTTAACAAAGGGTAAGCTTTAGTTTTACGCTTTGCCTTCTTTTTTTCTTCTGTGTAAGAGAGAAGAAAACTGTTCTAGAAAAAGAGAATATGCCAGTCTTACTTACTAATAGCTTCTTTATTAGATATTCTATTAAAAACATATAAAATGCTTTACTATCTGTGTAAAACATGATGGTTTACTTCATTGATGGTTCATTGCCTTTATGAACCAAGCTAATGTCCATTCTTGTATGTGTGCGTGTGAGTGTTCATTCACACACATTATTACTCCCCTTTCACTATATATTTTACTTCCCTCTCCTCTCCTTTAAACTACTTAATGGCTTTTCAGTATCAGGTGATTCCTTATGTTTATTGACTATGATTTACTTAATCCTTGTAGTTGAGATAGATAGACAAAATGAAGATGGAATTTTGAAAATGCAGAAATACTGATTTGGTTATAAGCATTAAATTTCAGTATGAATATCTTGCTTGCATTAAAATTTCTAAAACATCTTGCCACTTGTGTTATCAGATATAGTCTGGCTTAATAGAAGGTCATTTCTTCATGGACTTGGTTGATATAGACTCAAAGCATATCATCCGATAAAATAATGAAATGATTTATTTGGGAGAAGGATGAAGATGGTTGACTGGTTGAATGTTTTACTTTTAAACTGTTCTATCCATAGTTATTAGATATAAGACTGCATAGCGAATCTATATAGCTTTAGCTTAGTTTTGTGTCATTCATTCATCCATCATTCATCCATCCCTCTACAAAACATGAACTGAATAGCTACTCTGTATGTCCCATAGAAAGCACAGGGAAAATAGCAATGAGGAAAACATATATGGTCCTTACTTTCATGTCATTTACAGTCTAATTGAGACAACAAAAACAAAACAATTTTAAGTTGCTTTAAGTTAAAGAACAAGCTGTTATTATTATAATAATCTAGAATTCCTTCAGGAATTGAATAGGGTGACATGTTATATCATAAGGGCTAATAGTGAACAACAAAGTGAATCATCACACAATTATATTTGACTAAATGAAGTAATGTTTATGAGTCTGATTATTTCAGTTTTCTTAGCATGTCAAAAAATCAACCACAAGGCAATTTGACCAATTCATCATTTAATGATCTAAGAACTATTGGTCAAGTTAAAAAAATTTTTTAACAGATTTTATCAATGTTTCTTACCAGAATTAATATTTCTTGACATTTTAAAGTTTTGCCATTTTAAGCAAATTGATTTTAATTAAATTGTTATTGAAAAATTAGAATTTGAACTATTCATCATTTAAAAATGAACCTTGGACATCACTTTAAAGTAATAACAAATTACTATATTATGGCCTTTAGTTCTTCCTCAAAGACAGAACAACTTATTATCTATAGATAGTTTGGATTTAATCTGGTATATTTAAATCTATATATAAAGCTCATATTTGGAAAAGAGTTTTGGCCAGCATGGGAAATAGTTATTTTGCATATCAGCTGAGGAACAGAATGATGCAGGGGGCCAGCATATGACAGCCTGTTTGTAGGCCTGGTTTCTAGCATTGACTTTGCTAGCACTCTGTAGAACTCTTAAGAAAGCAAATTATTTCAACTCAATAAATACTTAAGACTTTATGTAATACAAATATTCACAAAAGTTGACCTCTCCTTAAGGACATTACTATTTATTTATGAGGCAAAATAATTTCATTAATGTATGATGGTATTAAATCACTTAAAAACAAGTATCAACTAGGGATTATCATCGTTAAAATGATATACAAATCATGGGGAGCTGAGTAAATCTGAAAAGCTCCACGCTGGAGTTAGCAGGTAAACTGGGCCTTAAAAGTAGATAAAAGTTCAATGAGCAAAAATGAATAAATGGAGGTTTCCTGGGAGATAGTAAAGGAATGGAGGCAGGGAAATGTGTGTCGACTTCAATGGCTTGCAACTGTACACACAGCAGAATTCAAAGTGTTTACCATCTCTTCGCCACTATTTCAATAACCTCTTTTTCACTTTATATGATCAAGTTCAAAAATTGCTTTTTAGATTTTCCTCTGCCTCTAACTGTCCTGCACCAGCGCAAGGGGACAGAGTCAACACTGATAAAATGCACCACACAGAGGTGCTTAATAAATATTTGTCCAATAAATAAATGAAAGAATGAATCTCTGTTTCCTATCCCCTTCTCCTCCTTCCAATTTCTTCTCTTTGGCTCCAAGAAACCAGAAGCTCAGAGGTCTTAGAGGCAGGAAAGTGATTCAGAAAAGTCATTTTAAAGCCAGACCTCTTCACTGTCAGTCCAAATGAAACAGACCTCATTTGTGGCAGCCGCAGGTTATGCTAAAGGAGGATCACTGCCTTGTTCCTGAGGTACTTCTCAGTGAAGCCGAGAAAGTTTGCAGTTCATCACATCTCTTTCCTTTGTCACAGCCTGTGGCAACTGTGGAAATAGTTAAGGGTGCTACAGGGAAAGCAAGCTAGCCAAGGCGGGAAGCAAGGAGTTGTCTTAGGAGAGTTCTATTTCACCCATTTAAGAAATAAGAGACCTCTTGCTTCCTCAGATTACAGGCTGACTCTTGTTTGGAATCTCATTCAATCAGCTTGGTTTCATTTCCTCGATATGTCTGATAGGATAATTCTGCACCATCCTAATGTAGTAGACACACATGATCTGGAAGGCCAATGACACTTAAAAAATTGTTTGGTTTTTTGGTAATATACTATTGCAATGTTTCTAAATTTTTTAAATCATTTTTATTTGCTTTTATTATATTTTCCACTCAAAAATGGTTTTAACCATATTTAATCAAATTCCAAAGAGTGGACCTGAGAAATTAGACCTTGGTGATGGTGATCCCTAGCCTTGGCCTTCATGGCAGGGTTCCTGTCCTGCCATCAAGTCACTGTGCTGCCAGGGACAGCAGTCGCTGTTTACCCTGATACAATACGGGGGATTTGAATAAGTGCATTGCCAGATTTCCCCATACTGAATGCCATACTCAAACAATTGGAGCTGAAGAGACCCTTTCACATTGCACTTTGGCACACATTATTGGTATCTGCAGGTATTTTTATGCCTTCTTAGGAGATGGAATTTTAGGAAGGCTTCACACTGCTTTTAAATACCTTCTGTACTTCACAGAGTTATCATAATAATCACCCAAGTTGACAGACAGTAAAATTTCAACTTTAATTTGCTAACAGTCATGGAAGGCAGCACATGTGAATGTTTCTCTGAATAAGCTATAATTGTTTTGTTATTACCATGCATTACCCTTCTCAGGAAAGGAAGGAATCTATAACAAGACAGCCAGTTGAGCCCATTAAATGAGAAAAATGGAGCTTAATTAAAAGATTTATCTTTGCAATAAGGAAATTATATTTGTGCCTGTTCTTTCCTCATTATGAAAGATATTCTGAGATAAATATTTCAGTCATACTTCTATAATTATTTTCAAGCATGACAAATGGTATGGTGGGTTTCATTACACAACCTACACCGCTGTGTTTTATTTTGGCTGGCAATAGAAAATGTAGCAGAAAATGGTTGACCAACTATTTTAAATCTTTTTTTTTTTTTTAATTCATCATTTTCAGAGAAAAGGGCAGGGAGGGAGGGAGGAAGAAAGGGAGAGAAGCATCAATATATGGTTGCCTTTCACCTGCCACCAGCTAAGGACCTGGCTGGAGACCTGGCTTGCAACCTGGTTATGGGCCCTGGCTAGGGAATCGAACCAGTGACCCTTGGGTTTGCAGGCCAGTGACCAGCTATTTTAGAAGTCCACAGCTCCATTATTAAAATCAGAAACACCCATTGCTGGGATAAGAATGCAAATATATGCCCCAGTGTTCTTCTTGCTTAGTCTATAGGACATCTAGTGGTAGGCTGTGCAGTAGCAACTCAGTGAAGCCCCTGTTAGCATTTTCCATCCCTGCGCCCTTTCGGTGTTGCACTTCTTGAAAAACACAACTGGCCACCTGTCCCAGCTACAATATTTTTAATGGGAAGCAAGTGTGCTCATCAGTCAGATTTAAACAGTCAAATGACATCTCTGTAATTTCAGTGGATGAAAGACTTCACAAAAAATGTACATGTAAACCAACCACAGATTATTACAAAAGCATCCAAGTTTCGTGGATGTATGATGGATAGCACCTCTTTCTGGTCATTGTGATGAACTTTTTAAATCTTGTTTTCAAAGTTTAATTTTCAACTCTCTCTATTACTTTTTGGACATTTTAAATAAGATAATACAAAACAATAAATATATTTTATGTAATTATTACTATTTTTTAGCCTTTTCCTTCAAATATCCATAACTTTTGCCTTACTAATTTCCTTTTCAACATGAACTTTTGGTATTTAACATGTGGGTAAAAATGGAAACTCTAAGAAATGAATGATGTGCTATAGCAAACAATATCCTCTAGGAAGGGCATTTTCTTCTGTATAAATTATAAGAATTTGGTTTCCCAAAAAGATTTTGGAAATAAATATCACTATATTCCTTTAATAGCTTTTAAAAACTGATATCTAAAATAATTATTGACACGAACTCCAATGATGTGGCTATTAGGAAATGAATGAGGTGGTAATGATGAGATTCCATAGGTTAGCATAGAGTTAACACAACAGGATTTGTTTCAGCCTGAAATGAAGTTGTTAAAAATTTAATCTTTATGTGCTAATAGGCATGGGTGTACATTGTTAATTATTTCCAGAAGATTCTTTCTGCTTATCAACATGAACAAGTGGGTAATTCAGAAATAGATTGGTTTATAGAAATCCAATCAGATTAGTTTGACAAAGTCCACAAGACATGCGGATACTATGTAGTATGTTACTATGACTATCTATGGGGTATGATAAGACAGTTGTAAATATTATAGTATGGGGCATTGATATTTTTTCTTTTTAAAGATGTATTTATTCTTAGAGAGAGGGGAAGGGAAGAAGAAAGAGAGGGAGAGAAACACCAGTATGTGGTTGCTTCTCATGTGCCCCCAACTGGGACCTAGCCCACAACCCAGGCATGTGCCCTGACTGGGAATTAAACCAGTGACCCTTTGGTTCACAGGCCAATGCTCAGTCCACTGAGCCACACCAGCCAGGCCTCATACCTTAAGTATGGTTTATTTTCAGTTTTTTGACATTGACTTTTCAAGCAAAAGGCTTCATATCTATGTGTAAAAGTGTTTATACTTACTGTGTATGTATTACTCTTGTAGCCTTCTTAATTTTTGTCACCATTGAAGGACTCATTAGCTTTTGAAAAAAATGAATATTGTATTTTTTCATTACCATTCAATCCCCTTATCCCCATTCTTTCAGCAATCACTACACTGTTGCCCATGCCCATGAGTCTTTTTTCCTTTTTGCTCCACTGCTCCACTCTCTCACCCACTCCCACTAGCTGTCATCTTGCTCTCCATCTATGAGTCTGCTGCCATTTTCCTTTTTAGTTCAGTTTATTCACTAGATTCCATTTATGAGTGAAATTAAATGATATTTGTTTTCCCTGACTGGCTTATTTCATTTAGCATAATGCTTTCCAGGTCCATCAATACTGTCACAAAGAGTAAACTTTCTTTTTTATTCACAGCTGATTAGTATCCATTGTGTAAATAAATGTCCTGTAGTTGTTTTATCCACTCATCTACTGATGGACACTTGGGTTGCTTCCATATCCTGGCAATTGTAAATAATGCTGTAATTCGCATAGGGTTACTTATATGTTGTTTCAAATTAGTGTTTTGGGTTCCTTCAGAAATATTTCCAGAAGTGAGATTGCTGAGTCAAAAGGCAGATCCATTTTTAATTTCTTAAATACTTGAATACTGCTTTCCACAGTGGCTGCACCAGTCTGCATTTCCACCTACAGTGCAGAAGGGTTCCCTTTCTCCACATCCTCGCCAGCTCTGGTTTGTTGATTTATTGATGATTGCCATTTCAACCAGTGTGAGGTGATATCTCATTGTGGTTTTAATTTGCGTTTCTCAAGGATTAGTGACATTGAGCATCTTTTCAAATGTCTATTGGCCATATGTATGTCCTCTTTGGAGAAGAGTGTATTTATGTCCCTTTGCCCTAGAGTTTTAATATGGATTCTTTGGGACTTTTTTTTTGTTTGTTTGTTTTTGGTATTGAGTTTTATAAACTTTTTATAAATTTTGGATATGAAACCCACGATCAGATGATCAGTGAATATATTCTTCCATTCTATGGGCTGTCTCTTTATTTTGTTGATGGCTTCCTTTGCCATCAACCTTTCAGTTTGATCTATATTCTGTTCCATTGATCTATGTGTCTGTTTATGCCAGTACTGTGCTGTTTTGATTACTATGGCTTTGGAGTATAGTTTGATACTAGGTAGCATGATTCCTCCAACTTTGTTCTTCTTTCTCAGGATGGCTATTACCATGTAGGACCTTTTGTGGTTCCACATAAACTTTTGAAGTATTTGTTCTATTTCTGCAAAATACATCATTGGAATCTGGATGGGAATTGCATTGAATCTATGGATTGCTTTGGGTATAACATGCACATTTTAATGATGTTAACTCTTTCTATCTGTAAACAAGGTATATACTTCCACTTATTTGTATTTTCTTCAATTACTTTCTTCAATGTCTTACACTTTTCCAAGTACTGGTATTTTATATCCTTGGTTAACTATATTCCTTGGTATTTTATTTTTATTTTTTGATTCATTTGTAAATAGGATGGTTTTCTCAGTCTCCCTTATTGATGATTCATTATTGGTGTGTAGAAATGCACCTGATTTCTGGATATTAATTTTGTATTCTGCCTCTGTGCAGAATCCATTTATCAGTTTCAGTAGTCTCTAGGTGGAATCTTTAGGGTTCTCTCTGTACAGTATCATGTCATGTGTGAATAATGACAGCTTTACTTCTTCCTTTCTGATACAAATGCCTTAATTTCCTCCTCTTGTCTGATTGCAATGGCTAGGACTCCACTACTGTGTTGGATGAGAGTGGTGAAAGCAGACATCCCTACCTTGTCTCCTATCTGAAGGGAAATGCTCGTAGATTTTGCCCGTTGAGTATGATATTGGTTGTAGGTTTATCATATATGGCCCTTATTGTGTGCAGATTTGTTCCCTCTACTCCCACTTTGCTGAGGGTTTTAACCATAAATGGGTACTAGATTTCATCTGCATCTTTTCATCTTTCTGCATGTTTTGATATGATCATATGGTTTTTATCCTTCGTTTTGTATGCATGATGAATCACATTAATTGATTTGTAGGTATCGTACCAACCTTGCATCCCAGAGATAAAAGCCACTTGATCATGGTGCATGGCATTTTTATTGTATTGCTGAATTTGGTTTATGAATATTTTGTTGAGGATTTTTGCATCTATGTTCACCAGGAATATTGGCTTATGATTCTCTTTCTGTATAGTGTCTTTACCTGTTGTTAGCATTAGGATAATGCTGGCCTTGTAAAATGAGCCGGGGAGTCTTCCCTCCTATGGAATTTTTTGCAATAGTCCTGACTGACTTCTGGCCCTGGGGTCACACTTAGCACAGTGATCTCTACCCCAAGATTATTGGTGCACTTACTAAGAGGGCTTTTTATTTTTTTAAACCTATGATCACTAATCCATCTGGAATTTCCCTTTGAAATAACCAAAATGCTATTTCACATAAAAGCACACAAAAATATGTGAGCAGATACAAAAACATACCTTGGTAGGAAACTTTGAGAACAAGTAAAGGAACAGAGACAGAGAGCAGATTAAGGGCTGCCAGGGGCAGGAGGAGTGGGGATGAGTGCTCCTGTGTGGGGTTTCCATGCGGGGTGAGGGAGCGCCCAGCAACTAGAAAGTGGTGGCGATGCTTGCGCAGCATTGGGAGTGTCTGTCATGGGCAGGAACAGCATAAATTAAAATACAAACAACAACTCTTAATTATTTTATTATTTAAAACTAATCATGCCATGGAAAAATTAAGGGTAAAAGAAATAAGAAAAGAATACCAAACAAAACAAAACAAAACCCCAAAGAATCCCAAATAATAGAAATAAAAGAATAGAAAACTGAATCATGCCAGGGAGAAAAAACAATAATGAATGCAAATAAAAGAAACAGGTCAAAGAATGAAGATGAAACAAATTCAACAGGATAGACAGGCAGCTCTAGAGCTGGCACTGATTGATTTTCAAGAGGCAGCTCCTCTTCCATGGCAGGAAGCAGGGCAGGTTCTAGGGAGGGCTCTTCCCAGGGGGTGGTAAGCCCTGTGGCAGGCCAGGAGGTGCTACACTGGCCAGCCAGGCTCCAGAGCTGCAACTGCAGTTGCAGTGGCTGCTGGAAGTGGCCTGGCCGCTGGAGGCAGATGTCCCTCCAGGTCTAGAGCAGCCTCCTGGTCTGGTCCTGCATTGAGCTCCTCAGAATGTGTGACATTTCTTAAAGCAGGAGCCAGCTCTTCCTCCTGGACCTGTGCTGAAGTTGCAAGAAGAGAAAAGATCACCCATGTGCTCCCCAAAGATAGGACACAGGCAGAGCCCAAGACCCACCCCAGGACATCCTCCTGGCAGGCAGTCCAGCCCACGGGTGGTCCGAGGCCATGCTTTGCTCCTGGCCAGCCTCTGCAGGAGCTCCTAATGTGTCCGACACGAAGCCCTCCCCAGAAGCTTGTGTGGGCCTCTACCCGCCATGCAAACCTTATCCCTGCCACCTTCTCACCCTTGAGCTGACTCCTTGATCCCCAGGTCATCTGGCCCTGTGTGTTCAATGTGGGCATCATATTCCAGGCTGTAGTCGGAAATGGCGAGCTGCCTTGTTGAGCCTGGGTGGCTTCAGGAGATGGTGTCAGCCCTGGTTCCCCAGACCCCCAGGTGGCCACAGTCACACTGGGCCTGCTCTGGGTTTTGGTGATGTGGCACACCTGCCCCTCATTGATGGACACCAAGCCAGGGTGTGCCACATCACCAAGAGCCAGAGCAGGCCCAATGTGACTGTGGCCACCTAGGGGTCTGGTTACCATGAGAAACAGAACAAATGAGAATGCATTGTCCTTGCAGACAGGTAGAATGGAAAGACAGAGAATGATGGGGCTGAGCTGAGCTGCACTTGCTTGGTACTTTGAAACTCAGCAGTCAAGTCTTCTGGTAGTTTTATGGACTGAATTGTGTTCCCTCCCTCAATTTCCTTTCTTTCTTTTTTTTTTTAATTGTTTTTGTATTACATTCATTTTATTTTCCCCCTCTGCTCTCCCCTTCCCCACCCTCCTTGTTCCCCTCATAGTCATTTCCACTTGTTGTCCATGTCCATGGGTCATCCATGCTAGTTCCTTGACTAAACTGTTCCCCTTTTTTGCCTCCTTCTCCCTGCTCCCTTTTCCTCTGCACACTGAAAGTCTCTTCCTTGTATTCATGTCTCTAGTTCTGTTCTGTTTGCTCATTTGTTTATTAGTCTCTTGTATTAAGTGAGATCATATGGCATTTAACTTTTGCTGCCTGGCTTATTTCACTAAGCATGATCCTCTCCAGTTCCATCCATGCTATTGCAAATGGTAGTTCTCTCTTTCTTTCTGCTGCATAGAACTCCATTGTGTAAATGTACCACAGCTTTTTGATGTGTTCATCCACTGAAGGGCACTTAGGTTGTTTCTAGCACTTGGCTATTGTAAACAGCACTGCTATGAACATAGGGGTGCATAGGTTCTTCTAAATTGGTGTTTCAGGGTTCTTTGGGTATAATCCTAGCAGTAGAATTATAGGGTAATAAGGTAGTTCTATTCTTAGTTTTTTGAGGAAATTCCATACTGTTTTCCATAGTGGCTGCACCAGCCTGCATTCCCACCAAGAGTGCACAGGGTTTCCTTTGCCTCACATCCTCGCCAACACATGTTGTTTGTTGATTTATTGATGATTGCCATTCTGACAGGTGTGAGGTGGTACCTTAATGTGGTTTTAATTTGCATCCCTCTGCTGGCTAGTGATGTTGAGCATTCTTTCATGTGTCTATGGGCCCTTTGTATGTCTTCCTTGATGAAGTGTCTGTTCAGGTTCTTTGCCCATTTTTTAATTGGGTTGTTTGTCTCCCTGATGTTGAGTCATATTAGTTCTTTATATATTTTGGAGATCAAATCCTTGCCTGAGGTGTCATTGGCAAATATCTTTTCCCATATGGTTGGTTCCCTTTTTATTTTGTCAATGTTTCCTTTAGTTGAGCAGAAACTTTTCATTTGATGTATTCCCATTTGTTTACTTGTTCCTTTATTTCCCTTGCCCTGGGAGATATATCAGTGAAAATTTTGCTGTGTAAGATATCTGCAATTCTTTTTGCCTGTGTT
This sequence comes from Noctilio leporinus, assembly GCA_004026585.1. Lineage (NCBI taxonomy): Eukaryota > Metazoa > Chordata > Mammalia > Chiroptera > Noctilionidae > Noctilio > Noctilio leporinus. Next base: position 75,170 of record PVIW01000900.1, on the reverse strand, counting down.
TTCCTCTAGGGCTCTTATGGTGGCACTGCTTACATTTACGTCTTTTACACATCTTGAGTTCATTCTGGTGTATGGTATAAATTGGTGATCTAGTTTAATTTTTTTGCATGTGCCTATCCGGTTCTCCCAACACCACTTGTTGAAGAGGCTACTTGCACTCCATGTTATGTTCCTTCCCCCTTTTAAAAATATTAGTTGCCCATGGAGTCCTGGGTTTATTTCTGGGCTCTCTATTCTGTTTCATTGATCTGTTTGCCTGTTTTTGTGCTAGTACCAGGCTGTTTTGATTACTATGGCTTTGTAATATAGTTTGATATCTGGTATTGGGACCCCTCCTACTTCATTCTTCTTTATCAAGATTCCTGTAGCTACTTTGGGTCATTTTTGACTACATATGAATTTTTTAAGTATTTGTTCTAAGTCTGTGAAATAGGATGTTGGTATTTTAATAGGGATTGTGTTGAATCTAAAGATGGCTTTGGGTAGTATGGACACTTTAATGATGTTAATTCTTCCCAACCATGAACATGGTATATGCTTCCATTTATTTGTGTCTTCCTTGATTTCTTTCTTCATTGTTCTGTAGTTTTCTGAATACAGTTTTTTTTACCTCCTTGGTTAAATTTATTCCTAGGTACTTTTTTTTTTTTTCTCTATCATATATGGGATTTGTTTTTGTTTCTTTCTCTGATGTTTCATTGTTGGCATATAAAAATGCCTTCAATTTCTGGATATTGACTCTGTATCCAGCTATTTTGCCAAATTCACTTATTAGGTTGAGTAGCTTTTTAGTGGAGTCTATAGGGTTTTGTATGTACACTATCATGTCATCTGCAAATAATGACAGTTTTACTTCCTTCTTTCCAATTTGGATGCTTTGATTCCTTTTTCTTGTCTGATCACTGTGACTAGAACTTCCAAGACTATGTTGAATAGAAGTGGAGAGAGCGGGCACCCTTGTCTTGTTCCTGGTCTTAAGGGAAAGGCTTTCAGTTTTTGCCCATTGAGTACGATATTAGCTACAGGTTTCTCATATATGGCCTTTATAATGTTGAGGTATACTCCCTCTATTCTCATCTTGCTGAGCATTTTTATCATGAAAGAGTTCTGCACTTTATCAAATGCTTTTTCAGCTTCTATTGATATGATCATATGGTTTTTGTCTTTCAGTTTGTTTATGTGGTGTGTTACATTTATTGATTTGTCAACATTGTACCATCCTTCCATCCCTGGGATGAATCCCACTTGGTCATAGTGTATGACTTTTTAAATATATTGCTGGATCCAGTTTGTCAATAATTTGTTGAGAATTTTTGCATCTATGTTGATCAGAGATATTAGCCTGTAGTTTTCTTTCTTTGTTGTGTCTTGATCTGGTTTTGGGATTAGAATAATACTGGCCTCATAAAATTAGTTTGAGAGTCTTCCCTCTTCTTGGATATTTTTGGATTAGTATGAGAAGTATAGAAGTTAGTTCCTCCCTAAATATTTGGTAAAATTCACCTGTGTAGCCATCTGGTCCAGGGCTCTTGTGCACTGGGCATTTTTTGATTACTTCCTCAATTTCATTAGCTGTTACTGATCTATTTAGGCTTTATGCTTCTTCTGGATTCAGTTTTGGTAGATTTTACATTTCCAGAAATTTGTCCATTTCACCCACATTGTCAAATTTCTTGTCATATAGTTGTATGTAGTAATTTCTTACAATCCTTTGTATTTCTGTGGCATCAGTTGTTATTTTTCCTCACTCACTTCTGATTTTGTTTATTTGGGTCCTTTTTTTGTGTGTGTGATGAGTCTATAGTTAATGGTTTATAAATTGGTTTATCTTTTCAAAGAACCAGCTCTTGGATTTATTGATCATCTGAATTGTGCTTTTAGTCTCTATGTTGTTTACTCGTGCTCTGATCTTGAATATTTCCTTCCTTCTACTTGCTCTGGGCTTTGTTTGTTGTTGTTCCTCTAGTTCTTGCAGCTTTATGGTTAGGTTGTTTGTATGAGTTTCTTCTATCCTGTATTGCTATGAATTTCCCCCTGTGAACTGTCTTTGCTGTGTCCTATAGGTTTTGGGGTGTTGTGAGTTCATTTTCATGTTTCCAGAAACTGATTTCTTCTTTGATCTCATTGTTAACCCATTCATTACCTCACTATGAATTATAATGTTTTTTGATTTTTTTCCCTTGAGGTTGGTTTCTAGTTTCAAGCATTTTTGATCTGAGAAGATGGTTGGTATGATTTCAATTTTCTTTAATTTGTGGAGGTTTGTCTTGTGTTCTATCATGTAGTCTATCTTTGAGAATGTTCCATGTGCTTTAGAAAAGAATGTGTATTTTACTTCTTTGGGGTGAAAAGTTCTGTATATGTCAGTTGTTTATTTCATCTACACTGTTGTTCAGTACTTCAATATCCTTGTGGTTTTTTTGTTTAGAAGATCTTTCCATTGTTTATAATGGGGTATTAAAATTCCCATACTATTAGTGTGTAGCTGTCTATTCTTCTTGAAATCTTCCAAGGTTTTCCATATATATATATTTGGGTGCTCCTACGTTGGGTGCATATATGTTTTATAGGGTTATATCTTCCTGATGGATTGTTCCCTTAAGTATTATGAAATGTCCTACTTTGTCTCTTTTTATGAACTTCATTTTCAAATCTGTTCTGTCTTATATAAGTATTGCTATCCCAGCCTTTTCTTCATGTCCATTTGCTTAAAATATATTTTTGCATCCCTTCATTTTTAGTCTATGTTGATCTTTTGATCTGAGGTGGGTCTCTTAAAGACAGCATATTTGTGGGTCATGTTTTCTCATCCATTCAGCTACCCTATGTCTTTTTATTGGTGCATTTAATCTATTTACATTTAAGGTTACTATTGACAAGTACTTCTTCATTGACGTTTTCCCCCTTTGTTCCTGTATTCCTCTCTCTCTCTCTCTCTCTGTTTCTTCATCTTTTTAAAGCAGGCCTTTTAGCATCTCTTGCAATTCTGGTTCAGTGGGGGTGTATTCTTTTTTAAAGATTTTATTTATTATTCTCAGAGAGAGGAGAAGGGAAAGAGGCACAGAGGGATAGAAGTATCAATGTATGGTTGCCTTTCGCCTGTCTCCAGCTAAAGACCTGGCTAGAGACCTGGTTTTGCAACCTGGTTATGTGCCCTGGCTGGGAATCGAACCAGCGACCTTTGGGTTCACAGGTTGGCACCATTCCACTGAACTACACCAGCCATGTATATTCTTTTAGGCCTTGTTTTATCTGGGAAACCCCTTATTTCTCCTTGCATTTTGAATGAGAGCCTTTTTGGGTAGAGTATTCTTAGTTGCAGGCCTTTTTTATTACTTGGAGTTATTTTTTGCTATTCCCTTCTGGTTTGTGTTATTTCTGTTGAGAAATCATTTGATAACCTTATGGAGCCCCATTATATGTTATTAGCTGTTTCTCTCTCGATGCTTTTAGGATTCTCTCCTTGTCTTTGAAATTTACCATGTTATTTACAGTGTGTCTTGAAGTGGGCCTATTTGGGTTCATTTTCATTGGGACCCTCTGTGCTTTCTGAACTTGACTTACCTTTTCACTCATAAATTTAGGAAAGTTTTCTGTTATTAGTTTTTCAAATAGGTTTTCTATCCCTTGCTTCTCCTCTCCTTCTGGTTTCCCTATGATACAGATATTGTTGTGTTTCATGTTGTCCTGCAGTTCTCTTAAAACCTCTTGATTCTTTTTCAATCTTTCTTCATTTTGTTACAATGGTTATTTTTTTTCCATGTTGTCTTCCAATTTGCTGATCTGGTCCTCTGCTTTCTCTAACCTGCTTTGAATTCCTTCTATTGTATTCTTCAGTTCAGAAATTATATTCTTCATTTCCTCCTGGTTTTTATTGGTGGTTTCTATGTCTTTTTAAATGCTGGTACAGTTTTCAGTAAGTTTCTTGGAGTTGCCCTGGAGTTGTTTGTAGTTTTCTTTGAGCTCATTGAGCTCAGTGATCTTTCTTATAACCATTTCTTTGAATTCCATGTCTGGTAGTTTGCTTGTTTCTATTCCATTTAGCAGTCTTTCTAGGGATTCCTCCTTTCCTTTTGGTGATGGATTGTTTCTTTTTCTCCCCATTTTGGGTGTCTATTGTTGCTTGTTTTTGTTTCTCTGATTCATCTGCTATGACTCCCTGCCTTCACAGAGAGCCCTTCTGTGGTAGGAGGTCTGTGGAGTTCAGTGGTGCAGTCTCCTAGATTTCCTCAACTTGTTGCTCTTGGGGTGCCCTTTATGTCATTAATTTGTCTGATTGTATTGTGGATTTGGTTTATGTGTTGCTTCATGATGAGCTTTTCACTCCAGCTGGCTGATTGAGAGACACTCCTTCTACCATATCTCATGTACTGTCATTGAGCTGCTCCTAAAACAGAACTACCAGTCCAAGCAAAATAACCACATCTTCAAAGATATCTTACACCCATAATCACAATTTCGACTGCATATGAGCCTAGCTAAATGCACATACCATCAAAGGTAACCCCCACCCTTAATCACCCCCTCAGATGCAAATGAACCAGTCTTAATAAGGATGTAGATATAATAAGACTATTATAAGAGGGGAAAAACAATAATTTTGAAAGGAGTAGCAAAGATAGTGGTGAGAAGTGGTAGGGGGATATGAGAGAAAGGAAATTTTACCTCTTCTATAGAAATGGGGGGAAAAGAATCAGAATACAGCACATGCAAGTGAACAGTATCAAGCCTAATCAGAAGTGACATATATTTATATTTTCATATTATACCTATATATAGATACTGTGTGAGAGAACAAACATACATAAGTGGAAAAAAACTGCTGTAAGGAAATTGACTTAGAAAAAGTAGTGAAAAAGGGAAAAAAAATTTTTAAATGTCAATCCATTTGGTGAATAAGTTTTGCCCCAGAATAAGTTTTGCCACAGCACTATCAACAATGTATGAGCTATAATTTCTATAGGTGAGATAGGAGCACAAGATAAAAGAGAGAAAGAAAGATTGAGAGATATTTGGAGGAAGAGGAGGTAGTTTATAACTTCCCTTAGATTTCTAAGTTTTATAGCTACATTTGTAAAGATGCTGCACCTACCTCCTTGTCCGCCCTGAATGAGCACTGATTGATCAAGGTGGAGTGAGGCCAAGAGCATTTTTTGAACAGAAAAAAGAATATGTAGCACTTAGTACCATGCACACAAAAAAAGGTTTTAAGAGGCTGGGGAGATTGAGGACTGGGAATGACTTGTAGCAGGAGAGTAAGTAGACTTCAAAACAAGAGTAGGAAGCGGATCTTGGGTAGTTATATGAATTGAGAGAAGGGAGAAATAAAAATATGGGATTTGAGATACACTATAATATGAACACTACTTAAAATACATTCATTGTGAGGGTTAGAAGTGGCTTTTGAAGAGGATACATTGGGGATTAATAGTTCATGTAGCTCTCAGTGTAACTCAGGTGCTTGAGATTAGCAGCAATCCATTTCCTGAGTCTGCCCCTTTTCCTTGATCAAGTCTCTGCAGTCTACAGTCAGGCTGTGTGGTCTTGGAGTGGCAGGGCCTATGGCTGTCACAGTCAGGGCTGATTCTGAGTGCCACACCCCCAGTAGGCTGAGCCTCCAGTAGCCTAGTTGGGTTTCAGCACCGCTGGCCTTTCAGGGTCCCCTTTCACATGCTGGTTCTGCTGGGAGCACCACAGTGTGCTGTTTGTGCAGGCGATGGCTACCCCTCCCACTCCAGCTCCTCCAGGAGGTTTCCGCTGGCTGTGGAAGTTCGCCACTAGTGAACTGCAGCAGCAGCAAGTTCTCCTCTCATGCAGTTTCCAAGCTGTGTTTTTTGTGGGAGCCTGTGCGATGCTGTGTGGGAGTGGGTCTCCCTTCTTGTGGGGCTCCAAGCTGCCCTCTCCTGGGGTGGCATAACAGGGCAGATTTCTGTTTTCCCCCTGCTGGGCCATGCACTCCTACTTCCCCAGTTCCTGTTCCCCGCAGGTGTCTCCTCCTTCCTCCGCCTCTGGCCCGGGAGGCACTTCCTCTTTCTAAGCCTCAAGAGTGAGGCTCTCACATAGTCCCTCTCCTGCAGGAGTTCAATTCCTTGTTCCCTCTGGCATTTGCACTCACTGCCCACACTTCACTGCTCAGATTTCTAGTCACCAGGGAGCCTGGAGCTGTCTTCAGTTAGAGATGCCCCTCTGGGTAGAGCCGCCACTGTCCAGAGCTGACCTTGGCCTGCCGGCCAGTTTGGAACTGTTTCTCCTGCTCTTCTTAAGGTCTCTGCAACCTCTGGGCTGTGCTCTCCTGAGCCCAGATGCTTACCACTCCAATTCTTAGGGACCTGCAGATATCTTGTGCTCCCTATCCTGTCTTCCAGCTGCTCCAGCGCTAGAGATCGTGGTCAGTGCTGCCCTCTCTACTCTACCACCATCTTCCCTTTCTCCCCCTCCCTCAGCCTCTGTGTTGAAGCCCTAACCTCCAATGTGTCTGTATTTGGAGGGAGGACTTTTAAAGAGGTGATTAAGGTTAAATGAGTGCATAATACTGGGACTTTAATATGGCTGGTGTCTTTGTAAGAAGGTTGTGGGGAGGGGGTGGACAGAGAGACAGTGAAACACCAGGGGTGCAAAATGTGGGTACCTGCAAGAAAGGCCATGTGAGGACACAGTCATTAAAGCAGTCTTCTACAAGCCAAGAAGAGAGGACGCAGGAGAAACCAGCCCTGCTGACACCCTGATCTTGAACCTTCAGCCTCCAGAACTGTGAGAAAATTTATTTCTGTTGTCTAAGCCACTCTGCCATTTTCTCACGGCAGCCTGAGGTGACTAATATAGTTGCTAAGAGTATTATTCCACTAGAGGTACCTTCATGTGGAAATTTCAAGAGTGGGGAATAAGTTTTACTGTAACATAAGCAAATGTTCATTCTGTCATTTGGACTAGATTATAAGATCAAGTTCAAAGACTATGTGCTCTGCTTTATCTTGGCAAAAAAATTAGCACACAGGTACTCCATATATATTTGTAAGTTAATAATGCTTTTGCATTTACAAACTTTTTGCCTTTTATCTGTTCTTTTAATTTAAACTTAATATAATGTAAAGACTCATTAAATAGAAACATTTTTGGACTTTACCAGGTGAATTAGAATTAGTGTCTTAGAAACTCAGAATTTTAAAGGGGTTTTAAGTTTCAGAAAAATAAAACATCTTGTTTGAGTTTGATGTTAATAACATAAGTCATATTATATAATTCAGTCAAAGAAATTAGCACATACAGTATGCTGAATAGTTGTATTTCTAAAAAATGTGTTTATTTTTTAACTCAAGATTTAAATAATAGAAAAAGAGAAAAGCCCCTTAAAGAATTTTTTTAGGGTTCTATAAGGTTCAAACTTTTCTTGTAAGTTATAACATAAACTCAAAGAAATTGACTTTGGAGGTTCTGGCAAGATGGTGGAGGAGTAAGTGGAGCTACATCAATCTCATCCCAGGTCACATCTGGAATTACTTCTTTTGGAGAAAACGTCAGCTGGAATTACCAATAGAACACTAGCTGGAAAGAAGTCCTATAACCATGGACAGAACAGAAGAGGATGCTTCATCACAATGTGACTGGTAGGAATTGTGGAGACATGAGAGGGCTGGCTGGGCCCTCACTGGAGGCAGCAGCCAAAGGATGGAGCTGGAGGCTCCACCTGAGAATGTGGGGTTCTGGTCCCCCAGCTAGGTGTCCCAGCTATAGCAACATGGCAGAGAGCAGAGCAGCATCCAGCTGAGAAGGGTGGAAAGCCATGGAGTTTACTAGCCTGAGAGAGTGCTGGAGACAGAGAACTATTAGGGTGACCATAGCAAAAATACATTGGCACCAACCTACTCTGGGTTCCAGCAGAGGGAGGGTAGAGAGGACTGGAGATGCATGAAGAGTTTGCAGCAGTGGCTTGGAGGAGAGAAGTGGGGAGGCGGCTCTGGGGATCCTGGTGTTGACTCATTGCCCACACCTCCTGCAGACTGTGCTGCACCAAGTGGCTACTGTAGGAGGGTCCTCATAGCCCCACCCACTGGAAGCAATCTGCCCTGCCCAGCATTGTCTGATCCTGGCGCCTGAGCATAATTCTTTGATTTACATATAAAAAACCTCACCTGCCCTGCCCTGTCTGAGCATAGATACAGCAGTTGGCACCTGAAGAGATATCTCTTGCCCAGCAGCACCTGGGCCTGGCAGCTGATTACAAACTCTCTGACTTACAGCTGGGTCAGCCCCCACACAGTGACTGGTAACTGATCATGGATTCGTTGGTTTGCAACTGAGTCAGTCATACTTGTACAGCAGCACCTGGGCCTAGCAGCGGATTACAGACTCTCTGACTTACAGCTGGGTCAGTCAGTCAGCCCTGCACAGTGGCATGTGAGTCTGGTGGCTGATAGTGGATTCATTGATTCACAACTGAGTTGGTTAGTCCTGCCCAGTGGCCCCTGGGCCTGGCAGCTGATCACAGATTCATTAGATTACAACACAAACTTTCAGTTGAGCCCAGCACCACCTGAGCCTGGTGGATGATCACAGATTCATTGAATTACAATTGGATCTTGCTGTCTAGCTCAGTGGCACCTGAGACTGGCAGCTGATCCATTGGATTACAAGTGAACCTCCCTGTCTAGCCCAGCAGGGCCTGAGTTTGGTAGCTGATTCATGGATTTACAACTGAATTGGTATGTCCCCCCAAGCTGCAGCTGAGCTTGGCAATGTATCACAGATTGATAGGATTACAGCTATATCAATCCTTCCAGCCTAGCGTTTCCTTAGCCTGACAGCTAATCACAGTCTGATATGGATTACAACAAAACCTAAAAATGGGGAGAAAAAGAAACATCACCAAAAGGAAAAGAGGAATCCCCAGAAAGATCACTAAATGAAACAGAGAATCAATATGGAATTCAAAATAATGATGATAGAGAAGCTCAATGAGCTCAACCAGCTCAAAGGAAACTACAAACAACTCCAGGGGAACTACAAAGAACTCCAGGGAAGCTACAAGGAACATACTGAGAACTACACTAGCATTAAAAAGGACATAGAATCTATCAGTAAGAGTCAGGAGGAAATGAAGAATACAACTTCTGAATTGAAGAATAAATTAGAAGGAATCAACAGCAGGCTAGAGGAAACAGAGGATTGGATAAGCAAGCTAGAGGACAATGTAGAAAAATATTCCAAGACAGTGCAAGAGAATGAAAAAGGCTGAACAAGAATGAAGAGGTTTTAAGAGAGCTGCAGGAAAACATGAAACATAATAATATCCATATCATAGGGATACCAGAAGGAGAAGAGAAACAAGGAATGGAAAAAATCTGTTCAAAAACCTAATGATAGAGAACTTCCCTAACATGATTAGTGGCATTGTTACTCAAGTTCAGGAAGCAGAGAAGGTCCCAATGAGGATGAATCCAAACAGACCCACTCCAAGACACATCATAATTAAAATGGCAAATTTCAGGGACAAAAAGAGAATCCTAAAAGCATCAAGAAAGAAACAGCAAATAACATATAGGGGGGCTTCAATAAGGTTGTCAAATGATTATTTAACAGAAATGATACAAACCAGGAGGGAATGGCAAAAAGTTTTCCAAGTAATGGGAAACAAAGGCCTGCAACTAAGAATACTCTATTCAGCAAAGCTATCATTCAAAATGGAAGGAGAAATAAGGAGTTTCCCAGACAAAAGAATGCTCAAAGAATACATCTCCACCAAACCAGCATTGGAAGAGATGCTAGAGTCTGCTTTAAAAAGATGAAGAAACACAGGGAGACAGAGAGGTACAAAGAAGGAAAATGGCAATAAATAAGTATCAATCAGTCCTTGCTGGTGGTACAGTGGATAAGGTGCCAGCCTGTGAACCCAAAGGTCCCTGGTTTGATTCCCCAGTCAGGGCACATAACCAAGTTGAAAGCCAGGTCTCCAGCCAGGTCGTTAGTTGGAGGTAGGTGAAAGGCAATCATATATTAATGCTTCTCTCCCTTTCTTCCTCCCTCCCTCCCTCCTACCCTCCCCATCTTTCTAAAAATAATTAATGAAATCTTTTTTAAAAAGTATCAATCAATAATAATCGTAAATGTAAATGAATTAAATGTACCAATCAAAAGACATAGTGTAACTAAATGAATAAGAAAACATGACCCACATAAATGCTGTCTTCAAGAGACCCATCTCAGAAGAAAAGATTGACACAGATTAAAGTGAAGGGATGGAAAAATATATCTCAAGCAAATGGATATGAAAAAAAGGCTGGGGTAGCAATACTTATTTCAGACAAAATAGATGTTACAATGAAAGCCATTAAAAAAAATAAAAGAAAAACCATTCATAATATTTAAGGGAACAATCAAGAAGATATAACTCTGGTAAACATATATGCAGCCAACATAGGAGCTCACAAATATATAAGGAAAATCTTGGAGGACTTCAAGAAGGATATAGATAGGAACACGCTAATAGTAGGGGATTTTAATACCTTATTATCAACAATGGACAGATCTTCCAAAACAAACAGCAACAAAGAAAACACCAGGGATGTTGTGGCACTGAATAACACTCTAGAGAAAATGGACCTGATATATACAGAACCTTTCACCCCAAAGAAGCAAAATACACATTCTATTCAAATGCACATGAAACATTCTCAAAGATAGATCACATGGTAGGTCACAAGATAAGCCTCCACAAATACAGAAAAATTGAAATCATACCAAGCATATTCTCAGATTACAATGGCTTGAAACTAGTAACCAACCTCAAGGGAAAATAATCAGAAAACATAATTCATAGTGACTGAATGACATGCTTTTAAGTAAGGAATGGGTCAACAATGAGATCAAAGATGAAATAAAAAAAGTTTCTGGAAACAAATGACAATGAATACACAACAGCCCAAAACCTATGGGACACAGCAAACACAGTTGTCAGAGGGAAATTCATAGCAATACAGACCTACTTAAAAAGGCTAGAAAAAACTCATACAAACAACCTAACCATAAAGCTGTAAGAACTAGAGGAGCAGCAACAAAAAGTGCCCAGAGCAAGTAGAAGGAAGGAAATGTTCAAGATCAGAACAGAATTAAACAACATGGAGACTAAAAGCACAATTCAAAGCATCAGTAAACCCAGGAGCTGGTTCTTTGAAAAGATAAACAAATTGACAAGCCATTAACTAGACTAATCTAGGAAAAAATCAGAAATGACAGAAGAGAAACAACAACTGACACCACAGAAATACAAAGGATTGTAAGAAATTAATACATACAACTATATGACAAGAAATTTGACAACCTGGGTGAAATTAACAAATTCCTGGAAATGTATAACCTACCAAAACTGAATCCAGAAGAAGCAGAAATCCTGAATAGACCAATAATAGCTAGTGAAATTGAAAAAGTAATCAAAAATCTTCAAAAGCACAAGAGCCCCAGTCCACATGGCTACACAGGTGCATTTTACCAAACATTTAGAGAAGAACTAACTCCTATCCTTCTCAACCTATTCCAAAAAATCCAAGAAGAAGGAAGACTCCCAAACTTATTTGATGAGACCAATATTATTCTAGTTCCAAAACCAAGTCAAGACACATCAGAGAAAGAAAACTATAGGGTAATATCTCTGATGAACATAGATGCTAAGGTTCTCAACAAAATATTGGCCAATTGGATCCAGCAATACATTACAAAGATCATACACCATGATCGAGTGGGTTTCATCCCAGGAATGCAAGGATGGCACAACATGTGCAAATCAATAAATGTAATACACCACATCAACAAAATGAAAGACAAATACCATATGATCATATCAATAGAGGCTGAAAAAGCATCTGATAAAGTACAGCAACCATTTATGATAAAAACACTGAGCCAAATGGGAATACAGGGAGCATACCTCAACATAATAAAAGTCATATATGAGTAACCTGAAGCCAACATCATACTCAATGGGCAAAAACTAAAAGCTTTCCCCCTAAGATCAGGAACAAGACAAGGCTGTCCACATTCTCCACTTCTGTTCAACATCATTTTGGAAGTTCTAGCCATAGCTGTCAGAGAAGAAAAAGGAATCAAAGGTATCCAAATTGGAAAGGAGGAAGTAAAACTAATTATTTGCAGATGACATGATAGTGTACATACAAAACCAGAAACTTAACCTAATAAGCAAATTTAGCAAAATAGCTGGATATAAAGTCAATATTCAGACATCAAAAGAATCTTTATATACCAAGAATGAAACATCAGAGATAGAAGCTTGAAAACAAATTCCATTTACCATAGCAACAAGAAAAATAAAGTACTTAGGAATATACTTAACCAAGGAGGTAAAAGACCTGTATTCAGAAAACTACAGAAAATTGAAGAAAGAAATCAAGGAAGATTCAAATAAATGAAAGCATATACCATGTTTGTGGATGGGAAGAATTAACATCATTAAAATGTCCATACAACCGTAAGCAATCTATAGATTCAATGAAATCCCAAATAAAATACCAATGACATATTTCATAGGTCTAGAAAAAATACTTCAAAAAATTTTATGGAGCCAAAAACACCCATGAATAGCCACAGCAATCTTGAGAAAGAAGAACAAGGTAGGAGGAATCACAATACTGGACATTACACTATACTACAAGGCTAATGTCATCAAAACAGTATGGTACTGGCATAAGAATAGACATATATCAATGGAACAGAATACAGAGCCCAGAAATAAACCCAGAACTCTATGGTCAATTAATATTCAACAAAGGGGAAAAGAACATGAAGTAGAGTAAAAACAGTCTCTTCAACAAGTGGTGTTGGGAGAACTGGACAGAGACATGCAAAAAAATAAAACCAGACCACCAACTTATATCATGTACCAGAATAAACTCAAGATGGATAAAGGACTTAAACATAAGCAGTGCCACCATGAAGGTCCTGGAGGAAAATACAGGCAGTGAATTTTTAGATATTCTATGCAGAAATATGTTTACTGATACTTCTCCAAGAGCAAAGGAAATAAAAGAACAAATAAATAAATGAGACTATATCAAACTGAAAAATTTCTGATCAGCTAAAGAAAACACCAGCAAAATTCAAGGGAACCAACTGTATGGCAAAACATATTTGCAAATGATACCTCAGACAAGGGTTTGATATCCAAAATATATAAAGAACTAATGCAACTCAACACCAGGGAGACAGACAGACCAATTAAAAAATGGGCAAAGGACCTGAACAGACAACTCTCTGAGGAAGACATACAAAGGGCCCAAAGGCATATGAAAGAATGCTTAACATCACTAGCCATCAGTGAGATGCAAATTAAAACTACAATAAGATACCATCTCACACCTGTCAGAATGGCAGTCATCAACAAATCAACAAACAAGTGTTGGCGAGGATGTGGGGAAAAGGTAACCCTGGTGCTCTGTTAGTGGAAATGCAGGCTGGTGCAGCTACTATGAAAAACAGTATGGAGTTTCCTTAAAAAACTGAAAATGGAACTGCCTTTTGATCCAGCAATTCTGCTACTAGACTACACCCAAAGAACCCTGAAACACCAATGTATAAGAATCTATGTACCCCTATGTTCATAGCAGCACTGTACTATTTACAATAGCCAAGTGCTGGATACAGCCTAAGTGTCCATCAGTGGATGATTGGATCAAAAAACTTTGGTCCATTTACACAATGGAATGCTACACAGCAGAAAGAAAGAACTCCCAACCTTTGAAACAACATGGATGGAACTAGAAAGTATTATGCTTAGTGAAATAAGCCAGTCAGTGAAAGATAAATACCATATGATCTCACCCATTTCAGTACAATAATGAACAAAACAAACAAATAAGCAAAATAGAACCAGATACATGAATACAATGAATCGATCTTCAGTGGGCAGAGGGGAGGGAGGAGGGAGGAGGGAAAGAAAGGGAGCAGTTTAGTCAAGGAACTAGTATGGAAGAACTATGGACATGGACAGCAAGTGGGATTGACTTTGAGGGGAGTGGGTGGGTGAGGAAGGGGACAGAGGTGAGGAAAAAGGGGATGGATGTAATACAACAATAAAATTAAATTAAAAAAAAGAAATTAACTTTGTACCTGGGGAAACATTTTTTATCACCTGTTTTAAAATTTTAATTACTAATATTTTATTTTTAATCATTTTTATAATTTTAGTTATATATTTTATTGTTGTTTTATTCTATTACAGTTGTCCCAACTTTCCCCCTTTGCTTTCCTCTGTCCAGTCCCCTTCCCCCTGCTCCCACAGGTAATCCCCACCCACCTTTTAAATTTATTTTCTTCTTTTCTCTAAATCCTATGTAATACACTAACTGTGACTATCTTCATTACTAGTACAGTAGAGGAAATATCCAACTAGAAAGCTGTGCTTTTTTAGGAGGATATTAATTATGCTAATGAGTGGACACTTTTATCCTAATGAAAATTTTTCATCTAAAGAACTGCAAAGTGAAAGTTAGATAATCTCATTGCAGTTGCCAAAAAAATATAGTTTCTTGAGGATTTGTGTTCAATCTATGCCAAGAGTCCATTTACATTTCTTAAAGAACATTTTATTTTGAAATAATGCTAGACTTGAAACAACTTACAAAAATAGTCCAGACAGTTTCCACATTGCCCTCATCCAGATTCTCCTAATGTTAACATGTTATATAATCATAGTATGCTTATGGAAATCAGGAAATTATATATAGATAAATTCTGTCAATGAACCTACAGATCTTGTTAGAATTTTGCCATTTTGGCCCATTACCACATTGTACTTAGCTGTGCTTTTCCCCAATTATGATAGTTACTCAGTCTTTGTCTTTTTCTACATTTATTTATTTATTTTTATTTATTTTAATATATTTTATTTATTTTGCTATTACAGTTGTCCCAATTTTCCACCCTTTGCCCCCCTCCACCCAGTACCCTATTCCTTCCAGCAATGCTCCCCTTAGTTCATGTCCATGAGTCATGAATATAAGTTCTTTCGCTTTTCTATTTCCTTTGTTCTTCTTAACATCCCCCTGTCTGTTCTATAACCACCATTGTGTACATTTTTTACTTTTTTTTTTCCCCTTTCACATCCAGACAATTCACCATTTAATTACTGCCTTCTGTCAGCTTCTCAAATCATAATAATACAAAGTTTTCTTTTCATTATTCCAAAATGCCTATGTTATTTCATTTGTTTAAAGAATTACTCTTTTAATATGAATTGCAATATTACCAAACATATGCAAAAATACATTTATACCCATACACATTTTTACACATATTTAAAGTACATACTGGATATTGAAGATTTAATACAAAAAATTAAAATATGCCAATAGCTTACATAATTATTACATGTTAAATGATAGTATTTTAGATATATTTTAGCAAGATTAAGCAGTTTTTTCTTCTTTAATATTTATTTTACTCTGGAATGATACTTTTGCGAAATATATCACAGAAATGGTGTATTGCAGAACTCACTTTTGTGAAAGTTGTCCTAGAGACAGTACCAAACCCATGGTAAAAAATGAATTTGGTTTTTGAGTAAGATCCTCCCCCCTCCAATAATACAATTCAGCTTTATTTTAAGCTACTGGAACTACAACTTATTCTTTTTGGAGTTTTCCATCTTAAATAGTAGATTTATTTATTTAGACTGTGCACAGGTCTTACTTATTTCAATACCCTCTGTTTTTCCTCTACATGTGTTTTACAAATTGAAGCCTTCAGAAATAATGGCACTTGCAGTGTTCAGCTGGTCCCCAGAGTAGAAATTATTATGTCTATTCAGTTGTGGTAAAAAATAAAAATCCCTAGGATTTGAATAATTTTGTAGAACAGTATTCTAGCTATTTTTTGAGCTTGTGGTTGACTTCCTATGTGGTCCTAAACTAACCCCTGAACTATTGAAGAGTCTGTTGAGGTAGAGATTAGGTATGTCCACATTTCAATAATAAAGTTTACTATAGCAGTAATTCCTTTGCCTAAGTATCCCCAGTTTGGGGGCCTTCATAACTGGAAATGTATATTTCCACAATTTAGTTGAAAGAAATCTCACCTAACTTACATGTTAATATGAGAATATATATTGTCTATGTACATGAATCATATAGTTTAGTAGTTTGCAACTTCCATCCAAATTGGTCTTCATTCTCAGCATCTTTTCTAACCTAAAGATTGACTGATTGCACAACACACCCTTGACCAGTTGGTTGCTATTTAAAACATAAATTGCTAACAAATTCCATATATTACACACCCACAAATAAGCACATATTTTATAACAGTGAATAGCATGTCTTCTATGTAATATACATCCACATTTTAAAATTTTTTCTTCTTCCTTAACAGCATTCTATTTTTCTGAGTTATTGAAAGTAACCTGATTTTCGCATATTGTAAAATGATTCCAATCTAAGAAAACTTAACCTGCAGTAATGCAGATACAATATACAAAATTGTACCTTATTTAGTAAAATCTATTTATAACAAGATCACTTTAAAGCATCCATAAGATAAAGTTGGTTCTTATCCATTCAGTTGCCCTATGTCTTTTGATTGGTGCATTTAATCCATTTACCTTTGTACCTGTGTTCCTGTCTGTCTCTCTGTTTCTTCATCTTCTTAAAGCAGACCCTTTAGCATCTCTTGCAATGCTGGTAGAGTGGAGATGTATTCTTTTAGACTTCTTTTGTCTGGGAAGCTTATGTCACCTTCCATTTTGAATGGCAGTCTTTCTGGGTAGAGTATTCTTGGTTGCAGGCCTTTGTTTTTATTGCTTGAAATATTTTTTGCCTTCCCTTCTGGCTTGTTGTGTTTCTGTTGAGAAATCAGCTGATAACCTTATGAGAGCCCCCTTATATGTTATTAGCTGTTTCTCTCTTGCTGCTTTTAGGATTCTCTTCTTGTCTTAGAAATTTGTCATTTTAATGATGATGTGTCTTGGAGTGGGCCTGTTTGGGTTCCTCTTCCTTGGGACCCTCTGTGCTTCCTGAGTTTGCATGACATTTTCTCTCCTTAAGTTAGAGAATTTTTCTGTCATTACTTTTTCCAAAAGGTTTTCTATTCCTTGCTCCTCCTCTTCTCCTGGTATCCCTATTATACGAATGTTACTACGTTTCATGTTGTCCTGCAGCTCTCGTAAAACCTCTTCATTCTTTTTCAGTCTTTTTTTCATTTTGTTGCACTGCCTGGGAATTTTTTTCTACATTGACCTCCAGCTCGCTGATCCGATCCTTTGCTTTCTCTAGCCTGCTTTTGATTCCTTCTACTGTGTTCTTCAATTCAGAAGTTGTATTCTTCATTTCCTCCTGGCTCTTATTGATGGTTTCTATGTCCTCTTTAATGCTGGTGTAGTTCTCAGTAAGTTCCCTGTAGCTTCGCTGGAGTTGTTTGTAGTTTCCTTTGAGCTGGCTGAGCTCATTGAGCTTCTCTATCATCATTTTGAATTCCATGTCTGATAGGGTGCTTGCCTCTATTTCATTTTGCACTCTTCCTGGAGATTCCTCCTTTCCATTTGCTGAGGGTTTATTTCTTTGTCCCCCCATTTTAGGTGGCTCTTGTTTGTTTCTGCTTCTTAGATTGGTCTGCTTTGACTTACTGTCTTAGTGGTGTGACCTTCTGTGATGTAGAGATGCACTTTTTTACTTCCTGGATCTGTGCTTGATCCCAGTCTGGGCCTAGTCAGCCAGTTGGAGACTACCAGAAATTCACTGTCTTTGTCTCCTTTTGTTGTTAATCCAATCAGTCTGTGACCAGTGGTCAGTTTTAGGCACCTCTGGGTGAGGCAGATAAATTTAGTTGTTAATCCAATCACTCTGTGATCTGAGCTCAGGTTTAGGCACTGCGGGGTGGGGTGGATTAATCCCTATGGGTGGGGCTGTGGCTTCCCCTCTGGATCCCGCCCTTTGGAGAAGAGTGGTCTGCTGGCTGTATGGGGGATGGGTCAGCACTGGACTCACAGGCTGCTCCCTCAGCTCTCTCCCTAAAGCCACTGCCCCAAACTTTCCCCAAGCTTCTCTAGTCCACTCTGCCCTCCCTTTGCTGGAGCCCACGGTAGGTGGGTGCCTCTGTATTTTCATGTGTGCTCCCTTTAAGCACTCAGTCTCTCTGTCAAGCGGCTAAACCTGGCAGCTTTTGCTTTTCACAGCTGGGTGCTGTTTTACTCTCAGCTTTGTTGCTGTAGGCTGGGAAAACCAGTTGGTGGTTTAGATCCCACCCTTCTCAGGTGGAACCCCTGGCTACTGAGATGTTTCTCTGTCCCTTCAGCTGCCGCCCATGAGAGCCCCATCAGCCTCTCGAGTCTCCACACTTCCTACCAGTCATGTTGTGATGAATCGTCTCTTCTGTTCTGACCCTGGTAATAAGGCTTTTCTCCAGTTGGTGTTCTGTTGGTTATTCTGGACAATTTCTCCTCAATTAATTTGTAATTCCAGTTTGGTTTTGGGAGGACATTTATGTAGCTCCACTTACCCCTCTGTCATCTTGGTTCTCAGTCTTTGTCTTTTGTGACCTTAATGCTTTTGAAGAGTATTGGTCCATCAATTTCTGTATGAGGCTTTCTCATAATGAGATTGAGGTTATACATTTTTGCCTAGAATACCACTAGTAATGTGATATTCTCAGAGAATTATATCAGAGGTGTGATGTCTATATAACATAATCGGTAATTATATCTTGGATCACTTGGTAAATATGCTGACTGCCAGGTTTTCTCCATTGTAAACATTACTGTTTCCCCCTTTTAATTAACAAGTAGGGAGATACTCTAAGACTATATCAATATTCCATTATTAACCATACTTATGCCTACTAACTTTAGCATGAATTGATGATTCTTTCCTGAAACAATTATTTTTGTTATGTTTGCCTAATGGCAATTGTCATTCCTTTTAATTTTTAAATTAAAACCCTACAGTAAGAATGAGCTGAACCCTTATTTTATTTATTTATATAATAAATATAAGTATAGATTTACATGTATTTCTTTTGTTGTAATTCAGTGTTATAATTTATTTTGTTTTAAATGGGCAAGAGCCCATTTAAAAAACCATCAAATAGTTTAAATAAACAAATTGTATGTTAGGAAAGTCATTCTTCTAGAACCAATTAATATTAGAGTTAGACTTGAAATTATAAAGGTGGTATGCTTTGATGTTAGTGTGTTAGTTGTGAAAAGTAAAAATGGTACAAAGCAGTCTATGCCCTCCAGTAGTTAGCATAATAATTGCAGAGATAGAAAGACATTCCAAAAGATGCAATATTATATTTATATAACAGCACAAGACAATAGTAGAAGACATAGCAAGAGATAATATAGGTTTGATTGTCAAAGGAGGTGGTAAATATTAAAACACTAAATGTTAAAGCTGACCCCCAAGGGCCTGTTCTGCATAGGCCTGTCTGATGTACTCTGACCTGGAATAAAATATAAAGTAAATACCTTATATTCATATATATATATATATATATATATATATATATATATACCTATATATATTCTTTAGCATATCTGAATTTTTAATATGAGACTTAATATACCTGGTTTTCTTAAAATGAGCTTGCCTAAATAAAAAAAATGTTATTTGATATGTTTTTAAAAGTAAAAAATCATAATTTAGAAGAATTCTGGAAAGAACAAGCTATAAAAATTTTGAAATATTGGGTAAATGGGAAAGTTAAAATGCAAACTATTTTACTGGAGACAAATTTAGAGTATCAGACTCATCCCTTAGAACCAGGAACCTGCCCTGGCTGGTGGCTCAGTGGAGAGGTGCTGGCCTGCAAACCCAAAGGTCATTAGTTTGATTCCCAGTCAGGGCATATAACCAGATTGCAAGCCAGATCTCCAGCCTGGTCCATAACTGGAGGCAGGCGAAAGACAACCATACATTGATGTTTCTCTTCTTTTTTCCTCCTTTCCTGCCCTTCTCTCTAAAAATAATGAACAACAACAACAACAACAACAACAACAAAAAAAAGGACCAGGAACCCATAAGCTCTACCTATAGGAAAACATTTTATTCTTTATTATTTGTTTTATTTTTTTTAATTAATGACTGCTTCATTTCTTAATCTCCATAGAGAAATAAAAACCAGATATTAAACAGCTTTAGTAACTCAAGTACATATAATAATTAAATACATTTATTTGAAAATGAAGTATTTTCTACTAATTGACCAACCTTTGCTTTAAGAAATTGTTTTTTTTATTATATGTACTATTGAAGTTACACCCAAAAATTTTACGGTTTCTATGTTCAGTTACATTATTTCATAACTGAAGCTTCCAGTGAATGATTAGGCTTAATGCATTCATTAGAGCAAACCCATAAAGCTTCTATTTGCAGTTTACTGACCTAACCAGCTTAAAAAATAAATCAAACTATCCTCTTCAAATATTGCTCACAGGTCTATTTCCACAACTAGAAAGATCTGACAATTTCTCTCCAGCATCCTGCCTTTGAGCAGTTGTACTTTTGAATCCAATGAATACCAATGGTGAGTTCACACAAGAAAAGCAAATCTAATATATCTTGTCATAGAGTAGGGGTGTCAAACTCATTTTCACCAGGGGCCACACCAGCCTCCTGGTTGCCTTCAAAGGGCCGAATGTAATTTTAGGGATGTATAAATGTAACTACTCCTTAACAGTTAAGCAAACTAGGTAGAAACAAGGTGCCAGCCCGAAGGTGCTGAGCTGAATAAAACAAGGTGGAGGGCTGGATTTGGCCTGTGGGCCTTGTGTTTGTCACCTGTGTCATAGAGGAAAAGCCTGTTTTATTTAGATACCAGATGCCATATTCTATGCTTGATATTTGAATGGAAGTTGAATTTCTTATCAGATATTCACAGAAATTTTATTTATTAAAGATGTAGACCTTTCATATAAGTAATGGTGTAATTATCTCTAAGAGTCCTGGAGAGTATCCGTGAGCTTCAGGGGTCTACTTTCGTGTATTTGTATCTCAGGTCACCTGGCTGCACCATTTGCAAGAGATAAGTAGGAGAATATGAAAATGTCTCTCACCAAACTAAATTCAGATGACTTGTTAATTTTTATCATCTTGTATTCCCTGTATCTATCTTTCTTCTGAATATGTGACTAGTTTTACATTTTCCAGAACACCTTAGGATAAACTGTGAATGCAATGAATTATATGAATAAGAATTGTATTTCTTACAATTTTTTATTTGTTCACAGCATCCATGTAATAAATACATATATGTATAAAATTTAATTAGAAAGGGAATTTAATATATAATACACAAATATATGTATACACATATATAGCTTCACAATTATATGTATGCATATACAAATGTATATATGTGTTCACACAATTCATGTGTGTATATGAATTGCATGTAGGGTGCACAGGTAGGTAGTTTAACTAATGTATGTGTAGGAGAGGCTGACTAGTCAAATCCTGGAAAGGCATGGGACATGAGGCCAAAAGATCTGGATTTCAATGTCACTTCTACTAGTTATAAACCAGGTTGCTCTGGGTTCAAATTTAGAACCCCAGTTTAATAACATTGAAAACTAGTATTGTTATACCTATTCTAGGTAGATTCTCTCACAGAATTGTAAGAATCAAATGGGATTTTCCATGTAAAAGAATTTTGTTAGGTGTAAAGCACTCACGTCAATGTAAGGTAATAGTCACTGATTCATTTTTTAAAACGATTACTAAAAATATGTACAAAACACAGTTCTCCTGGCTGGTGTGACTCAGTGTATTGAACACCAGCCTGCAAATCTAAGTGTTGATGGTTCAATTCCCAGTCAGGACACATACCCAGGTTGCAAGCCAGGTCTCCAGCCAGGTCTGCAGTTGGAAGCAGGTGAAAGGCAACCATACACTGATTTTTCTTTCCCTCTATTTCTCCCTCCTTTCCCCTCTCTCTAAAAAGAATGATTAAAATCTTTAAAAAAAAAAAATACACTCCTCAAAGACTCTCCTTCAGACAGTCAAAATGAAGGTGGGCCAAAAACAGAAATTTATATGCAGCTGATGAACCTGATATTAAATTCAATTTGGTGTAAGTTATTTTGGAAATACAGAAAAAGGACGTACAGATCAGGAAATGTGTGGGCATAGATTTTTTTTTTTTTAAGTTTTTTTCAATTACAGTTTATATTCAATATTATTTGATATTAGTTTCAGGTGTATACATAGTGGTTAAACAATCATATATACTTTATAAAGTGCCCACTCCCAATTTTTTAAGCACTGACCTGGTACCATACATAGTTAGTGACCATAGTTCCTATGCTGTACTTTACATTTCATGAGTATTTTGTAACTCTCAATCTGTACTTCCTAATCCCTTCACCTTTTTCACCCAGTCTCCCAACCCCTGCCCCTCTCTGGCTACCATCAATCAGTCTGTTCTCTGTATCAATGAGTCTGTTTCAATTTTGTTTATTTGGTTATTCTGTTCTTTGGATTCCATATATAACTGAAATCATATGATATTTGTCTTTTTCTGACTTTTTTCATTCACATAGCATTATATCCTCTAGGTCCATCCATGCTGTCACAAATGGTAAGATTTCTTTTTTTTTTTGCAGCCAAGTAATATTCCATTGTATATATGTACTATGACTCTTTTTTATCTACTCACCTATTGATGGACACTTGGGTTGCTTCCATACCTTTACTATTGTAAATAAAGCTGCAATGAACATAGGAGTATATATATTCTCTCAAATTAGTTTAGGTTTCTTCAGATATATACCTAGAATAGAAAGGGAATCACTGGGTCTTAAGGCAGTACTATTTTTAATTTTTTAAAGAAACTCCATTTGTTTTCCATATTGGCTGCACCAGTCTACATTCCCACCAACAGTGCATAAGGATTCCCTTTTCTCCTCAACCTTGCCAACACTTGTTACTTGTTGATTTATGGATGATAGCCATTCTCACAGGTATAAAGTGTTATCTCATTGTGGCTTCTATTTGCATTTCTCTGCTGATTAGTTATGTTGAGCATCTCTTGGCCATGTGTATGTCCTCTTTGGAGAAATGTCTATTTAGGTCGTCTGCCCATTTTTTATTTGGATTGTTAAATTTTTTAAAAATTGAGTTGTATGAGTTTTTAAAAATTCTTCCACCTTGAATGTAGGCTGGTGCAGCCACTGTGGAAAACAGTATGGGGTTTCCTTAAAAAACTAAAAATGGAACTGCCTTTTTTTTTTAAAGATTTTATTTTATTATTTTTAGAAAGAGGGGAAGAGAGGGAGGCAGAGAGGGAGAGAGACATCAATGTATGGTTGCTTTTCACCTGCCTCCAGCCACAGACCTGACTGGAGACCTGGCTTGCAACCTAGTTATGTTGCCCTGGCTGGGAATCGAACCTGCGACCTTTGGGTTCACAGGTTGGCACCTTATCCACTGTGCTACCAGCCAGGGCTTGGAACTGCCTTTTGATCCAGCAATTTCACTACTTGGACTACACCCAAAGAATCCTGAAACACCAATTCATAAGAACCTATGTACACCTATGTTCATAGCAGCACTATTTACAATAGCCAAGTGCTGGAAACAGCCTAAGTGCCCATCAGCGGATGATTGGATCAAAAAACTTTGGTACATTTACACAATGGAATACTACATAGCAGAAAGAAAGAAGGAACTCCTACCCTTTGCAACAACATGGATGGAACTGGAGAGTATTATGCTTAGTGAAATAAGCCAGTCAGTGAAGGACAAATACCATATGACCTCACCCATTACAGGACAATAAAGAACAAAACTAACAACAAGCAAAACAGAACCAAATATATGAATACAATGAATAGGCCTTCAGTGGTCAGGGGGAACGGGGTTGGGGGGAGGGGCGAGGCAGAGGCAAGGAAGGGGAGCAGTTTAGACAAGAAACTAGTATAAAGGAACCATGGACACCTCTCAGGATATGGTTTATTTGTTTGTTTGTTTCCTTAATTTTAGAGAGAAAGGAGGGGAGAGAGAGAGAAAGAGAAAGTTCAATGTGAGAGAGAAGCATCAATTGGCTGCCTCCCATATGCACCCCAACCAGAGATTGAGGGCTCAAACCCACAAGCTAGGTATGTATCCTGACCAAAAATCAAACTCAGAACTTTTCGGTTCCAACTGAGCCACCAGGCCAGAGCAGGTTGTATGAGTTCTTTATAAATTTTGGATATTAACCCCTAATCAGATGTATCATTAGTGAATGTCTTATGTCATTCAGTAGTATGTACTTTTATTTTGTTAACAGCTTACTTTGCTGTGCAAAAACTTTATTTTGATATATCTTTATAAATTGATTGATTGATTGATGTGAGCTTAGTCTTAAAGAGTGAGAAGGAGTTAAAAGGGTAAAGGAGAATAAAG
The DNA here is from genome assembly GCA_004026585.1 of Noctilio leporinus. NCBI lineage: Eukaryota > Metazoa > Chordata > Mammalia > Chiroptera > Noctilionidae > Noctilio > Noctilio leporinus. The sequence continues at coordinate 50,790 of PVIW01000900.1, read as the reverse complement.
GAAAAAGGCATTTCAAACAGAGAAACAGCATATACACAGACAGGAAAGTCACAAGTGATATGAAAAATCTAAAAATATTTCATTATTGTTGGGTAGTAAAAGATAAAGAAAGTGATGAGAAGTAAGGAACTATTCAGGGTGAGCCTTATCTTAGAAGAGAATAGAAATTATTGAAGTACTGCAAATAAGATAGTTGTGTGGACACGTTTCTGTTTTAGATAACTCACTCTAGGGTTGATGTATGTTTTATGGATTTAAGGGGGATAAAAATACAGAAAGAGATACCTATGGCTGTTGCCATAGACTGGGTAAAGGTCTCTTAGCTTTGGTACTATTAACATTTTGATCCAGAAACTTCTTTGTGGGGCATGGGAGGTTGGTCATCTGTGTCTATAGGAACTTTTTGCTGAGATTTTACCTAGATACTAGATACTAGATACTAGAAGTATCCCTTCTCTACCTGCAGATGTGACAACCAAAAATGTCTTCTGAGTTTCCAAATGTGCCCTGGGGGCTCACTTGTGCTGATGGAGAACCACCGGTCTGGGTAAAAGTTGTCAAGTGTTACACTAGCACTTGGTAATTGGTAATAGGACTAGAGAACAGATGGTAAACTCTTGAATTGTTTAGGAAGTAATACTGACAACTCTCAAAAATTGATTTGTTGGGTAGGAAGAAAGAAGGAGTCAAAAATGGCTCATAGATTTTTGGCTTTGTTGACTGAGTGGATGGTTATGTCTCCATTAAGCTGCATAATAAAGGAAATCAAAGTGAAAATGGACTTTTTCAATATTTTGGCAACAAGGATGTGATTGGAGTCCTTATGTTCAGCTTCAGTAGATTTGACAAACATTATATATCAATTAGGGTAAATTGAGGGAAATTACTGGGAGAAGTGGGAAGGGAGAGAATGAAGGGATAGTTCTATTTAATATATAAGTAAGTCTTAAGGTTGTAGACAGCTGTAAAGTTTCTTATTCCTATAGAATAAGAGAAAGATATTTGGACAAACTTTTCCACTTAAGTGGGAACCCAGTATAGTCCTAATTCTGGACCTCTGTGCTTCACCTAAAGGTGGTGCAAATCAGAAGAGCAGTGGACTGAGAATAGTCTCACTGATATATTTGGTTGCTTTAGGGAAAGAACTTTTAGAAGTAGGGGGAGGTCAATGAAAGTACAGTAAGTTGCTAACCATGAACTAGATTTTCTGTTTTGTTTCACACTTTTGGTTGGTAACAGGAAAAACAGGGCTTTATGTTAACAAGAAAAATCTTGAGGCTGTGAAGGGTATATCAAATCTCTCAAAATACAAGAGATTTGAGCTTGTTTGGGGACTAGAGGTTAGAGTACCTGGTGAGGTAAAATAAGGAATCTTAAGAATTCTGAGAAAAAGAAGGTGTCAAAAGAACAAATGAATTTATTTTAGAAGGAGGGACACATCTTATGAGATGGCAAGGAAGAAAGGAAGGAAAGAGACATATGTGGTTATTATATTTAAATTTATAGTTAGGCATTCTGGGAGCTGAGGAAGATCATGATTGATGGCTTAATTTTTGTGATGAAATGGGACTCTGATCATTTGCTAAGAATGAAAGTAATATGAGTCATGAAAAATAAAATAACTGTGGAGGAGGGCTGAGGGGGAACTGACCAAGCATAAATCAAAGAGGCAGGGCAGAGCTGCATTTAAAGAACATAAATTTGTGGTTGTATGATTTTTCTCAAGAAACTGATGTCTGATTATAGAAGCAGAGTAAATAAGTTATGACAGAGCTACAAGTTGGGTTTTGCTAAGTGGATACGATGGAAATACTGAAATGTAAGGAGAATCAAAGGTGTTCAAATGATCAATCATGAGGTTCAGGATGGGGGAAGAAGGAAAAACATCTAGTTCTGTATTTACTAGCAGTTGGAATCGGGCAATTTGTGAAGGATATTATATGTGAAAAGTTTCTAACATGGCTGGCTAACACATGCTAATATTCATTTCCAAATATTCATTTCCTTTTTTTCTTTCTTTCTAGGAGAAGTAGAAAAAGTAGTGAGGCCAGTATCACCAAGCAAGGGACATGTTCAGAGTCTCAGTTTCTTAAACTATAAAATGGGCATGATAATAATAGTCACTCTCACTCCTGTATCAAGGAGTCATTGTAAGTTGTAAAACAATGTGAAATTGTAATCAGTATGAGTTGTTAAGTACCAGAGAAATATAACTTATTTTGATTACACAAAATTATATAGCAGTCATGTAAATTTTATGTTCTTAATTATAAAGATTGTTCAATAATAACTATGAGTGAGGATATATTCTCCAATGTCCTATCTTATTGTCAGAAATTGTTGCCAAGATGGAAACAAAAGAATTAGCATGTATTTTACTTTAGAATTATGGGAAAAGTATAATGATCATGTCATGAAATTATTAATATAAGCATTATAATATGTGTTAGTGCAAAATGTGATTTTGGGAATAGATGAGAAGTTAATAATGAAGGTTGGTAGATGGCTGACATATAAGCTAGCTTAATTGGTCGAGAGGTGATAGGGGAAAATCTGCCTACCAAAAAGGCCTGGGTCAAAAAATAAAAAAATGAATTTATAGCCAGGAGATGCTACAACAATGGGACATGAATTCTTCTGTCCCAGTCCACTCTTAGGAATGGTCACCAGAACCTGTTTTATCTTCAAGGAAAACAGCTGCCATCTAAAAGGCAGAAGGAAGGAAAGGATAGATCATTGCTCTGACAGACCCTTAAGTTTTGCCTACATATAACTAGCTCACCTTAAGATTCCTCATTGGGCTTATGAATAGTGTGATTTTAGAAATTTCAAAGGTATTTTCCACTTGCTCAATGATATAAAAATTATCAAAGTTTTAAGATGAAAAAGACTGGTTAAAAAATAGGTTGAAATTCATCTACACTAAATAAATGCTTGATTCTTGCTTTGATAGAGAAAAGAGGCTGGCTGGGCATAGAACATCTGAAGTAGGGGATGGGAAGGGTGAAGCCATAGAAAAGGGATATTGGGAATGTGAAGACAAACTAAACTGATTTTACGGTTGGTCCTCTCTCTGTATTGTGGCAGCCCTGCAGATATCACATGGCTCTGCCATCCTCCTTCTTAAAGCCTGCCTTTGTCATAGAAGACTTTCATATCTATGATTGAGATGATTTCTCCTCCTACATTCCTATAAATTTATGTAAGAAATAAAAAAACATGCCCTGGCTGATGTGACTGAGTGGATTGAGCTCTGGCCTCTGAATCAAAAGGTCACAAGTTCTATTCCAAATCAGGGCACAAGCCTGGGTTTTGGACCAGGTCCTCAGATGAGGGTGTGTGAGAGGCAACTGATCATTGTTTCTCTCTCATTGCAATGTTTTTCTCTCTCTCTTTCTCGTTCCCTTACCTTCTCTCTAAAAATAAATAAAAATAAAATCTTTATAAAAAGAAATAAGAAATGTATTATGTAACTAGGTTTCTGACATTCTGTTGGAGAAATTTATAAATTTGGAAATACCACATTCTTTTAAGATTATTTTTATTATTATTTCTATAATTCTACCCTGAGTGCAACCTTATCAGACAATAATCTTAAAAACATTTTTTAATTTTATTGACAATTAGACTAATTGTTAGATGACAAAGAGTATATTCTCTAATAAAAATAACTACTTGATTCATTATTGTCATTAATAACCTATGGTTTTGAGTAAGTTACCTAATCTTTCTTGGTTTTCATATCACCCTGTAAAATTAAAACAACTGAATGGGTTGATTTCTAATGTCCCTTCTAATTTTAAATTTCTACTCTTCTATGACATAGAGTGAAAATAAGCATTAGATGATTACAAGATCCAAATTATTTAATAGCTACCAACCTAAATACAGTGCCACATATTGACCAAATGGGCCTCAATCCGAATGATCAGTTTGTTGATAAATGACTTGGAGATATCTGAGAAAGATAGTCAAAAGCTTTTCATCAATCTTAGGAGAATTAAAATAAGTTAAATACCTGCCTACCAAAAAGCTGTGGAAGAAAGCTGTGAAGGATTCTACTTTTTTTCCGAATTAAAGTCTTATCTATAAAGGTTAGATTAGTTCTTCTTAAGTATAATTCAGAGCTTGATTTCTCAGTATTGAAGATGTTACTGTACCAAAGAAAATAATCAAAATATATTGACTCATCTCAACAGAATACTCAAACCCAGCAAAATAAGAGCACTATATATATGGAGAACTTCAGGATTATGATTTTTAAAAAATTTTCTCTAGTTTTAGTAATGTGATGGTGGGCAGCCAGTCAAATTTTTAAGCCATGTTTATATTCATACCTGGTTTGAAAAATTCAATGAAAACTATCTTTAAGCATCCAAACCCATGGAGTGATCATTTGTTTGTTCATTTTTGTTTACCTGAGTACCAATAATTTGAATGTTTTTAGCTATTTTGACAACTCATTTGACATAGTCTTATTCATAGTATCTCAAATTATTTTTCTTTTGAGAGCTCTAAAAGTATTTTCTCAGTCAATCCCATGGGTCTTTAAAAAGTTGCTTTGTTTTTCTTGGGTCACCATAGAAGCAAGGAAGTCATTTCATTCCCACGTACAATCAATCAATGAACATTTATAGAACACCTATTTCGTTCTGGGCCTTAGGCTAAGCAATGTGGCGGATATGGTGATGAATAAGAGATGATCTCTGCCCTCGAGGCAAGCCAGGCTCTCAGATGAAAAGATAACAAATAGGCAATACAGGGCAGCATATGATAAGTGGTAAATGAGTGGCATGGGAAATAAGGGTTCTAGGGTTGTAGAGATGGGAGAAATCATTTTGGCCTGAGGTGGTAAGAGAGGGCTTCAGAAAGTATATAGGAGATGACATAAACTTTAGGGGAGGGATGGCATCAAGACAAATAAATAGATAAGGGGACATCATGGTAGGCAGAGGAAAGGGGGTGAAGAGGATAGAGCTGTGTTAGCAATCTGACCAGAGAAGTAAATAACTCTTTTAGAACAGAAATTTCATGAAATTCTCTATGGTTTTCTTCCTAAAACTCTGGCTCTGTCTGCTGGTTGAAAGAAGTGTCTTATACAGATTGACCTCCAGTGTTTGTAACATTGTCGGGTCATGGCAAACCAATCACATTGCTTCCAAAAGAATTTTCTTGGCTTGATTTCATTATTGATCACCTTTCGGTAGACCTGCACATTCCTGGAGCAAGAAGACTGATTTCTGATTTGGTTGCCAAATATTTTCAGAATTTCTTAATAACACTTAATATGATACTTAATTAGTGCCGAGCACTACTGTAAGAACTATGTAAATAGTGACTGATTCTGACAGGCCCTTGTTTCTGTGGCATCACAGAGGTGGCCTGTCCAGAGAGGCTGCAATGTTGAATTGCTCCACACTGACTGGAAACGTTCCATTCTCTAGCCAACACTGAATGTAGATGATTCCCCACAATGTGTTCTCTGGAGATTTGCTGAGAACAGCCTCTGTAGATCATCATTTATGTTAGGCCAAGCAGAGGGCACAGAGCTGGCCTATGCTTTACATGAAGACAGGCATATGGATGATAGCAGAGGTGACACTGGCAAAGCAAAATACAAGACTTAATTTGCAAGTGAGCTACGTTCATAGTGGGCTCTGGTCTTCTGGCTAAGGCAGACACAGAGGCCCAGAGATGGACCCCTGGGTGGCTCTGGGAAGCTGTTCCTGCTCAACATGGAAGCAGGACCTCGGGGCAGAAGGAACACTGGAACCCATGCTCTACTGTGAATTAATCTGTGCACATCATCAAGTCCTTTATGTCACTGTCTCAGGATCCTCCCCTTTCAATAAGATGCACCAGTTCCCCATGAATTCATTCCAAGCCCCCCAGTGGATGCCCTGATACCACTGAATTCTACATACACTATCATTTCTCATATACATATCTGTGATATAATTATAAATTAGGTACAGCAAAAATGAACAATAACTAATAACCAAAAAAAGAACTATTATACCAATATACTATGTTAAAAGTTATGTGAATGTGCTCTTTTTTCCCTCTACTCTCCTCTTTCCCTCCAGTAATTTTTATATTTTCAAACCAAGCCTTTTCTTTAATCTATGTGACTATCTCTTACTTGCATTAGATAGTTGGTGTCACTCATTTCAGGGGATCCCTTGCTGAAACCTTTTTATAGGCTCAATGCTTTCTGGTGAAAGCACATTGCTAGTCAATTGGAACATGTTTTCTCTTCATGTGTTTTATTCACAAATTCAATGTCTTTTCCATATTAACTAAGCACTGATCATGCACTGTGATTATAACTCAAACTTTTGCAGTTTGAGGTGCAACAGCAAAACCAGCATGATTTTGTCTTTTACATAACTTCATAGGAAGAGTATTTGTTCTTACCATAGATCTTATCAACTTCAGCATACAATTTTTTCTTATTAATTTGAAAACTATCACTTTTTCACTTAAAAAGTTACAGCTTTTCCATGGTATATCCAAATTGCCAGCCTCCCATCTCTTGTGTTTTGGGGTCATTATTAAGAAAAATAAGCATTACTTGAACAGAGATGGTCACTAAGTAACTAACTATGGGCAGGCAGGGCATCCAGTGTGGTTATAATGGGAAAAATTCATGTCCCAGGTGGGATACAGTGGGATGGTGAGATATTTCATCACACCACTCAGGCTAGTGTACGACTTAACACTTATGGAGTGCTTGCTTATTCCTAGAATATTTTGTTCAATGTTTTTGGACTGTGGTTAATCATGAGTAACTGAGACTGTGGAAAGTGAAAACCACTGCATTTAGACTAGATGATTTCTGAGGTCCCCTTCAGTATTTGTGTGTCTCTGAAATAACCATGTTTTAATACTGTGCAATGTACTCTTTTAACCAGTAAGCTAATTATCAAGGCCTTTTCATTACTGAAAACAATGAAGTCTATTTTCATCTATTCAAAATACTAAGCAGAACTAAATAAAGCCTCTTTACAGATGGTCTTCATTAAATACAGGTGAAAACAATGTAGGTTAATGATTAAGTCCACAACCTGGATTCAAATCCTGGGCTTTTCACTTACTAGCTTTGTGACCTTGAGCAAGTTACTTAATTTTTCTAAACGATAGATCTCTATATCTGTAAAGAAAAAAGATGGACAATAGCACCTTCAGATTATGATTTACTGTAAGGGTATTCATGAAAGTGCTTAGCTGGTTCCTGGCAGGTAGAAACTGTTCAATGAATGTTAACTCCTTTATCATTATTAATATAATCCTTTTTGCTGTTGCTATTTATTAACTTTGTAAAGTGATTTTAAGTAACATAGGAATTATATTATCAGGTCATTATAAACCTAGATGTGTTATATACTCTATAGATTGACAAGCAATAATAGAAACCCAGTAAGAGTAGAAATTTGAGGCAGAAAACAACTGAAGTTTAAAGTAGGAAGGAGCTAAGTGCCTGAGGATAGATAATTGGAAACAGAGATATCCAGGGAAAGGTAGAAATGCCTCAAAAGCCCTAGAGTCATGATAAACAGCACCTGGAAGCTGAACCTGCAAAGTGATGAGATGATACAGTTCTGGACACCTGATTATTGGAAAGGTGTTAACCAATAAGAAAGAATAAAAAGCAAAGGAAAAGAAAGGGCTCGAGGGAGTAAAATTTGATTGAAAATTTTGAACACTAGACATCTATATCACCATGTAGCGAATCTGTCTTATAATATGCTTGGCAGGTTTGCAGATGGGGAAAGTAGAAACATCCAGGAGGGAGTGAGAGAAAAGATCAGTGGGCAAATGTTCTCTCTGCCCATACATAGAGGGATTGATTCAAGTAAAGTATGGCTGCCTCCCTGGGGACTAGAGAGAGAGAAGTCATTCACATCCCATCAGGGCAAATCTCCAGAGAACACACCGTGGGGAATCGTCTACATTCAGTGGTGACTAGAGAATGGAACATTTCCAGTTAGTGTGGAGCAATTCAACATTGCAGCCTCTCTGGACAGGCCACCTCTGTGATGCCACAGAAACAAGGGCCTGTCAGAATTAGTTACTATTTACATAGTTCTTACAGTAGTGCTTGGCACTAATTAAGTGCCATATAAAGTGTTATTAAGAAATGGATTTAGAATTTCTGAAAATATTTGGCACCCAAATTAGAAATCAGTCTTGTTGCTGGAATGAGCAGATCTACTGAAAGGATAATCAATGATGAAATCAAGCCAAGAACATTCTTTTGGAAGCAATGTGATTGGGTTGCCATGACCTGTCAGTGTTACAAAAACTGGGGGTCAATCTGTATAAGACACCCCACCCCCTTCAGTTAGCAGACAGAGCCAGAGTTTTAGGAAGAAAACCATAGAGAATTTCATGAAATTTCTGTTCTAAAAGAGTTTTCACACTACACCTCTGGGATGTCCATCCCCTCTCATCTCTGTTAAACTTTAAACTTTTTTTTTGTTTTGTTTTTTTAAGATTTTATTAATTATTTTTAGAGAGAAGGGAAGGGAGGGAGGAAGAAAGGGAGAGAAACATCACAGTATGGTTGCCTTTCACCTGGCTCCAGGTATGGACCTGTCTGGAGACCTGGCTTGCAACCTGGTTATGTGCCCTGGCTAGGAATCGAACCAGTGACCTTTGGGTGCCAATTCACTGAGCCACCAGCCAGGGCTAACTTTAAACATTTTTTTAAGAGTTTGCTTTTGACTATAAACATTCAATTGCTTTGCCCCTGCCCAGCTGTCTGCTGTGACTCTATTTCATACTCAACCTTCTGAAGAAGTTGGTATTATAGAAGCTTAGTCCAAACAATGAATGCTGACAAATGCCTGCAGCCAATACTTTGTTTACTAAACACTTTCATTTGTATTATCTCATATAACTCTTATAACTATACTGAGTGGTGAACCAGATGAACATCACTATTCTTCTTGTACACATAACTAAACATATCTTTAAGTGATTTACATGATAATACATACATATTAAATGGTAGAACCAGAATTCCTATTCAGGACTTTTGGATGAAATTATGAGCTCTTTGTCCTTCCGAAGGTTGAATCTGATGTCCAGAAATAGATAATCTATTTTTAAATTTCTACTACATTGATCAATTTTGATATTCTGTTGGTCAGGTTATAATCACTTTCTTTGTAACAAGATGAAAGGTTTCTTCTGCAGTTTTTAACTTCTAGTGATTTGTGTAGTCCTTTTAACTTTCCATGACTCAGAAGATTCAGCACTCCTATTTATTTAATTATAAAAATAATAAAATATCACAAAAATTATGAAATAGAAAAAATATTCACCTAACCTAATTTAGCAGTTTCTTTATCACCTTTCAGGTTTGTTAATAAACACAAAGTTTTTTGTTTGTTTTTTTTTGAAGATTTTATTTCATTATTTTTAGAAAGAGGGGAAGGGAGAGAGGCAGAGAGGGAGAAAGACATGGACGTATGGTTGCGTTTCACCTGCCTCCAGCCACAGACCTGACTGGAGACCTAGCTTGTAACCTGGTTATGTGCCCTGGCTGGGGAATCGAACCTGCAATCTTTGGGTTCGCAGGCCGGCACCTTAACCACTGTGCTACCAGCCAAGGCAATAAACACAAAGTTTTAAACTGTGACTTGGAGAGCCCTATGCTAAGTGAAATAAGCCAGTCAGAGAAAGACAAGCCATATGATTTCATTCATATATGGAATCTAATGAACAAATTGAACTAACAAAATAGAGACAGATTCATAGATGGAGATCAGGCTGACAACTGTGGGGAAAGGGGGAAGCCAGGGGTTGAAGGAACTGAAGAAAAAAAGAGAGAAAAACTCATGGACAGTTGGCAACAGTTTGAGTTTTTAACTGTTCCAGTTTGTTTGTTTGCTTTTAATTTAATTTTATTGTTGTTTTATTACATCCATCCCCTTCTTCCTTCCCTCTGTTCCCTTCCCCACCCACCCAATCCTCCCCCAAAGTCAATCCCACTTGTTGTCCATGTCCATGTCTCTTCCATGCTAGTTCCTTGACTAAACTGCTCCCCTTCTTTGCCTCCTGCTTTCTCCTCCCACCTCCCCCACTCCCCTCTGCCCCCTGGAGATCTACTCATTGTATTCATGTATCTGGTTCTGTTTTGCTTTTTTGTTTGTTTTGTTCACTATTGTCCTGAAATGGGTGAGATCATATGGTATTTGTCTTTCACTGACTGGCTTATTTCACTAAGCATAATACTTTCTAGTTCTATCCATGTTCCTTCTTTCTAACAGAGTTCCTTCTTTCTTTCTGCTGTGTAGAAAAACAAAACCAAAGTTTTTTGATTCAATCATCTACTGATGGGCACTTAGGCTGTTTCCAGCCCTTGGCTATTGTAAATAGTGCTGCTATGAACATAGGGGTACATAGGTTCTTATAAATTGGTGTTTCAGGGTTCTTCAGGTATAGTCCAAGTAGTGGAATTGCTGGATCAAAAGGAGTTCCATTTTTAGTTTTTTAAGGAAACTCCATACTGTTTTCCATAGTGGCTGCACCAGCCTGCATTCCCACCAACAGTGCACCAGGGTTCCCTTTGCCCCACATCCTCGCCAACACTTGTTTGTTGATTTGTTGATGATTGCCATTCTGACAGGTGTGAGATGGTATCTTATTGTGGTTTTAATTTGCATCTCTCTGATGGCTAAGGATGTTGAGCCTTCTTTCATATGCCTTTGGACCCTTTGTATGTTTTCCTCAGAGAGTTGTCTGTTCAGATCCTTTGCCCATTTTTTAATTGGTCTGTCTGTCTCCCTGGTGTTGAGTTGCATTAGTTCTTTATATATTTTGGAGATCAAACCCTTGTCTGAGATATCATTGGCAAATATGTTTTGCCATACAGTTGGTTCCCTTTTAATTTTGCTGGTGTTTTCTTTAGCTGAACAGAAACTTTTCAATTTGATATAGTCCCATTTGTTGATTCGCTCTTTCATTTCCTTTGCCCTTGGAGAAGTATCAGTAAACATATTTCTGCATGGGATATCTAAAATTTTACTGCCTATATTTTTCTCCAGGACCTTTATGGTAGCACTGCTTATATTTAAATCCTTTATCCATCTTGAGTTTATTCTGGTGTATGGTGTAAGTTGGTGGTCTAGTTTTATTTATTTTCATGTTGCTGTCCAGTTCTCCCAATACCATCTTTTGAAGAGACCGTTTTTACTCCATTTTGTGTTCCTTGCCCCTTTGTTGAATATTAATTGACCATAGAGTCCTGGGTTTCTTTCTGGGCTCTCTATTCTGTTCCATTGATCTATATGTCTATTCTTATGCCAGTACCAGATAGTTTTGATGACAGTAGCCTTGTAGTATACTTTGATGTCTGGTATTGTGATTCCTTCTACCTTGTTCTTCTTTCTCAAGATTCAAGATTGCCATGGCTATTTGTGGGTGTTTTTGGCTCCATGTAAACTTCTGAAGTATTTTTTTCTATTTCTGTGAAATCTGTCATTGGTATTTTAATTGGGATTGCACTGAATATGTAGATTGCTTTGGGTAGTATGAACATTTTAATGATGTTAATTCTTCCGATCTATGAACATGATATATGCTTCCATTTATTTGTATCTTCCTTCATTTCTTTCTACAATGTTTTGTAGTTTTCTGAGTACAGATCTTTTACTTCCTTGGTTAAGTGTATTCCTAAGTAGTTTATTTTTCTTGTTGCTATGGTAAATGGGATTTGTTTTCTAGCTTCTATCTCTGATGTTTCATTATTGGTATACAAAAATGCTTTTGATTTCTTGATATCGACTTTATATCCAGCTGTTTTGCTAAATTTGCTTATTAGGTCGAGCAAGTTTTTGGTGGAGCCTATCAGGTTTTGCATGTACACTATCATATCATTTGCAATTAATGACAGTTTGACTCCATCCTTTCCATTTTGGATACCTTTGATTCCTTTTTCTTCTCTGACAGCTATGGCTAGAACTTCCAAAATGATGAACAGAAGTGGAGAAAGTGGACAGCCTTGTCTCATTCTTGATCTTAGGGGGAAAGCTTTTAGTTTTTGCCCATTGAGTATGATGTTGGCTTCAGGTTACTCATATATGACTTTTATTATGTTGAGGTATGCTCCCTGTATTCCCATTTGGCTCAGTGTTTTTATCATAAATGGTTGCTGTACTTTATCAAATGCTTTTTCAGCATCTATTGATATGATCATATGGTATTTATCTTTCATTTTGTTGATGTGGTGTATGACATTTATTGATTTGCAAGTGTTGTACCATCCTTGCATTCCTGGGATGAAACCCACTTGATCGTGGTGTATGATCTTTTTAATGTTTTGCTGGATCCAGTTGGCCAATATTTTGTTGAGAATCTTAGCATCTTTGTTCATCAGAGATATTGGCCTATAGTTTTTTTTCCTGGTTGTGTCTTGACCTGGTTTTGGGATTAGAATAATATTGGTCTCATAGAAAGAGTTTGGGAGTCTTCCCTCTTCTTGGATTTTTTGGAATAGGTTGAGAAGGATAGGAGTTTGTTCTTCTCTAAATGTTTTGTAGCCATCTGTGTAGCCCTCTGGTATGGGGCTCTTGTGCTTTGGGAGATTTTTTATTACTTCTTCAACTTCACTAGTTGTTATTGGTCTATTCAGGATTTCTGCTACTTCTGGATTCAATTTTGGTAGATTATACATTTCCAGAAATTTGTCATTTCACCCAAGTTGTCATATTACTTGTCATATAGTGGTTTGTAATAATTTCTTATAATCCTTTGTATTTCTGAAGTAACAGCTGTAATTTCTCCTCTGTCATTTCTGATTCTGTTTATTTGTGTCCTCTCTCTCTTTTTCTTGATGAGTCTGGTTAAAAGCTTGTCAACTTTGTTTATTTATTTATTTTTTCGAAGAATCAGCTCATGGACTCATTGATTCTTCGAATTGTAGTTTGTCTTTAAGTTATTTAATTCTGCTCTGACCTTGATGATTTCCTTCCTTATACTTGCTCTGGGCTTTGTTTGTTGTTTCTCCCCTAGTTCTTGTGGCTTTACAGTTAGATTGTTTGTATAAGCTTCTTCTGACCTTTTTAGGTAGGCCTGTATTGCTATGAATTTCCCTCTGATGACTGCCTTTGCTGTGTCCCATAAATTTTGGACTGTTGTGTATTCATTGTCATTTGTTTCCAGAATCTTTCTGATTTCATCTTTGATCTCATTGTAAACCCATTCCTTACTTAAAAGCATGTTATACAGTCTCCATGAGTTAGAGTATTTTTGTTTTTTTCCCTTGAGATTGGTTTCTAGTTTCAAGCCATTGTGATCTGAGAAGATGCTTGGTATGATTTCAATTTTCCTGTATTTGTGGAGGCTTATCTTGTGACCTACCATGTGGTCTATCTTAGAGAATGTTCCATGTGCATTTGAAAAGAATGTGTATTTTGCTTCTTTGGGGTGAAAGGTTCTGTATATATCAGTTAGGTACAGTTCCTCTAGAGTGTTGTTGACTGCCACAACATCCTTGATAATTTTTTGTTTGAAAGATCTGTCAGTTGTTGATAATGGGGTATTAAAATTCCCTACTATTAGTGTGTTGCTGTCTATATCCTTCTTGAAGTCCTCCAAGATTTACTTCATGTATTTCGGAGCTCCTACATTGGGTGCATATATGTTTACCAGAGTTATTTCTTCTCCATGGATTGTTCCCTTAAGTATTATGAAATGTCCTTTTTCTCTTTTTATGGCCTTCTTCATAAACTATTTTGTCTGAAATAAGTATTGCTACTCAGCCTTTTTTTCATGTCATTTGCTTGATATGTATTTTTCCATTCCTTCACTTTCAATCTGTGTCAATCTTTTGTTCTGAGGTGGGTCTCTTGAAGACAGCATATATGTGAGTCATGTTTTCTTTCCATTCAGTTAACCTATGTCTTTTGATTGGTACATTTAATCCATTTTCATTTAATGTTTTTATTGATTGATACCTATTTATTGCCATTTCACCCATTTGTACCTGTGTTCCTCTCTATCTCTCTGTTTCTTAATTTTTATTTTTTTTAAAGCATACTCTTTAGCATTTCTTGCTATGCTGGTTTGGTAGAAATGTATTCTTTTAGTCTTCCTTTGTCTGGGAAACTCCTTATTTCTCCTTCCATTTTGAATGAGAGCCTTTCTGGGTAGAGTATTGTTGGTTGCAGGCCTTTGTTTCCCATTACTTGGAATATTTTTTGCCGTTCCCTTCTGGCTTGTATTGTTTCTGTTGAATAATCATTTGATAGCCTTATTGGAGCCCCTTTATATGTTATTTGCTGTTTCTCTCTTGATGCTTTTAGGATTCTCTCTTTGTTTTTGAAATTTGCCATTTTAATTATAAGTGTCTTGAAGTGGGTCTGTTTGGGTTGATCTTCATTGAGACCCTCTGTGCTTCCTAAATTTGAGTGTTTTCACTCATCATGTTAGGGAAATTTTCTATCATTACTTTTTTGAACAGGTTTTCCATTCCTTGTTTCTCTTCTCCTTCTGGTATCCTTATGATATGGATATTGCATTTCATATTGTCCTGTTGCTCTCTTAAAACCTCTTCATTCTTTTTCAGCCCTTTTTCTTTCTGTTGCATTGTCTTGGAATATTTTTCTACGTTGTCCTCTAACTCGCTGAGTTGATCCTCTGCTTCCTCTAACCTGCTATTGATTCCTTCTACTGTATTCTTCAATTCAGAAATTGTATTCTTCATTTCCTCCGGGCTCTTACTGATTTTAAGTTTTTAAGTCCTTTTTACTGCTGGTGTAGCTCTCAATAAGTTCCTTATAGCTTCCCTGGAGTTCTTTGTAGTTCCCCTGGAATTGTTTATAGTTTTCTTTAAGCTGGCTGAGCTTGTTGAGCTTCTCTATGATCATTATTTTGAATCCATATCTGATAGTTTGTTTGCCTCTGTTTCATTTAGTGATCTTTCTGGGGATTCCTCCTTTTTTTTTTTTTTTTTTTTGGTGATGTACTGATTCCTCCCCTCCCCCCATTTTGGGTGTCTGTTGTTGCTTGTTTTTGTCTTGGATTAATCTGCTTTGATTCTTTGCTTTCCTGGAGCATCCTTCTGTGTTAGGAGAGTTGTGGAGTTCTGTGTTGCAGTCTCCTAGATTCCCTCTACTTGTTGCTCTTGGGGTGGTCTTTATGTCATTAATGTGAGCTGTCTGGTTGTATATTGGACTTGTTGTATGTGTTGCTCCTTTCCCTCCAGTTGCCTGATTGAGAGACACTCCTTCTATCCCATCTCATATACTGTTTTTGAGCTGCTCCTGAAACAGAACCACCAGTCCAGGCAAAATAACCACACCTTCAGAGATATCTTTCTCCTTTAACCCCCCTTTCAATTGCCTATCAACCTAGCTATATCCCATACTCTCCAAGGTAACCCCCACTTTTAATCACACCCTCAGCTGCAACTGAGCCAGTCTTAATAGGGATGTAGATATGATAAGACTGTTATATGAAGGGGAAAATGATTAAGTTGACTAAAGTATAGATAATTTTGAAGGGTACAAAGAAGTAGCAAAGATAGTGGGGATAAGAGAGAGAAAGCCAACTTATGTCTTATATAGAAATGGGGAGGGGGAAAATCAGAATGCCTCAAGTGCCAGTGAACAGTATAAGCCTGTGTATATAGTTGCCACATTTATCTCCCTGTCTACCCAGGCGGAGCCAGGACACATGTGCTTTTAGCAGAAAAAAAGAACGTGTAGTCCCTAGTAGTACCCCACTCCCACACACACACAAAATAGTTTAAGTGGCTGGGGGAGGGGAGGAATACTTAGATTGAGTACTGGAGAGTGAGTAGACTTTAAAACAAGAGTAGGAGGGGGTTCTTGGGTAATTAGGTGGATTGAGATAAGGGAGGAGTAAAAATATTAGAATTGAGATACACTATGATATAAACAGTATTTACTTAAAATGCACTAATTGTGAGGGCTGGAAGTAACTTTTGAAAAGGATATGTTAGGGATTAATAGTTCCTGTAGCTCTTGGTGTAACTCAGGTGCTTGAGATTAGCAGTGATCCATTTCCTGAGTCTGCCTCTTTTTTGTGATCAAGTCTCTATAGTCTACAGTCAAGATGTGTGGTCTTGCAGTGGCAGGGCCTATGGCTGTCACAGTCAGGGCTGATTCTGAGTGCCAGCCCCGAGGTAGGCTGAGCCTCCAGTAGCCTAGCTGGGTTTCTATGCTGCTGGTGTTTTAAGGCCCTCTCCTCTCTCACTGGTTCTGCATGTAGAACTGCAGGGTGCTTCTGTGGTGTAGATGGCTACTCCTCCCCCTCCAGTTCCTCAAGGGGTTTTCTGCCTGCAATGGGCACCTGGCTCCAATGGGGGATGGCCTGCAACTTCCTTTGCTCCTATGATGGCTGGCCCTCCCCTTGAAGCTCTTGAAGGAGGTAGCCCCTGTCTGCAAAGAGGGCCTGGCTCTCCAGGGACCCTGCAGGAGGTTTGCCAGCACAGGGTAACCCTCCATGCAGTCCAGCTCTTTGAGGAAGTTTTCACCACAGCCTCTGCAAGGTGCACCTGGCTCCCCAGGGGGTCCACAGCTCAGCCTGCCAGCAAACACCATGCCTTTCCCTCCAGCTCCTAGAAGAGGTTTTTGTCACTTGCAATGGGTGGGCCAGTTGCACCTGCAGCAAGTTCCTGTCGCACAGTTTCAAGTTTTTGTGGGAGCCTGTGTGGGTGCGCAGGGTTAGTCCTCCCTTCTTGCAGGGGCTCTGAGCCACCCTCCCCCCAGGTGGTGCAGCGGCACCATTTTCAGCCCTCTCACCTCTCTGGCCAGTGCACTTCCCCGCTCCCCCTCATCCCCTCCTGCTCCCTGCAGGTCTCTACCCCTCTGCCTCTGGCCCTGGGAGGCACAGCTCTCACACAGGCCCTCCCCTGAAAGAGTTCAATTCCTCAATTCCCCTGAGTTTGCACTCCCTGTCTACACTTCACTGCTCAGATTTCTAGTCACCGGGGAGCCTGGAGCTAAATCCAGTCACAGCCACCCCTCTGGGTAGAGCCGCCATTGCCCAGAGCTGCTTTTGGCCCACCCACCAGTTAAGAACGGTCTCACCTGCTCTCCTGCTGCCTCTGGGCTGTGCTCCCGAATCCAGATGCTTACTGCTCCAATTCTTAGCGATCTGCAGATGTCTCATGCTCCCTACCCTATCCTCCGGCTGCCTGAGAATATCGTTAGCACTACCCTCTACTCTGTCGCCATCGTTTTTCTCTTAACTGTTCGAGTTTTAAATTTCTTTGGGTATTTGGTCAAACACACTTTTGAAAAACTAGATGTTCTAGAAGGTAACTTCTATTTTTTTCCTTTGGTTTTCCTTAAGCACAGTTTTCCTCATGTTCAAATATGGAAAACTTCTAAAAACTAATTGCCTTTACTCTATGGTAATAGAAAATCTAACACTATATTAAGCACATTTTAAAGCAATGGTCTTTATGTAAAAATGTATGCTTTCTGTGATTCATGGAATTTGTAACACTGATTTAAAAAGCTTGTCACATGTGTCACACTTGATCATACTTCAGTGACTTCATGAACTGTTCTTTCTCTGAAGTCATTTCCTTCTCATTTGCCAGGCAGCATCTCTCCTCTTTTAAGACTCTCTCAGTTAGTATACAGTTTTAATAATAGAAACTACATGAACTAGTTTAAGTAGAAAGAAATTTGACAATTTATACCTCTGTGTAATTACTGCCACAATAAGGTGTATGTTTTCAGCACTTCAAAAAATTCTCATGTGTCCTCTTCCAATCATTCCCACACCATCAGCCCTAGACAGCTGATTTACTTTCTGACATTGTAAATTAGGTTTGCCTTTTCTGAAGTTTTCTCTGGATATAGTCAAGCAGTATGAGTTCTTTTGAATCTTCTTTTTTTTTTTTTCTTTTAATTTTATTGTTGTTGTATTACATTCATCCCCTTTTTGCTCCCATCTGTTCCCCTCCCCACCCACCCATTCCCCCCAAAGTCAATCCTACCTGTTGTCCATGTCCATGGTTCCTTTATACTAGGTTCTTGTCTAAGCTGCTCCCCTTTCTTGCCTCTGCCTCCCCTCTCCCCACAACCCTTTCCCCCTGACCACTGAAGACCTATTCCTTGTATTCATATACTTGGTTCTGTTTTGCTTGTTGTTAGTTTTGCTCGTTATTGTCCTGTAATGGGTGAGATCATATGATATTTGTCCTTCACTGACTGGTTTATTTCACTAAGCATAATACTCTCCATGAATCTTCTTTTACTCAGCATAATGTTTTTGAGATTTGTTCATGTTGTGGGGGATATCTCAAGTTAATTTCTTTATATGGTGGAATAGCATTCCATTGTATGAATAAGTACAATATGTTTATCATTCACCCATTGATGGATATTTGGGATGCTTCCAATTGGAGCTGTTAAAAATAAAGGTGCACAAGGTTAATATGCAAAAGTCCATTGCTTTCCTATACTCAAACAATGAACAAGTGGAATTTGAAATTAAAATATACCTTGTAAACCCTGGCTGGTGTGGCTCAGTAGATTGAGCACTGGCCTGCGAACCCAAGTGTTCCTGGTTTAATTCCCAGTTAGGGCACATAACCAGGTTCCTAGCCAGGTCATCAGCCAGGTCCCCAGCTGGAGGCAGGTGAAAGGCAACCATATATTGATGTTTTTCTCACCTTCTTCCTCCCTCCTTTCCCCTCTCTCTAAAAATAATGAATAAAACCTTTTAAAAAGTGCAAAGAGTGGACATAATAAATAAAGAAATGAGAAGTACATTTAGTATAAAAAATATCTTGTATATTAGCACCCCAAAAATGAAATACGTAGGTATAAATCAAGCAAATATGTACAAAATGCATATGAAGACTACAAGCTGCAAAATCCTGATGAAAGATATCAAAAAAAACCTAAATAAATGGATAGATAGTCTATATTCATGGATAGAAAGACTCAGTTTATCAAGATGTTGGTTTATCCCAACTCTGTCTATAGAATCAATGAAATTCCCATTAAAAATTTGAGCAAGTTATTTTATGGTTAATGATAGGTTCATTCTAAAGTTTATAGGAAGAAGCAGAAGACCCAGAATAACTAACACAATATTGAAGGAGAAAATCAAAATTGAAAGGCTGATGCGTCCCAAATTCAAGACTTACTATAAAGCTGTAATCAAGACAATATGATATTAGTGAAAAAATAGACAGGTCAATGCAATAGAACAAAGGACCCACAAACAGAACTCCCTGAATAATTGATTTGTCAACTGATCTTTGACAAAGGAGCAAAGGAAATGCAATGGAGCAAAGACAGTCTCTTTAACAAATGGTGCCAGAACAACTGAATAGCTATGTGCAAAAAATGAATCTAGATACAACCTTAAAGCCTTCACAAAATTAACTCAAAATGGATTATAGATATAAACGTAAAACACAAAACTATAAAACTCCAAGAAGTTAACATAGGAGGTAACCTAGATGACTTTGTGTGTGTGGTGACACCTTTTTAGATATAACACCAAAGACACAATCCTTGAAAGAAATAATCGATAAACTGAATTTATTAAAATTAAAAACATCTGCTCTGTGAAAGACACTATCAGGATAATCAAGAGACAAGACACAGATTGAAAAAAAATATTTGCCAAAGACACATCAGATAAATTACAGTTGTCCCAAATATACAAAGAACTGTTAAAACTCAATTTTTAAATGTATAGTTTAGTGGTATTAAATACATTCACATTGTTGTGCACCCATTACCATCATTGCTCCTTATAATTCTTTCCACCTTGTAAAAGTAGAACTATGCTCATTATATGTATAATAACTCCCTATTCTCTCTTCCCCTAGCCCCTGGCAACCATTATTACACTTTCTGTTTTTATGATTTTGACTACTTTTGACTACTCATATAAGTGGAATTTCACAATAGTTTTCTCTTTGTGACTGGCTTCATTCATTTAGCACAGTATTCTCAAGGCTCATCCATATTGCAGTATTTCTTACCTTTTTAAAGGCTGAATAATACTTCATTGGATGTATATACCACATTTTGCTTATTCATTCATCCATCAATAGACATTTGGATTGCTTGTTTTAGGGATTGTGAGTAATGCTGCTATAAACATGGCTGTATAAATATCTATTTGAGACTTTAATTCTTTTGTATATATACCCAGAAGTGGAGTTGATGAATTTTAAGGTTATTCAAGTTGTTTTTGAGGAACCTCTATACATTTTCCACATTGTCCCATTTTATATTCCTATCAAAAGTGCACAAGGGTTCCAATTTCTTCACATCCTCACCAACACTAGATGTTTTCTATTTTTTGTTTGTTTGTTTGTTTGTTTGTTTTAAATGGTAGCCATCCTAAAGGATATAAAGAGGTATCTCATTGTGGTTTTGATTTGCATTTCTCTAATGACTAGTGATGTTGAGCATCTTTTCATGTGTGTGTTGGTCTTCTTTGGAGAAATGTCTATTCAAATCTTTTGCCCCTTTTTAATCAGGATTTTTTTAATTGTTGAATTTTAAGAGTTGTCTATATATTCAAGATAATAACTCTTTATTAGATACATGACTTGCAAATATTTTTTCCCATTCCATAGGTTGTCTTTTTATTTTCTTGATAATGCCTTTACAAAAAAAATATTTTTTGTCCTTTACTGGAGAACATTTTCTTATTAATTCATTAGAGAGAGAGGAAAGGAGATAGAGAAACATTAATGTGGAGAGAAGCACCAATTGGCTGCCTCCCGTATGCACCCAGATTGTATGTATCTGGACAGTGGATTGAACCCACAACCTAGGCATGTGCCCTAACCAGGAATCAAACCTGCAGCATTTTAGCTATGGGTCAGTGCTCCAACCAACAAAGACATACTAGCCAGGGCTGTTCATAATGTGTTTTGATGCAACTTTTGGTTTAGTTGATCTTCTTTATTGTTTTCTCTTCTCTTTCATTTATCTCTTCTCTATCCTTACTATTTCTTCCCTTCTGCTAGCTTTGGGTTTAGTTTGTTCTTTGCTGCCTAGTTCCTTAAGTTGTAAAGTTAGGTTATTAATTTAAGACCTTTCTTGTTTTTTCTTTTACCCTTTTTTATTGTTGTTCTTTTATAATTGTCCCAATTTTTTCCCTATTGCTCTCCCCTGCCCTGCCCCCATCACCTCCACACCCCCTATCCCACAGTCAATTCCTACCCTTTAATATAAGCATGTATAGCTGTAAATTTTCCACCTGGTGCCAATTTCAGTATCCTCTAAGTTTTGGTATACTCAGATGTATGTTTTCATTTTCATTCATCTCTAAGTATTTTATAATTTATGTCTTGGTTTCTTCATTGATCCATGGTTGTTTTAAAGTATGCTGTTTAATTTCTACATTTTCCAGTTTTTCTGTTCTTAATGATTTTTTAACTTTATCCCATTGAGGTCAGAGATAATACTTTATATATCTATCTTCTAAAATCTACTGAGACTTAATTTGTGGCTTAACATTTGGGCTATCCTGGAAAATGTCTCATAGGCACTTGAGGGGAACATGTATTCTGTTGTTGGACAAAGTGTTCTGTATATGTCTATTAGATACAGTTGGTTTATTGTATTGGTTAAGTTGTCTGCTCCTAAATTATTTTATGCCTGGTTGTTCATTCATTATTATGAGTGGGATGGTAAAATCTTTAACTTTTATTGTAGAACTGTCTATTTCTTCCTTCAGTTCTGTCAGTTTTTATTTCATATCCTTTGATGTTCTTTCTGTCATTAAGTGTGCAAATTCTATAATTGTTATTTTCTTGCTATACTGAATTTTTTTTATTTTATTGTTGTTGTATTACATCCATCCCCTTTTTGCTCCCCTCTGTCCCCTCCCCACCCACCCATTCCCCCTAGAATTTTTTATTAATATATAATATCATTTGTTTTTTATAACCTTTTTTGTTTTAAAGTCTGTTTTGTCTGGTATTAGCATAGCCACCCTGCTTGCTTTTTTTGTTGTTGTGTGTGTGTGTCTGGGGGGGGCGGGTTGTTTTGTTTTTGTTTTTTTGTTGCTGTTGGCATGCAATATCTTTTACTTTGAATCTATTTGTTTTTGTATCTCAAGTAAATCTTTTGTACAGAACATGCATACAGTTGATCCTTGAACAAAATGATGATTAGGAGCACCAACATCCTGTGCAGTTGAAAATCTGGGTATAACTTAAATTTGCCCTCCAAATATGAAATTTCCAACTGTGGCTCAAAAATACTGCTCTTGATTTTGAGGGAAACCTAGGGATACAGAGGCTGACGGTATATTTAGTGAAAATAATTCATGGATCTGCATTGTTCAAACCTCTGTTGGTACGGGGTCAACTATATTTAGAGCATATGTTTTTTCATTTTGCTTATCTCTATATTTTAATTGAAAGATGAATCCATTTACATTTAAAGTAATTATGAATAGACAGAGACATTTCTGTCATGCTATTTAGTTTTTATATTCCTTGCAGCTTTTTGGTCCCTTATTGCTTGTATTACCATCTTTTGTGTTTAGTTGATGTTTGTTTTTGTAGTGAACTATTTACATTCCATTCTCATTTCCTTTTGTGTACATATATCCTGTAACTGTTTTCTTCATGGTTATCATAGAGATTATATTTAATATTCTAAAGTTATAACACTCTAATCAGCTTAACTTCAATAGCATATGGTAGGTTTGGGATATTCTTCACTCCCAGGATAATTCACTTCTACTAAATTGTGACCCTAATGGAGTCTCTTATAAGTATCACAAGTTGAAGTTTGAACATCCTACTAGCTTGTGTGGGTTCTAAGAATTGTTCAGCTTACAACTCTACTCATGCCTTGGCTAGCCTTGTGGCCTTTCACATGGCCTCCTAAGACGAAATAATGGCAAAAATTGAAGGAGAACTTTAGGTTGGAGCATCCTCCTCTCTGGAACTCTACCCTGAAGTATCAAGCCACTTCAGTCTCCCTGAATTCCAATTCCCTCAACTTAGTGAAGCCAGTGGGCTCTAGTCAACTACCTTCTTCCTTCTTGTATAGTTTGAAAATTGTCCCCATGCAGTCAGCCAGAGTGATTATGCAGCTAGCTTTGCTTGTTTTCTCTTGTGGATCATCATCATGAACTATCTACTATTCAATACCTGACAACAGTTTTGTACAGCTTCTAATTGTTACTGGTATGAGGTTAACTCATGACTTTTCTAAATCTACCATGGAAAAAAACAGAGATCTACATTTGGGCTTTTCGAGGCTCATTGCTAGTGAAAGTTGCAGAAAATATAATTAATTACTCTAAGAAGGGTTTAATCTGAGCACTGAGTGCATGTCTTCCCTTAAAATCGTGCCAAAACACTTATGTTGAATATAAGAAGTATCTGAATTTTTGTTCTGGTTTGAAAGGCTCCTTAATTTGCCATCTAAATACATTTCTTTCTATTATCACTCAGAGCTGTTATGTTTGTGAATGTAACTGATTTATCCAGAGCCTTTGTCAATTCTACCAATTTGAATCTTTACTGTGCAAAGCTGCTTATCATGTGTTTTTCTCACTAAATTAAGATGGGAGGCATTCAGCAAAACGGGTACTACAATGATGATATGACTTTAAACATTAAATAAGAACAGATTAGAGTACCTAATAGTGAAAATAAAAGTATGATTTTCTTAGCCGTTGTACTGCCTTTGTGAGAATTCAACATTGTTAGCTGATCTTGAGATGTTTTTCATTCATAGGAAATTGTCAAAACATTTATTCATTTTTTGGAAAATTGAGTTATTTTCTGACTCCTCACTTGGTTTAATAAAACTTAGCATTTACATTTTTAATAGAAATTATTTTATTCAGAAGGATTTTCCCCAGGCAACAAAGCTTGTCTGAATTATCTCTGAAGCATGGAGGAATCCTAAGAATTATAGATATGTTTTCAGATTCCTCTTATTATAAGCTCTGTTAACTAATGCTAAGGAGCTGTACTTTTTACACATTTTATTTAACCAATTTTGTTGATTGTAAAATGTAAAACACTATGTCAACTTAATAAATATCTCCCTGATGTATAGAGTATTTATGTGTACTTTCTAAAATAGCTTTTTAAATCTTATCTGGATATACAGCATATTTTTTTTAAATTACATATTACTCCTAAGAGTATCTAAAGAGGAAAATAAGTGATATAAAATGCCTAAGATATCATTAAAAATTTTTATGTAGCTCTATATGTGAGTTAGATTTGTCTAAGTTCCTTTTTAAGTTTAAAAAGTTGTAATATTCTATCAAGAGCATTGGTGATACAGCATTTCTTAAATTTTCTATCATAGTCTCTGGGATTTTCCTTCAAGCTGCTGTGATCAACTTTGAAATTTTTTCAAACTTAATTTTGTTGTTGACATTATTTTGCATATCCACAGGTTTTCTCCATTTGCATACCTCCACCCAGACTCCTCTCCCACTTCTGTCCGGCCATCAGCATATTGTGACCATGGGTCATGAATATATTTTCTTTGGTTAATCTGTTGACCTTCTTTCATCCAGTCATCCTCCCCTCTCCCTTCTGACAGCTGTTAGTCTGTTCCATGTGCCCATACCTCTTTCTATTTTGCTCATCAGATTATTTTGTTCATTAGATTCCCCATATAAGTGAGATCATATGGTATTTGTCTTTCTCTGACTGGTTTATTTCACTTAGAATAATGCTTTCCACGTTCATCATGCTGTTGTAAAGTTTTGATGCTTTACCTTTCTTACTTACCAGAAAGTGACAACAAAAGTTTTCAGACAACAACCATGGCTTGTATTACTTTGTAAAATGGGCTTCAAATGGGTTTGCAGTCATTTAGGCATGCTACTCAAAATGACCAAGATCTTGCAAGGCAATAACTCCATTGTGATTGCTACCTAGATTTGCACTGCAAGAGATAAAAAAATTATAAGCTATAGCTCTATTTTTGAGATGTTAAAATGTGAAAAAATGTTCATTTTTCATTAAACAAAATATGGCAGTTTACTTTCTCTCTCTCTCTCTCCCCCTGCCCTTTTTTTTTTTTTTTGCCATTTCTCTTACCTTGCACTGAAATGAATGCTTTGGAGATGTTAATAGGCTTGGAGAAAATAGATTAGAAATAGAGAAGTCAAATATTAATGACAAAGAGTTTTGATAGAGATAAGAACACAATGCTAAGGAAGTATGGAAAAGAAGTTAACAAATTATTTAATGTTAAACCATAAATGGCATAACGTAGACAATAATATAAAGGTGGGTATTGTAAATGAGCAGAGGCTGTCCAGCCATAGAAGATTGGCTAGACAGGGAAAACACCATAAGAAAATATAAAGTGTGATGCACATAAATATGAATAAGTCTTGTCTATTTATTATTCTATAATAGATACAGTGAACTGATTGCTTCAGACTGAGTAATATAATCTTGAATACATTAATAATTGAGACCACTTGATTTAGGCATTAATTTTAGCAATATCTGAGAAGATTCTTTAACTTGAAACTTCAGAAAATTAAAAGTATTACCTGAGAATATCACGACACATACTATTGAAAGAAATAGATACAAGTTAATATATGGTTAAATGAATATATAGGGATGATGCAGACATCAATTAAGGAATGCTATAACTACTACTTGCTTCTTCCCTTAACCTTTTCACTAGAGAATTGATGTAAGTTTTATTTATAAGTAGCTATGAGAAATGGCTCTGTGTTGCTCATGTCTAGATTACCATTTTTCTTTAACTGTCTCGTTGCTTGTTCTGTGTCCTCTGTCAATCCACATGAATTCACCACCTCAGATTGGCCACTTTCTTGTATAATGGCTAATATACTAACCATAGAAAAATTGAGGTTCTCTTTATGATT
Organism: Noctilio leporinus; assembly: GCA_004026585.1. Lineage (NCBI taxonomy): Eukaryota > Metazoa > Chordata > Mammalia > Chiroptera > Noctilionidae > Noctilio > Noctilio leporinus. Next base: position 24,930 of record PVIW01000900.1, on the reverse strand, counting down.
AAAATTTGCACTTGAAGGTATAAAGTTTTAATCAACTCAACAAAGGCTTAAATAGTTATCTCTATTTGTATTTATTTTACACTAATCCATGTATTACTCATGCATGCTTTTTTCCTTTATGTGCACTGCAAAAAAGTGTGTGAACCAAGAATACCTTTCCACTAAATAAGGTGAAACTGGAGGAGGATAAAATGTTTGAAACACTTATTCCATACTTGCTTCCTTTGTTTAATTATCAAATGCATCATACCAGCTGCATTGGGTAGTGTTTTACTTTTAATAATTTCATTTATGTTTGTGAGTATATCAGTGTACCTAGAAGGCCTGCAATACCAGAGAAATGCATAACATAGAATAATGAGAAGTTTAAAATGAGCAAAGTATAGAAGGCAGAGGGAGGACTGAGGAAGGCAAGGCTGACAGAACATGAGGCTAGAAAGATAGTTTGTGACAGATTATTGAAGGGGACTAAATCTACTGCCAATCAATTTGTACTCTCAAAATACAAAGCAGCTGTGGGAGAGGCGATGGGGTAAGCAAGGCAGAGGAGAGTAATAGGGGGGAAATGGGACAACTGTAATAGAACAACAATTAATTAAAAAATACAAAATACAGTAATCACAAAAAATGAAAAATAAAAATACAAAGCAGTATCTAAATTGGGATACTAAAATATATCTGGTTAACCAAAAAACAAAAAAAAAAAAAAAGGAAAGGAGGAATGAATAACAAAACAGATGAGACAAATTGAAAACATATAATGTAGTGGTTGAACTAAATCCAACCATACCAATGGCTATTTTAGATGTAAGTGATCTAAACACTGTAAATAAAATAACATTGTCAAACTAAATTAAAAACCAAGATCCAAATATATGCTCTCTACTTTAATATACATCTTAAATGAAAAGTAACAGAAAGTAAAAAATTAGAAAAAGATATATCAAGCAAATAATTTAAAAATATTAGAAAAATAGATTTTAAGACAAGAAGTGTCCTTATAGATAAAGAGGAATATTTTATAAAAAACTGTACGTCAAGGAGATAGAACAATTATAAATATGTATCCACCCAATAACAGAGCTTTAAAACACAAGAAGCAAATAATGAATAACATTTGGAATGCAGTTTTTCAAGTGCATATTAAATGTTAACCGAATGTTGGGCCACAATAAGTGATCAATGAATTCAAAACTAATGAAATATTACAGAGCCTGTTCTCTGATCACAACTGAATAAAATTAAAAATCAAGGTAAGAAGACATCTAAAGCACTTTTAGTGCATACATCACTGTGCTTATCCCTCTTAATAGAACTATAAAGTCTGGACAGAATACTGGGAACAGGCATTTTATGACTCTGAAAGTAAATAATAGCAGGTAAATTGGAGGAAAAGACTAGAATTTGAAATATCACCCAACCTGTGGTGATTTTACTATTTCCCCCTAACACCCCACACTTGATATCTCCCTGTGTGAACTCCATACAGCCTAAAACCCAGAGTTGGTCATCAGCAGAATTAGAGAGAGTTTCAGAAGTCCTCTCATTCTGGCTCAAACAGTAGGAAAAGAAACTCCAAATGATGAGAGAGTACATAGAGTACATTTCTTTTTTATCTTTCTCTCAGTTCTCTCACTCCTCAGTCCACACTCAGTCTTATTGTAATGGTAACAGAGACTGCAAAGAGAGCCCACAGGAGCCAAAGCTCTGAGAGCGGAGATCTTGCCTCTCTCACAAGTATAGCTGTAACCCCAATATGGCCTGGAAAGCAAGATGCTGTTTCTCTCTCTCTTTCCCTCTCCCTTTCCTTCTCCCACTCCCTTTTTCTCTCCCTCCCTGACCCTTCCATCTGTTATTTGGCCCCAGATATACATTTTCTAAAATGTATATTTAGAGAAATGCCACTTCCTCCTGAATCCTTTAACTTCATTTCATCCTCATCCCCACCCCTTACAGGTAACCCGTTCCATTGTTCTCTGGTTTACTCTTCCTTTTCTTTTTTCTTTTTTACTATAAAGATAAGCAGAAATTATATCTCCCCTTCTGTCTCCCCTTCTTTTTCACACAAAAGGTAACTATATATAAGTTGTTTGGCACTTTTTAAATTTAAACATATCTCCTGGGAATAACTCCCTATCAGTTCATAGAAATCTTCCTCATGCGTTTTTATAGGTACATAGTACTTCATTGTCTATACATAGTATAGTTTATTTACCTAATAGTCTGTGTTTGGACATTTAGAAATTTGCAATATTTTCTATTGCAAAGAACACTTCAATGAATAACCTTATGCCCATGTATTTTCATATTGTTGGAGATGTATTTTAAGGCTAAGTTTCTAGAAGTGGGATTGATGGAGCAAAGTGCAAATGCATTTACATTATTGTTAGATATTAAAACTTCCCTTCATAGAGGTTGTATTCCCAGGGTAATGTATGGGAGGGTATGTTGTTTCTCAACCCATCAAGAACTATCTAAAAAGGTATTTTGCAATTCATTATTTTTGGGGGGAATTAATTGAAAGCAGAATGTTGTTCACCCATTCAGTCTATTTAACTTTGAGTCCATTCCACAATTTATTTAAACAATTTTCTTTTTCTTAAATTTTTATTTATTTGCTTTTAGAGAGAGGGGAAGGGAGGGAGAAAAAGAGTGAGAGAAGTACCAATGTTTGAGAGATACATTGATTGGTTGCCTCTTGCATGCTCCAGACTGGGGACCTGGCCCACAACCCAGGCTTGTGCCCTGACTGGGAATCAAACCAGCAACCTTCCAGTTCACCAGCTGGCATTCAATCCACTGAGCCATACCAACCATTGCTAAATAATTTTCTAATGGTAAATATAAAGGCTATTTTTATTATTTGCTATTATAGGCAATGTAGTGATAAACATATTTATGGATAAACCTTTTCACATATTCTTATATTTTTTAGAATAAAATTCTAGACATAGAATTCCTATTTCAAAGATAGAAATTTTAAACTTTTCTGTTCCAATTTATAACTATCAGCAACTTATGAAAATCCAGTTTTCTGGAAAAATAGTTATGTCATTGGTATCTTAATTTTCTGTTGTTTATTAAGTTAAAATTTCAAGCATATTTACATTTCTTCCTCTGCAAATTGTCATGTTATGGTCTTTACTTGATAGTTCTTGATGGGAAAACATTTCATAAAAAAAACAAGGTAATTCCTTTCTTCATATAACCCACTGAAAGAGAAAAAGACCAGGTAGACATGAGGGAAGCCTATAAATAAAAAATACATGTATGTATATAATGTTATAATACGTATTATAATACGTATATAATACATTATATATACACACATATATAATGTATATATGTAATGTGTACGTGTGTGTGTGTGTGTGTGTATAATCATTACATTATTTTGGGATTTTCATTTTCTAAGGTCCTCATTCTCAATTTGTCCACCTCTAGGATAGATGAATTAGTCTTTTATTGTATTCCTAAACTGTAAACTGTAATCTGTATTAAAGTAGTTAATAATTAACTTTCCAAAAGCTATGAATGGCTCCCTTGACCCTTGCTTGCCTTGATTACAGAGGTTGGGAAAACCCAAAGCTTGACCTTGCAGTTAGCAGAGGTCATGTGACTTGCTTTTACCCAATGAAATTTGGATATTCATCTCTAAGGAGACATTTGCTTCTCAAATACAAGAACACAAAGTCCTACTAAGAGAACCTCTGCCCTTCTTTTTTCCTCCTTCTTCTATCTGATTTCCACAGGCAGGACTGCAGTTGACCATACCACAGAAAGATAGAGTAGTTGTGAAAATGATGAACTTAAAAATATATATAATATTGAGGCTTAGTGAAGTTTTGCACCTTGCCCTCGGGCACCCTGTAGCAGAGCCAAGATTTAAATTCAGAATTTTCTAATTCAAAATCTGAGCCACATCTCATATAGCATGTCATCTTTTCAATCTCAAAACTTTTTGAGGAAAAATTCCAAAATCATGTCAGTCACATCCACAGTAAAAGCAAGCTTATAATATAGTGCATAAAGAAAAAAGAAAAATAAACCCCATTTTATTCTCATTAATCAAACTTCAGAATAGACTTTACTATAATGTGTTAATAAGACAATTTCTTATAATTTTGGATCTATAGAGGCTAAAAATTTGAATTAAAATCTTTCTGTAATCATTCTTTAAACTGTGAACCATACTCTATAATTGAAAATGAAGAATTTTTAAACAATTTGCCCAAGTATGAAATATAGGTACATTTCCTTCTAGAAAATGCCACTGAAATGTGTTAAAATTTACATTCTGTTTAGCACAAAAGTTAATCAAATATTAAATGTGCTACTTGAATGTGAGACTTATTGAGGAACATAAATATGTAGGATAAAGACTACTAGGAAAGTTTAGCAGTGAGAAAATAAAATTACTATTCCTGCAGTATAGTACCAAAACTTAACATTTGCCTAGGAAAATAGTTAATAATAAAATTCTAATAATAACATTCTGATTTTTTTATCACATTCCCAAATATGTTTAACCTCTGCTTTGCCAGAATATTGGTTTTAGTCAACACTGACAATTAAGCACATAGCCAAAATGGTTATGTGGTGCACCTCTAATCCTAAATCTTTCATGAACTTGAAAAAAATTAATGATTAACCTGCCAAAGAAGTTTACATCATTCATAATCTTGAGTTCTACCAGCTGGGGCATTTGGGAAGGTACTAAGGAGAAAATAAAATGTTTGTAAGTGAAGATAGAATGAAAGTAGGAGAAGGAAAGACAAGAGATGGTGCAGAGTGGGGTAATGGAGGGGTGAGAAGAGGCAGATAGGCAGAGACTAGTAAAGGAGGAGGAGAAAGAAGGAAGGTAAGCAAAAAAGAAAATTCGGCTACATGGTAGAGAGGGGTCAATTATTTTGGTAATTTCCCTATCAACATAGATCACCCCTCTGTCTTTATAAGAGACACAACAAGAGCATTTCAGACTAGGCATTATTTCTTTAGTTATTAGTGGACATACACACACCAAAGCAAAAGAAATTCTGTAACTTCTAAATCTGGGCTCAGAGGAAACTGTAGAATATTAGAGCTGAAAGAAACTTCTGACATTATCCTGTCCATTTCCTTATTCCACAAGGACTTGCCCAAGGTCACGCCTGCTGTGAGAAGTAGACTGAAGGCTGGGACCCAGGTCCTTGGATGTCTAATCCAATGATCCTTCTTCCATGGCACATGATGTCTTTCCTGTCTCTCTGAAGAAATAAAATACCTTCTGTCAAGAAAAAAAAAAAAAAATCTCACCGCAATTTCTGAAAGGATACTGTAGTAACTAGATTATAGTTTCTTTTGTAAAGGATAAAGAAATTTCACATTTTTATTTACTGTACTTTTTAAAAGTGAATGGTGAGAATTTTGAAAATATCTGTGTACCAATTTCCTACTGCTAACGGAACCTTGGCAGCAATAAATAAATCACCTTCATACTCTTCTCTGTGAAGCCATTAAGCCTAGAAACATGCTGTTTTTGGCAATACAGAAATCAAAGTGGTAGCACAGCAGAGCAGATCTGTGTTAAAGAACAAAAATCCACAGGCTGCTTCAAATATCAACAAGGAACCCTGAAATTTTCTATCAATTTCTTTTCATGGCCTTGTGACATTTTCAACTTAAAACTATATTGCTTAACATCAAGGCACTTTGAGAGAGCTTCAGTTGGAAAAGGTAATTTTTGAGTGAGATTCAGCAGAAAAAGGTAATTTTTCAGAGAGGTTCACTGGAAAAAGGTAATTTTCAGAACCAATTGCTGCATTCTTTTGCTGTTATTTTGTCTCTTTTCTAAGTAGCCCTAATGTCATTCATGGGCACTCTATGTCAATACATCCGTTCTGGCTAAGTCGTTTGTGCAAAGTAAGTTTACAGAAACTGTAGCTTTAGGCTATGTTATTCCAGGGCTGTGAAGATCAAACAATGCAATTTCACTTGGAAGTTTCATCAATTTTGCATCAATGTTGATGCTGGAGCTGGAGGCCTTCACCCAGAATCATAATTTCAGCCACAAAAACAAAATTTTGTTTTTGATGGAGAATCTAATTTCGTATGATGATCATTGTTTGGTAGTGCGTGGGTCAGTAATGCAGCTCTGTAAACCTCTGCCGCTGACTTACTGTTGATGGACAAGACATGGAGGGGCTTAATAGCTGTGCCAGCCTGCCTCAATTCCTACTGTTTTGAGATAGTAAAGGGAAAATAACTAGTTTCAGAATGCATGTTATTATATGTTATTTGTATAAGTGGATGAACAAGTATCCTAGAAAGCAGAGACCTTTCATCTGTTCATTTTGGAGAGCTTCAATCTTTAGAAAGGAAATGATGCAATTCATCTTTAATGGCTTGAAATGAAGACTGAAATTATCAGGCTTCTCATATATTTCTCCTTTGATTATATCACCAGAGAGAAAATGAAAAAAAAAAAAAAAATACTCCTTCAATGAAAGATGTGAAAGCTGAGGGGAATAAAAAGAAACATTTTAAAGCCTCTTTTTAAATAAAGTAAAAACAGCGAGCTTTAATAGGATAGCATTTTATTTTCTCCTTTAAATTATATGTATTTGGTTTCAAGTGAATCTTAATGACTTCCTTTCATTAATTTTTGTTTTGTAGTTCAACCTTTGTGTAAAAAATTGTACTGGACAGAAGTTCATGTTCACTGGTTAAATAAACATATAACCAACATAAGATGTGTTCAAGTTTTCATGTCTGCTCAGTTTCTTCTTAAGGACTTCACTCCCTGTTCTGCCCTCCCTACCCTCAGCAGCACTGTGGGTTGATAACACTCAAATAATAATAGCATTTCTATTTAAAGTAACTATCTTTTTGTTATAAGGGGAAAATGGGTAGTTCACCAACACTGAACTATCTTTAAGTCAGTTTGTTAAACCCATTGAAAAGAAAATTAAATGAATCAAATGTGATCAGTTTGTTGCCTTTTATTGAAATGGAGCATTTTTTCTCTATCCCTAGTTGTCTATACCCCTGTTATATTTAGAAATATATATATGTATATTCAAAATGTTATATTTTAGAGCAATTTTAAGTTCATAGCAAATTTGAGAGGAAAGTAGAAATTTCCCTTATATCCCCTGCCTCAACATATGCATAGGCTCCCCCATTATCAATACCCTGACCAGAGTGAGGTATTTATTATAACTGATTAGCCTATACTGATGCATCATTTCACCAAAAGTCCATATTGACGTAAGGTTCACTTTTGGTGTTGTACATGCTATGCATTTTGTCAAGTGTGTAAATGATATGTATTCATCATTGTAGTATGACTTGAAATATTTTCACTGCCCTAAAAAGCCTCTGTGCTCTGCCTAGTCATTTCACCCCTCTGCCCCCAAGCATGATCTTTTTATTATCCCTAATCTTTTGCCTTTTCTAGACTGTCTTATAGTTGGAACCAAACAGTATGTAGCTTTTTCAGATTGACTAGTTTTACTTAGTAACATACATTTAAAATTCCTTCATGTCTTTTCAAAGCTTGATAGCTCATTTCGTTTTAGTGATGAATAATATTCCATTGCCTGGATGTACCACCATTTATTTATTCATTCACTAACTGAAGGGCATCTTGCTTGCTTCCAAATTTTGGCAATTATGAATAAAGCTGCTATAAACATTTGTGTGCATGCTTTTGTGTGGACATGTGTTTTCAAATCCTTTGGGTAAATACTAAGCATTGTTATTGCTGGATCATATAAGAGTTTGTTTAATTTCTTTTTTACTTTAATTTTATTGTTGTTGTATTACATTTATCCCACTTTTCTCCCACTGCTCTCTCCTACCCCACCCTACCCATCCGCCCTCCAATAGTCAATCCCACATGTTGTCCCTGTCATGGGTCATCCTTGCTAATTCCTTGACTAAACTGTTCCCCTTCTTTGCCTCGTCACTGCCCCCGCCTCCTCTCTGCACACTGACAGTCTGTTCCTTGTTTCCAGGCCTCTGGTTCTGTTTTGCTTGTTTGTTTGTTTGTTTTGTTCATTAGTCTCCTGTATTGGATGAGATCATATGGTATTTTTCTTTCACTGACTGGCTTATTTCACTAAGCATAATACAATCCAGTTCCATCCATGTTGTTGCAAAAGGTAGGAGTTTCTTCTTTCTTTCTGCTGTGTGGTATTTCATTGTGTAAATGTACCAAAGATTTTTTGATCCATTCATCCACTGATGGGCACTTAGGCTGTTTCCAGCACTTGGCTATTGTAAATATCATTGCTATGAATGTAGCGGTGCATAGGTTCTTTTGAACTAGTGTTTCATGTTTAATATTTTTAAAGAACAACCAAGTTGTCCTCCAAAGTGGCTGAACCATTTTGCACTCTCGGCAGCAATAAGTGGGAGTTCTTGTTGCTCCACATCTTCACCAGCATTTGGTGTTGTCAGGTATTCAGATTTTGGTCATTCTAATAGGTGTGAATTGCTATCTCCTTGCTGTTAAAGATCTTAACAGCATCAAGATTGAGTTCTTAGGTCTCTTGTTTTAGTAATTTCTGTTACACAGGTATGAGTGTGATAGCCCAGCAGATATTCTGTGAGGATTGGATGGGTGAGCTGGGGGGCCCTTGACAGGTACTAGATGTGAGATTAATAAGATCATGCATATGGGAGGGTAAATTTTACATGATAAACAGGTGATAAACAGCATGAAAATCCTAAATTCTTGAATAGTTCAATTACACCTTACATTGGACTTGAACCACCAATGTTTTGGTTAATGGTTGAATATACTAAATGATCGTGTCAGAGACACCAGCTATGTTTTCAAAGTTGAAATTGGTGATCATTGTACCAATAATAACAATGTGTATCATGATGATATGTTATGGAATTCGTAATTAATCACTTTATTTTTACCTTTGCTGGTCAGGATGTGTATAGTGTGCTCCCCAAACCATTTGCCTTTTCTGTTTTCAATTATCTAACTTTCTGACAAAGACTTTTTGCCATCTAGCACATATATATGTTATTTAGTGAAATTTTGTTTTATTATGTCTTTGTTAGGCTATAACATTTAATAATTCTAAACCTTTCTTGGAAATGCAGGCTGAGAGCTAGTGAAAAAGTCCTATTAAATATCTTTCCCCTGTTAACCTTAGTTCTTTAGTTGGCCCATGTTTCCATTTGTACGAACTCTGGATGAGTGTGAGAATGGCTGACATGGTGAAGAATGGCAAATGGCGGAAAGACTATCTGAAATGGCTGAGCAATGACATGACTTGGCAGGTATGGGTACTAATGCCTCAGTCATCAGGATCTTTTGGAAAGACAAGAATAAGATGAGACATACTGTAATCTATAGCACAAAGTAGAAGAACCAGAGTCCTGGAATCAATCAGACCAAGTATTTAGTCCCAGATCTGCCACTCACTGGTGACATGGCCTCAATGTCACTTTTTTTATGCAAATGCTTATGATGGTTGTTGTGAGGTTAATTGAGACAGTATATTTTTGTACTTAGTCCAGAGCCCTGGAGGTAGCAAACAATGAAAGTTATCATTAAGATGCATGTCAAAATGTAAGAATATTTTATCAAAGGACATTTTGTAAACAATGGCAATTATTAAGGTGTGTGTCAATCTGTAAAAAAACATTTTATTAAAAAAGAAAGCACAGGTAAATTAAAATTGAAAGTCTGAATGGATACTGCCTATAGAATGTCAGAATAAGCACAGTTTACTCTAATGCCATTCCATTCTATATTGGTGATATCACTTGCTACTCTAAAGTTATTAAGTAAGTCTTGATAAAGATAAGGTGTGCTTGCTCTTCTTGGTGGCTTATATCTCAGTCAAAGATGTGTTCTGATTATGAGTTTTGGAGGTTAGAAAGGGAAGGGCTTGCCTCACTCTCTAAGAGAAAAAGACTCCACACTTAGTGACTGAGGACAACCTGTAAAGATAAAGCAGAGCCTCCTGCCTCGTACATCTTTACGTTTCCAGTGGATGGAATACTTTTTGCACATAGCAGGAATTCTGTAAATATCCACTGAGATGATAAGGTAAGGGGTGGGATTTTTATATGTGTGCAGCCATTTCATTAACCTTTCCCCCCAGATACCCACCTAGTCACAAAAGTCTTTGAAAAACTATTTACACCTTATGCTTAATTAGGACTTGTAACTAAATGTGCTATAATTATTAAATCACTTAAGTGTATGGTTAATTTTCTTGTTTTAAATTTTAGGCTTTAAACATCTTTTTGTGATTAATTTTTGTCAAAGCTGTATCTTTAAATTCACATTCATTTTCAAATAGAAAACTGAAAGGAAACATTCTATTTCCTAAAGCTGCAATGTCCTTATCTAGTGATGAGAGCCTTTCAAATGTTAAACACAATGACATAAAGACTTCTTTAAAATGGCTTTCTTTTTCATGGCCAAATTATGTCAAAACGTGTGTGCTACTACCGATATGGGTGTATATGATGTTCTATATTAGCTCAACTTAGAGTCAGAAACATCGATTAGTGGGTTTGAGTCGGCAAATAGACTCAAGGCATTTTATTTTCTGCTTGCTGTGTTCTTTTTATCTTCTCTTCAATGTAGCTTTTCTTTCCCCCTCTATACTATGGTCCTAGCTGAATGCTGATGACCTTATAGGACAACAGCCAAGTTGCATTGAATGGTAATCTGGTGGCCACAGCTGCCTGGTTATCCACTGACACTGAACCAGGCCCCGGGAGCAAAGAGTTTTCATTCTTGTTTATTCCTGACAGCAAACCCTGGAACATTCATCCTTCAAGTTTTAATTCCTGTCCTGACTCCTGAAAGTCTTCCCTAAGGAATTCACAATGTTCCCTCTCTCCCCTCAATAACAGTAGCTCTCTCTGCCTCTACCGTATATTTACCACTTAGTATCTTCTATTGCTTCCTTAGTTGGTAATAAATGTTGGTCATGGCTTTCAGTATCTGGACTCTGTAAGTAAATACTTGTTGATTCATTAGGTTGCCTCTGCTCAGACAAGGTGGCCTAGCAGTAGGTTTTGTCAGTAGGATGGTAGCTCATAACATTTGGGCAGGGACAAAACCACTTGAGAAAACATGCAAATTGCAAACCTCCGCACCAAAAAAGTACACAGGCCTGTATAGGGAGTATCCAGCCATATGCTATGAAAAATACATTTATTGAAGAAGGTACAAGAAATATTGTATGTACAAAAATATGTCCCCTTCAAAGCAGGCACCCTGGGCCCTCACACAGTTCTCCCAGCATCTCTTCCGCTGTTCGAAACACTGCAAAATCCTGTGCTGGAATTTTCATCAGCTGCTTCATTGTATTTTCCTGAATCTCAATGATGATCTGAAATCTCTTCCCTTTCAAAGGTGATTTTAGTTTTGGAAAAAGCAGCACACCAAATATGGACTGTAGCGGGGGACTGAATCACCTGGGTGATTTGATATTTCACTATAAAACTCCGCATGAGATGTGATGCATGAGCAGACACATTGTCATGATAAAGCTGTCAATCAATAGTTGCCCATAGCTGAGGCCATTTTCATCAAATTGCATCTCTCAGCCACTGAAGAACTTTGAGATAGCACTCCTTACTAATTAAGCATAGGGTATTTGGCCTGGAGGGGTGTCGTGATGGACAACAATTTCCCAATCAAAAAACACATTTAAGCTCTGGCTGGTGACTCAGTGGATAAGGCACCAAAGGTCGCTAGTCCGATTCCCCAGTGAGGGCACGTAACCAGGTTGCAAGCCAGGTCTCCAGCCAGGTCTGTAGCTGGAGGCAGGTGAAAGGCAACCGTACATTGATGTCTCTCTCCTTCTCTGCCTCTCTCCCTTCCTCTCTCTCTAAAAAATAATAAGTAAAATCTTTTAAAAATTAAAAAAATAAAACAGTTAACATGGTCTTGATCTTGCTGCAACTTTGCCACACTTTCTTCATGTGTAGAGAACCAGACAACTTCCATTGGGATGACTGGGCCTGTGTTTTTGGATCATAGCTGTAGACCCACAACTCATCTCCAGTTTTGACTTTCTTGAGGAAATCTGGTTCATTGGTGGTGGTTTGAATCAAGTCATTAACAACTGCAGCACGATGTTCCTTCTGCTGCGGTAGTAGAAGCTGCAGAATGGATTTTGCCATGACATGTTTCATACCAAGATCCTACATCAAAGTCTCAGACACAGTAGCTTTTGGAATCCTCAGATCAGCTTCTCCTTCTCACACTGTCAGTTGTCGATCTTTGTTGATTGCAGCCCATACATGTTTAACATTCTCAGGTGTTCTGCTTGTTTTAGGCCTTCCAGAATGTAGGTCACTTTCACCAGATTCTTGACCATCTTCGAAGCATTTGTGCCACACTTTGATTTGCGTTGCACTCATTGCATTGTCCCTTGAAACCCTTCTGAATCGTCAGAATATTTGCTGTGGAGGAATGTTCAAGACTAATGCAACATTTGATAGAGATTCGTTGCTCTACTTGCTCATTTTGAATGTGATGGCCACACGATACACAAGCTCATTCAATGGCGTCTACCATCCCCGCTGACTAGTACAGTGAAGTCATCACTGTCACACATGCACATTCGAGTTCACTCTCCTTGGCTGCCAGGTTATGCTGATGCTGTGTTTTTGTTGTATTAACAATGGCTGGACTTTTTTCTGAACAGCTCTTGTATGCATATACAAAAACCTTTGCCTATAGTTTCAGAGGGTTAGTAATTCTTCCTGAAGGTCATCTAAGGAAGCCTGATGTAAAGAACCTTCCTATAACAGGCCTGTTCTGTGTGAGTCCATATTGGACTCCTGAGAGCAGAGCAGAAGGCGCCTACTGGCTTCTTTCTCAGCAGGCAGGTAGCAGTTTTATTTACAAATGCACATTTTCTTAAGGCTCTAAGCTTACGTAAGCACTTGTATCTGAACATTTTTATTTATAAGGTTGGGAGAAAACAATATATAGTGGAGGAATCAATTGTACTTACACTAATTAGATCTGAATTTGAATACAGGTTCTGACACTTAATGTTCATGTGAAATTAGCCAAGTCACTTAACACCTCTGGGCCTTCATTTTCTTTTCTGTCATCTACAGATGAAGTTAACATTTGCCTCAGACACAGATGCAAAAACACTTAACCATGCCTTCTCCTCCTGAGCAAAAGGCAATCTTGAACACAATCCCTGGACTGGAGTTCTTAGGGTTGGCAGGCTTCATAGGTAGGACATTCCCTGAGGCCTCCCAGAAATACAGAAGGGTGGAAGGCCTTCATCAGCAGGTCGAGGGAAAAGAATTGTGGTTACAATTTTTGAGTTAACCCTTTAAAAGCCAACAGAGCAAGGATTTTACCTCTTTAATACTGTATCCCAACCACCTAGAAGAGAGGGAACCTGGTAAGCACTTTAAACTCACTAAAGGATTAAATGAATGAATGAATAAATGGATGGACTTGTATGCACAAGTTATTTAGTTAATTAGGTTTTGGTGAGAAAACCTGAGTTACATATATAAACAATATTGTTTAAAAAGTTTTGTGTTTCCTCCATTGGAAGACTCAGTGTTAAGATGGCAATTCTCCCCACATTGATCTACAAATACAATATAACCCCAATCAAAATTCCAGCTGTTATTTTCATTTTGATTGAAATTGAAAAGCTGATTGTGAAAGTATATGAAAATATTATAAAGGACCTAGAAAAACCCAAATAATTTTTTAAAAGAACAAATAGAAAACTTACTCTTCCCAATTACAAGACTTATTATAAAGCTACACTTATCAAGATAAATTGATATTGGTGAAAAGATAGACATAAAGACCACTGAGAGTAGAAAATTCAGAAATAAACCACATGAAAAATTGATTTTTTTATGAAGCAATTTAATGGAGGAAAAGAAAGCCTTTAAACAGTGGTGCTGATTCACATGGGATAAAAACATTTTGTGTGTGAGGTATTTTTTAATTTATCATTTTGGTTGACTTACATTTTTAAATATGTTACCAGTAATGTTGTAGTGACCATCCCATACACATTGAGAGCATGAACAATATTCCTGTAGATTAGATTATTTTAGAAGTGGATTACTAAATGAAAAACTACATATATTTTAAATTCTGATAGGCATTGCCAAGTTTCCTTCCAAAAATGCTATTATAATTTATACTTCCCCCAAATCATATGAGAATATTTTTTGCCCCATTTTTGCAATTTTGGATATTGTATTTTTTCTTTTTTCATAATCCAATGAGCAAAAAGTAATAGCTTATTATTATTCTAATGAATATTTCTTGGTTGTTAATGAGATTGAGTATATTTTCATACACACTAGTGATTTGTTTCCCTTTTCTGTGATCACCTTTTTATATTATTAATTTATTTAATTATCTTATTTTTCCTATTTATAGAAACTACTTATGGATTTTAAACCTTTGATTATTATTGATGATACAAGTGTTATCTCCCTGTTTACCATTGTCTTTTAACTTGACTTATGATTACCTGGAAATTTTGAATTTTTATATAACTTAGCCTATATTTTACTTTATGGATAATAGCTTTCTTTTCTTGCTTTGGAAGGCCAGCCCACACTAAAATTACTGAAATAATCTGATTTTTTATCCAATATTCATAAAGATCAGGAGGATAAAATGTCCTCTAAAAATAAAGGCCACACATATCAAACAAAATGACTTAGGTTGTTTAAGAGAGTAGATTCTGGAACCAGGTTTCTAGATATTTTTCTAACTGTATGACCTTGGGCATATTACTTAACCTTTTTGTGCTTCAGTTTCCCCATCTATAAACCGAGGAAAATAATAATACTTACTCCACAGGATTGTTGTGAAGATTGAATGAGTTAATAGGTGTCAAATGTTTTGAATAATATTTGACACATAAAACACAATGTATAAGTGTTAGCTAAAAGTGTACATTGCATCATTGGTGTTATTGCCTGAGTTTAAGTGGGAAAAAGGAATACAACTGTTAAACAATTTCTAACATTGATACAGGTGCTTACATTCCATGTCTTATGTAGATATTACCACTGAAACTCAGAGAAGCTAAATGTCTTATCTATGGTCAACCAAGTAGAAAGTGATTAAGCCATGGCAACTTATGTCCTATCCCTTCTATCACTTAAATGTCACTTTCCTGTTAGAAGATTCTACTTGAAGGTTTGTGGATTGAAAGATCATGAATCCTGAGGATTATTGCCAGATTTCTATAAATATAACTGAAAAAATATTATGGTGCATGACCTTGCTCAAATGGAATGGCCTATGTCTATTCTCTATATTATTTTCTGTGATCTGCCTGCCTCTGTTGAGAAAGGTAAGATGACCCATGCTAGCACCTGCTAGTCAGTACTTTCTATTATTGTTTTAATATATGGTTAAAGTAATAAGCTAATAAATGTCAAACTAAACAAAAAAATTTTGTACCATAAATATGTTTTGACAGTAAGGAACCATCATAAATACTAAAGCTGTGATGTATCAGTGCATATTTTGAGAGGCAGCATAGCATAATAATTAAGAGAGACTCAGGAGGCAAACTATAGGCTGAGATCCCAGCTCTACTATTTAATTAGTTGTGACCTTGGTCAATGTACCAGCAGGGACCCTAAAACCTCAGAATTTATCTATTAAAAAATTTCATGTTTATTCATACATGTTTAAACTTCAGCCACCTTCAAAATACTCTCCATTTGAAGCAATACACCTATCAAGATGTTTTCCCACTGCTCAAAACTATTTTTGAACTCATCAATTTTGATGTCTTTTAGTGATTCTGCCATTTTTTTGTTTCACCCCTTCCACATCAGCAAAATGTTTTCCTTTGAGGACTTTTTTCATCCAAGGGAGTAGAAAAAAATTGCTGAGGTGAGATTGGGTGAATAGGGACCATTTTTGGTCAAAAACAGCTGAACACTTAGTGTGCTGTGGGCAGGTGTGCTCATAAATCACTCACCATGAGATGGGCAAATACACTGAAAGAGTCTTCAAAAAATTCACTGAAGCTGAATGCAGCCTCTCACAACACCACCAGCCGATACACTGATACAGGTGGGTTCCTAGAGCATTCACCTAGTGGAGGAAACATGTACTACATGGGACCTGCCTTCTAGAAGATAATTTCATGTTTTTTTGAGTCCACCTCATATGTAACCTCCCTTATTGGTAAACATAGTTATTTTCCCCTTCATTTCTGTTGCCTATTGGCTCTTGCTTCATTCATTGGCTACAGGAGTATTTAGATGCTCATTTACTGCAGGAAGGGATATCACAGCAAAAGAGAGAAAAGGGAATCAAAACAAGAGCTTTTGTGTTTCAAAATAGGTTCTATAGTAAATAAAAGGAATAATATATATATATATATATATATATATATATATATATATATATATTTTTTTTTTTTAAGAAAAAGGCCTTTGAGTTAAAATAGCCTACTCTTCTATTTAGTTTCAAAGGTCTGAGTACTAAAGGTCTCCAGGCATAAGCAGATTTCAGTCTCTCCCCCAGCCCTGATAAAAATATGTTAAGAAGAATAGAAAAGAGCCAAGACTGTCACATGCCCCGACTTGGTGGAGTTCGCAGGCTTGTTTGTGTGGCAGGAGAAAGTAGGTGGCCTGGGTCCCATGGGCCTGAGAGAAGATGTCCTGTGTCCTGTGCACCAGTTACTTCCACTCCGCATTGAGTTCTGGTGGCCAAAAAGGTCTGAGTTACTGAGAACAGGTGGCCCTGTGCCTTGCATAGGAAGAAGTATCTTGTTACTGCTGACATCCAGCATGATGTGCGGCTTGAAGAATAGGGTGTTTGCACACAGGGCTGGCTTCTTGAGTGAGTGACCTGTATAGTCATACAAAATCTCAAACTTGGTTTAATGTTCTGTTGCCCTCTTGGAATTTGCAATTCTTTTTGGTCAGGAACTAGCATTTCATTCTGCACCGCAAATTATGTAGCTGGTTCTGTCTGGACAAAGGGACCTGAAACAATTCTCTGTCCCCAGTATAAACGGGAACAATACAATGATGCTCCCTACCCACCAAGCAGGGAGAGAAGTAGTAGGGAGATAGCTGGCATCTGAAGAACCTTTGTAGCAGGAACAAGGTAGATGCAATAGTAATGCACATGGACTAACAGCCTAAGACCAGATGGGGTGGCAGACATCTTGGTGGATGCCAGCACAGATACTATGTGATACTGAGGAGCAGACCCTCTCAACCAAGGCTTTGACATCCCACAGGTGGCTTGAAATTCACAGTTGCCTAGCAAAACACAGGGGGAGACCTGGAATTGCCTGAGATTTTATTTCCTGTGCCCAACCAAATGGGAGTGCAAAGTAAATTTTATGAAAATAATTTTTAAAAATGACTTTTTTAAAAAAAGATTTTATTTAATTATTTTTAGAAAGAGGGAAAGAGAGAGAGGCAGAGAGGGAGAGAGACATCAATGTATGGTTGCTTTTCACCTGCCTCCAGCCACAGACTTGACTGGAGACCTGTTTTGCAACCTTGTTATGTGCCCTGGCTGGGGAATTGAACCTGCGACCTTTGGGTTCGCAGGCCGGCACCTTATCCACTGTGCTACCAGCCAGGGCCTAAAAATATGACTTTCTTACATACATGAATGTATACACTAAAGATTTTACCTACTACTCTGTAAGTAAAAGTGTGGCTTATTTTATGGATAGACTTATTTACTTGTGCATGCACTGCTATCCATGTAAGTGCTATGCATCTTGCATCTATGGCGATTTTATGTACATTTAAAGTTGATGGTTTTGTTGATTCTACTTCATATAGTGGAGCTTCTCCTGCTGGCAATCAGGGCAGATATCGAATTATTTTTCAAATGGCTTTGAGTAATTCTTAAGTGACCTAAACTAATTTCTTGGCCTTGTTAACCTCAGATTCTTAATTTTCAACCTTCCATGTTTAGGGTATGTCCTGGAAAGCCAACATGCATTTGTTAACTCCGAATTAGAGAAGACAGGCAACCATCTGGAACGGGAAACATGCGGGGTTTCAGAAGAGCCCTTCACGTTGTGAAGCACTGTTTACGTGCTCTCCAGTTTGCTGCATGTTAGAGGACTCCGACAGCCACCTCAGTCTCCTCTGGTCTCCTCTGGCGCAAGCTGCTCCAGAGGGCATGGCACGTAGATGGGATGTGTCACTTCAAGGGAATGCCAGGTTTGAGGAAAATCAAACCATATGCGACATGACATAAGGTTTACCCCATGAAAACAAAGTATTTGGGTATCATGAACTGAGATTGGTCACTATAAAAATTGTTAAGGTAGGGCTTGCTTTATTAGGGGTGATGTTTCCAAGTGCAGGGAGCCTGCAGCTTGTTTACACAATGTACTAAGAAACCATCTTTTCTCTGTCCTTGCCAGTGTCCCATCCATCTTTGATAGTCTGTGTGCCCGATAGCATGCTGCAACATTGCAAGCACAGTATCCAAAGTGCGAGTGTCAAGTAGGCATCAGCAAAGCAAAACAGAAAATAAGATTGGACAGGGCTTGGTGGGGTGGGGAGAAGAAATGATATAGTTCCTAGTTTACCAGATAAGGTTTATCTGAAAAAGTGTTGTCATCCAGTTTTAAAATGATAAACACAGAGGGCTGAAAGGGCCCCTGAGAAGTCATCTGATTTGATCTCCAGGGAGGTTTTATCTAAACCATTTTTTCCAAGAGGTGTCTGTCGTGTTCTTAAAATTCTGTAGGGAAGTGGATTTGACAGCCCTTCTAGTATCCCATTACTATGCTTTATAGCTACTAGTGTCAGGAAGCCTCTCTTTATACATATATATCCTTTTTTCTCTGGCTAAAGCCCATTGTTTCTTGTTCTATCCTCAGTAGAGAAATGTTCATACATCCAGATACAGCCTGTGAATAATAATCTGTCCTCTATTTAAAGAGACATTAAGTGACCCATTTCTTCCTCTTCTTGAGACTAAATCATCCCAGGGGCTTTATCCTCTTCGCATTCACCCATTTCCCATATCCCTCTGAAGTTTTTGATGTCTCAAGCTGGGCTTATTTACTTGGCAGGAGTTTTAACTTGTGGAGGTTTCCAATGTCAAAGTCACTTTCCAGGTACTATTTCTACATGGTTGATTTCAAGATCTGTCCACATAAACACTGTACCATGGAGTGGGAGAGTATGTCATTGGATTCTATGGACACATAAAAGGGCATTTCCCACATCATTGCCAGTTTTCTCCTAAATTCCAGGGTCACTGGCACAGGAGTGTGAGAGGTGCCAGTGGGATTGTGGGAGCTGGCTTCAGCTCACAGGGTGGGAAAGGAACTTTGACTTCTGAGGTCACATCTTTAAGCGCCTCTATGACCCCAGGGACAAGGCCGTTTGCAAATCCTGCACGC
This sequence comes from Noctilio leporinus, assembly GCA_004026585.1. NCBI lineage: Eukaryota > Metazoa > Chordata > Mammalia > Chiroptera > Noctilionidae > Noctilio > Noctilio leporinus. The sequence goes on along the minus strand of PVIW01000900.1, from coordinate 5,536 downwards.
ACTTTGGGCTTCTTGCCAACTATTCAGAGACCAAGAATCAAGACCTAATTCTTTTTTTTTTTTTTTTTTTTTCATGCCCAAAAGGCTCAGCTCTGGGACATTCTGAGTTTCTCCAGGGGTTCAGGCAGGCCCACAGCCTTTCTGAAGAAAGGCTGGGAGGAGTAGCAATAATAGGCAGTCATGTCCTACTCTTGATCTTTTTCCTGACCAAACAAACCAGCCCTCAGAATCTCTTTCTTTCAAAAGTCCTTCCCTGTGAAAATCTGACTTGTTCCTGAGTTCACCCCTTCAGCAGTGGGTAATGACAATTCACTGAAGCAAGGAAGTAGGTATTGCTCCCAGCTACAATATAGAAATCTCTATTTTGAGGAAATAACACCAAATTTCAGTGACATGTCAGCCTTAACTGCATTGGGAACAGATAGGCCGCTTTTGCAACAGTTGAAAAATTATAGAATCATTTATATTACCAGGGAAATAAAAGCATAATCTATGTGACCATATTTTCTTAAATGTCGAGGTAACACAGATGTTCACTTTTGTTGTCATTGTTGAAGTCTGATGGCCTGCTTGAAAAATGATTTCTTATGGACAGTACTTAATGTGAAATATATGTTCTATTAACATCTATGTTTGTAATCATTCTGCAGCTTTATTTAGGCTCAGATGGATAGAAGCACAACATGGCAACTTTCTCACAGATCAGAGCAGCTGATGGGAAGAGGTTAATTTAGCTGTACATGGACACATTAGCTTGTCACATCTGCTATTAATTGCAAACAGAGATGTAAGTCTAATTAAACATTGCAAGGAACTGACCTAAATTGTTCAGTGCCTGTTGCTATATTGACTCCACGATTAGCACACTTCAGACCGCATGTTTATCCTTGCTCTGCTGATAAGAAGTAACAGTCTTAACCATTGCTAGTAATGACTCTTGTGGTCATCACTGCTGGTATGTTAACTATGCTTGAAATGGAAAAACAAAACTCATGTGACATGATCATGGAAATTTGCTGCTGAACTGGAGCCATTTCTACCCCGTTGCCTTGACCAAGAGCATTTTCAAATGCTTATTTTCCATGGCAGCTGTCTAAGTGGGTTGCAGCCATTCTAATTTTGGAGCTCATTATTAGGACAAACAGTTGTGTTAAATCAATAGCTCATCAAAATTAATTAAATGGGGAATACCAACTGAATGTTCATCAGCTTGTTGGCAAGAAATCGGGGCAGAGGGTATCTCTCCCAACTCAGGCTTGAAGCTGGTTTATTTTGTGACCTGCACTTGGGATATGTTTAGTGATGACCAATTAGAAAATGTTTATATGTGGCAAGTCCATAAATAGCAACAACTCAGTAATTGGGTGTATTTTGGAATTAATGGCTAGATTATGTGCATTTCTTTCCTTAACTTTTATCAGCATTAGTTTATCACAGCTATATTGACAGATCTATACTTCTCTGCATTAAAATATCTCCCCCACTTTTTAAAAAATCACACTTTTGCTTACATGTGTCTAGCACTTGGAACTAGTAAATATTGACTGTGTGAAAAAAAATTTTAAAAACTGGTTTCATCTTATATGAGTCAGAAACAATCTATTATCTTTTTAATTTTATTGTATTTTTTTCCATTACCACTTAGTCCACTTAAATCCCTCCCCACAGCAATCACCACACTGTTGTCCACGTCCATGAGTCAATCTAGCTATTTATTTTATTGTTTTCAGTTACAGTTGTTCTGATTTCCACCTCTCCCTTGCTCTCTCCTGCCCTGCCCACCCACCTCTGCTCCCATAGTCAATCTCCACCCTGTTGTCCATGTCCATGGGTCATTTATACATGTTCTTTGACTACATCCTTCCGCTTCTTTCCCCCATTATGCCCCACCCTCCTCTCCTCTGGTCACTGTCAGTCTGTTTCTTATTTCCATGTCTCTGGTTCTATTTTGGTCATTTGGTTGTTTTATTCATTAGGTTCCATTTATAGGTAAGATCATATGGTATTCATCTTTGCTGCCTGGTTTATTTCACTCAGCACAATATTCTCCAGTTCCAACCATGTTGAGCCAATCTATTTAAATATAAAACTTTTGCCCTGGCTGGTGGCTTAGTGGATAGGCACCAGCCTGTGAACTCAGAGGTTGCTGCTTCGATTCCCAGTCAGGGCACATAACCAGGTTGCAAGCCAGGTCTCCAGCCAGGTTTGTAGCTGGAGGCAGGTGAAGACAACCATACATTGATGTTTCTCTCCCTTTCTTCCTCCCTCTCTGCCCTTCTCCCTGGAAATAATGTATAAAATCTTTATAAATAAATAAATAACTTTTAATAAGTATGCAAAGGCCTTTTCCAATATACTAAAAGCAAAAAGTTTTTTTAAACAAATGTTTTTCAAACACAAAGATTTGGTAAAGTCAAATTTTAAGACAGCACAAGTAGAGTTTCATTAGTCCTTCCAAATATTGGCATATCAAGCTTTGAACTGATAATCAAGATTGTTTGAAGGTGACCCAAAGATCGCTGGTTCGATTCCCAGCCAAGGCACACGTAACCAGGTTGTAAGCCAGGTCTCCAGCCAGGTTCGTAGCTGGAGGCAGGGGAGAGTCAACAATACATTGATGTCTCTCTTCCTCTCTGCCTCTTTCCCTCCCCCTCTCTCTAAAAAGTAATAAATAAAATCTTTAAAAAAAAAAAAAAAGAGTGTTTGAAGGTGAAGGTACACTGAACTTCTTGCTGAAAACTGTCCCTCTGGAAATCAGTCTTCCTGGTCACAAGAGAGGGCCTGGTACAAACAGTCTTGGCAACCTTAGCTGCAAGGGTGGAAGAGCTTCATAGGTAAAGAGCAATTGCATCCACTGTCTCCTTCCTTTCTTTGTTACTTAGCATAGCTGCTTGGGTACTTGGAAGTAAATATGCTTTGCATGCTTCTCCGAACATATTGAACAGTAGATCTTCTGAAAGCTTGATACAGTTTGCCCCCTTACGCTAGAGATTCAGAGGCTGCAGTATTGGTTTTGGGAACCATTCCACTGGTTTTTCTTTGATCCTGCACTTTGCTGTCCTCTTGGCATCATTGGGTCCCCCAACCCTGCTCTAAGCTCACTGCCATCACTCTTCCTGGTTAAAACAACAGACTCTCACTTTGATCTTGATAGAAGGATGTGATCTAGAATTGTGAATTCAGAAATGGCAGCCAACAACTCTTTAAGATGTTTTTCCCTTTGTCTCACTCAGCTACAGCTCTGGAATCCAAAAGGCCCTTTTGTTGAATTTGTGTACGAGCGCATCTTTCATGGTGGGAAATCACTCATTTTTCATTCAACAAACACTCAGAAGGCTGGCACAAATATGAGTTAGCAATGGCTCTTGCTCTTGAGGAAGTCATATCTATAGAGATCTCGATAAAGATACATTGACTGATGAATGAGAGTAGGGAAGAATATATAAGCTACAAAGGAAGCACAAGGCAGGGGGCCATGTGTTCTCTCTGGGTCAGGAGAAGTCTGTCAGGAAAATTTCATCTAGAAGACAAATACATAGGTAGGGCACTGAAGAGGCCATTAGCTTTTAATCAGGAATAATTGAGGAGTCAAGGAATATTAGCATTGTGCATTTATTAATGCAATCATCCAATAATATTATTGATGCCAACTGTATGCTTGCTTGGCACTGTTCTAGAAATGGGGATATAAGTGTGAAAAGAAAGATAAAGTTTCTTATACATCTTAAGTTTTAGTTGGAGGGGATACTTATCAAATAAATATCTGAAACGTTAAGCAAGGACAAATGCTATGAAGAAGAATAAAAACCACAGGTAAAGTACACAGATAAAGTGCAGCGACTATGGTAGTGGCAGGTAATGCTATTTTATGTGGGGAAGTCGAGGAACACCTGACCATGATGAGATGGTGGGATGATGTTTGAACAAACAGCCACAGGACTACCATGGTGAGTGAACCATGTGGGTATCTGGGGAAGACCATGCCAGGTAGAATCTACAATTGTGTCCCATTTTTCAACACTAGAAAGACTGGAAGAGTGTCAGCATTAGAGAGACTTGAGTTTCATTTTCTGTGTGCCATTGTGTGTGGGTGGTTCTTAAGGTAGTTCCTTAATGTCCCATTTATACATAAGAAAAATCTTTCTCCAAGCCCCACAATGAACATGCCCAAGGGCTACAGGGAAGTTGAGTGACTTTTGAGAGCATCTATAAAAATCTGGGCTCAACACTTTTTTTTTTCAAAATTGGTACAATGTTTTGCTAGTTGATGATTCTAAGAGTCCTGGGTATCTGGGCTATACTTGGATTTTCCCCTAAAATAATATCCAAGCCTCATTGACTCATATTGTCTTCTAAGTTTTTTAATTACACATTTTTAAAAATAACAGATACCAGAAACTCATCTCTGGATTCTCATTCAGTTAGCACAAGAAGGACCTCCCTGGGTACCTAGCATCTGTAGGTAGACACTCTCTCAATTCTTCTGTATTTGAAAATCACTATTGTAAAAGTGCTTTTCACACTCCAGTGTGCATATAACTTGCCTAGAGCTCTGGTTAAAATGCAGATTCTGGTTCAGCAGGTCATAGGCGGGACATACTCCTAAAAAAACAAAATTGCAGGCCCTTAGGTCATACTCTGAGTAGCAAGGTTCTATGCAGCACTGGCAATATTGGAACTCAACCACCTCCCTGGGATGAAGGGAATGAGCAAAAGCCAAAACCCTGGTATGGAGAAGAACAAATTCATTCTACCTCTGCTATCTATCAAGCATCTACAGGTGTTCCTTAAAGACCAGACCTTTGGCCCTTGAGAGCTGCAGGATGGACTGGCTCTGAGTAAAGTATGAATAGCAGTAGTGGGAGCCATGACATAGGCATGATCACCCTACTTCTGCTCTACACAACTAACGTGTCTCTCTGTTATAAGCTGAGGAAAATCCTACCTGGTCCATGAAGTCCCTCTGCCTGCCTTCATAGACCTCTCCATTGAACCATTCACTTCAGTACCTTTGATTATTATCACCTACTCCTTTATTATTATATTGTTTGTGTGAATCATTTTAATGTCCCCAATGAGATCATAAGCTCTGTAAGGCAGCATCACCCATGAGAAACTAAATGTGTAATAAGAATCATAAGATATATGTTCTAGGTTTATTGGCCAAGACTAACTCCTAACATTTGTTGGACTCAGGCAAGATGTAAAAGGTGAGGACCACATACCATATACCTAACTATTCAAATTATAAATCAAGCTAGTGAGCTATTAAATAAAAGATATTTTATTCTCCAGTTTTAGTAAACATACCATTTTTTTAAAAAAATATGTGATTCTTAAAGAACTAATGCGACTCAACACCAGGGAGACAGACAGCCCAATTAAAAAATGGGCAAAGGACCTGAACAGACAACTCACTGAGGAAGATATACAAAGGGCCCAGAGGCATATGAAAGAATGCTCAACATCGCTAGTCATCAGAGAGATGCAAATTAAAACTGCATTAAGATACCACCTCACACCTGTCAGAATAGCA
>PVIW01000899.1:63843-371947 GCA_004026585.1 Noctilio leporinus | reverse complement strand
AAAAAAAAAAAAAAAAAAAAAAAAAAAAAAAAAAAAAAAAAAAAAAAAAAAAAAAAAAAAGATCAATAATATGAAAAACAAAATGGCAAGAACTATGTATTTATCAACAATTGAATCTAAAAAACAAAATGAGGCCCTGGTTGGTGGCTCAGTGGATAGGCACTGGCCTGTGAACCCAAAGGTCGCTGGTTCCATTCCCAGCCAGGGCACATAACCAGGTTGCAAAGCCAGGTCTCCTGCCAGGTCTGTAGCTGGAGGCAGGTGAAAGACAACCACACGTTGATGTTTCGCTCCCTTTCTTCCTCCCTCCCTGCCCTTCTCTCTAAAAATAATGAATAAAAAAATAACCAAAAAAATAAATAAATAAAAGCAAAATGAGCAAGCATAACAGAAACAGGTCCATAGATAGAGAACATTTTGACAGTTGCCAAATGAAAGAGGGGTTGAGGAATGGGTGGAAATGGGTGAAAGGATTAAGAAGTCAAATTGGTTGTTACAAAATAGTCATGGGGATGTGAATTATAGCATAGGGAATATAGTCAGTAATATTCTAATAATTATTACTGTATGGTGTCAGATGGGTACAAGATTTATCGGAATGATCACTAAGTTATATAATGTCTAATCACTGGAGTGTACACCTGAAATTAATACAATATTGTATGTCAACTGTAATTTTTAATTATTTAAAATTTTTTGTTTTGCAGTTTTTATTTACAGAAACCAGTGTTATGCTACATATCATTGGCACCTTGCTTTTTTTTACTTAGTGTTATTTGAGATCTACTCATATTAAAATGTATTAATCCAACTCATTTCCTTTTTAATTTTTTTAGCAATGGGAGAAGTTTCGTTATCTCAAAGTGAAGAAGACCTTTAAAAGTACAAAACAAAATCTAGATGCTATTAAAAATTAATAAATTCAGCTATGTAGAAATAAAAAATGCCACAAAACAAAAGCCACCATAAGCAGAGTCAGATGACAAATGACTACACACATGTATTTGCATTTCAAACCATAGGAAAATGGAAATTTTCCCTGTTTTAGCTTTTTTGGGGTATGTTTGACTCAACTTTAAGATATTTAAAATATACACCATGATGACTTGGTATACATATACATTGTGAAAGGATTTTTCCCTTATTAATTAACACATTTGTCATTCTGGCTGGTGTGGTTCAGTGGTGCATCTGTGAATCAAAAGGTTGCTGGTCAGGCATAAGCCTGGGTTGTGAGCCGGGTCCCTAGTTGAGGGTGTGTGAGAAGCAACCAGTTGATGTTTCTCTCACATACTGATGTTTCTTTCCCTCTCTTTCTCTCTCCCTTCTCCTCTCTATAAAAATAAATGAAAATATTTCAATTATACAATACAGTGTTATCAACTATAGTCACCATGTTTTACATTAGAGCCTCAGAACTTATTTGTCTTAAAACTGAAAGCTTGGCCCTGGCTGGTGGCTCAGTGGATAAGCACCGGCCTGTGAACTTAAAGGTTGCTGGTTCGATTCCCAGTCAGGGCACATAACCAGGTTGCAAGCCAGATCTCTAACCAGGTCCTTAGCTGGAGGCAGGTGAAAGGCAACCATACATTGATGCTTCTCTCCCTTTCTTCCTCTCTCCCTGCCTTTCTTTCTGAAAATAATCTTTAAAAAACAAACAAACAACAACAACAACAAAAAAAAACCCTGAAAGCTTGTACCTTTGAACAAACTTCTCCTTATTTCTCCACTTCCCAGACCCTGGCTACCATTCTTGTACTTTCCATTTCTAAGAGTTTGTTGTTTTCTAGATTCCTCATATAAGTGATACCTTGCAGTATTAATCTTTCTCTGACTTATTTTACCTAGCATATAATGCCCTCAAGACCCATCCCTGTTGTTAAATCAACTGAATAATAAATAGTCCATTGTATGTATGCACCACATCTTCTTTATTTATTCATCTTTTGACAGACACTTAGGTTGTTCCCGCTATTGTAAATCATGCTGCAATAAACACAGGAATGCAGGTATCTCTTTGATATCTGGTTAACATTTCCTTTGGATATATATCCAGAAGGGGAGGTGCTAGGTCATATGGTAGTTCTATTTTTAATTCTTTGTGGGAGTTTCATACTGTTTCTCATAGTGGTTGTACCAATTTACATTCCTATCAATAGTGCACAAAAGTTCCCTTTTCTCCGCATCCTTGTCAACTCTAATTTCTTGCCTTTTTGATGATTGCCATTCTAACAGGTGTGAAATAATATCTCATTGTGATTTTGCTTTGCATTCCCCTAATGGCTGATGATGTTGAGCACCTTTTCACGTATCTGCTGGCCATTTGTATATCTTCTTTGGAAAAAGTCTATTCAGTTCCTCTGCCCATTTTTATTTATTTATTTATTGTTATTATTATTTGCTATTGAGTTGTATGAGTTCTTTATACATTTTGGATATTAACTCCTTATAAGATAAATGATTTGTGAATATTTTCTCTGATTCTGTAGATTGCCTTTTCATTTTGTTGATGGTCTCTTTTGTTGTGCATTTTCTAAAAGTTTCTCAATTTTTCAAGGCATCAGTCTAGCTAAGCTCTAAGGCAGGTACCATAGGAATCCAGCCAATGTATTTACCTAGTCTACTTACCCATCCACCCTTCCTTGGCGGGCATTGGGATTGCCACTACACTGAATGTCTCTCTGCATGTGGGTTTAACCCACAGTGGAGCTATCCCCAGATTGTCAACAAAAATATTGGAATTTACAGCCAGGCCAGCACTGTGCAAGGGTGCTGTTTTCCCACTCTTTGAGAACCCTTGAAATTGTCAGGCTCTTAAATCTCTACTTAGTTTCCCTCATTCATATAACTATTCAAGACAAAAAAAAAAAAAAAAACCAAAAAAACAAAAAGAAAGAAAAGAAGGAAGAAAGAAAAGCAACAACAAACCCACATCTACCAGGATAAATCAAAAACTCACCCCCCTCACCCATTCACCACCACCTGTCACTCTGACCACTGCAAAAGCTACCAATGGATTTTGGGACCTCTAACCCTTTCCCCACGCAGCTATGGAGTGCTCTTATACAAGTGAAATATTCCAAAAATTGAGACAGGTAAAGAGAATACTACAATAGAACACCATCTGCTTATTTTATTAAATACCCAGCTTTATCAATTTTTAACATTTTGTTTTATTTACTTCCTATTCATGTTTTTATACTTTTCCTACAAATGTATCTGCAGTAACCATAACCATAAACAATGTATAGAACTATTTTTGCATAGTTTGAAACATTTTACGAATAGCATCAGATAGCATGCAACCTTCTGCAGCTTTCTTGATTTAGGCCCTGCAGTTTTAGAGGCATCACATTGATATATGTAGCCCCTGTTCACTTACACCAACAGCTGCACTGTATTCTATTATAGTAATACATCATGAGTTATCCATTCTCTTGTGCCTCTGGGTTTTTATTATTACAAACATTGCTGGGTGAGCATTCCTTAGGCATATGCATAATATGCTGTGAGTAGAATTGGTGGGAATAAGAAAATACCCCTCAGCTCTGCTAGATTTTGCCAAAGTGCTCTTGAAGTGATTATACCACTTTGTACTCCTAAAAGTAGAAAGATGTGTTAATATTAAATGCTCACTATCTAACAATGTCTTTATATGTATTTAATGTGCAACTTCTTGATTTTTCTTGGACAGCAAGCAGTTTTTTTTTGATTGGCTTATTGGCCATTTGTTCCTCCAGTAAAATGCCTGTTTGCAACATCTGCCATTTTTTTAAATTGTGCGTTCCTAAAAAATTGATTTGTAGGACTTTTTAAATAGAGTCCAGATGCTAAGTTATTGTTGGTTATTTGCATTGCAAATAATTTCTTCAATCAGTGTCTTGTCTTTAACTATTCATTGTATCTATTATTGTACAAAAGTTCTAAATTTTAATGAGGTCAAGTTGATCAATTCTTTTCTGTAATTGGAAACTTTTGTGTCTCGTTTAACAGATCTTTTCCCTCTCAACTTTAGACTACAAAGATATTCTATTTTCTTCTAAGTATTATAAAATTTTGCTTTTCACATTAGTCTTTAATCCACATAGACTTTCTGTGGTATCTATGAAGATTGATTATCCCATAAAGATAATATTTTGTCCCAGCATCATTTATTAAGTAGTTCTTCTTCTCTCCACTAATGTAATGCAACCTCTCTCATATATCAAGTTTCTGAGTATGAGTCAGTTTATTTTCTGGACTGTAGTTTGTTTTAATCCATGGGGCTACTTCTCCATCTCTTTGCTAATACCATACTGTCCTAGGTCATATAATTTTATAATAAATCTTAACACCTAGTATGGAAAGTCTCCAGCAGAATGGGCTGGTCTCTTAACCATGTGTGGTGGATAAAAATTCAGGAGGGATAACTTAGGAGCGAGGAGTCTCAGCCCCCACACCAGGACACCCCCAGCCCAGAGTTCCAGTGCCAGGAAGATAACACACCACAACACCTGGCTGCAAAAACCAGTGGGGATTGAGTCAGTTTCTTTTAAAGAACCCACACACAGACTCACCTACTTAGACTCACTCCCTCTGAGCTCCAGGACTGGGGTAGCAGCTTAAAAGGCCCAAGGGGCATAGAGGGAGGAACCGAAGTGCCTGGAATCAAGGTGAGTGGAGGCCATTGTCTTTTTCTGAGCCAAACCCCACAAAGCAGGCAAGCTGGTGCCATATCTGAGACTCCATCAACCTGGCTAATACTGTTTATCCCACCCTGAAGCTCCCCTGAGACTCTGCCCCACCCAAGTTACTTTTCCATATGAACGGCTGGTCTTCGTTCATGCTGCACAACTTCCTAAACTCTATAAAACAAGCAACAGTTGCCTCAGTGAGCTTCAGGCCCAGCAACCAGCCTAGATTCACAGCTTTGCTTTGCTTTGGGATCATCAAGCCTAGCACAAGCAGCAACCATCTCAGACTGCAGGAAGGGTGCTCTAGGCAAATCACAGGTCAGGGGCTGATATTGGCCTGGATAACCTGAAAAATCCCAGGGCCTACACACCCAGTGACCAGTTACAGGCTGTATTGGAGCACCACCACCCTGCCCTGCACAGCTGATTCTCCACAAAGGGCAAAGATTGGTGGTGAGTGGTCATAGCCAGTTCTTGCCCCTGACTGACCTGTGTAAACCCCTCCCATTGATCTTCCAACAACAGTCAAGGCTCAGCTACAAGAGGAGGGTATACTAAGTCCACACAGAGGGTGTACCTCAAGTACCCAGCTTGAGTAATAGGGGAGACTGTGCCACTGGACCCTATAAGACACCTATTACATTAAGCCATACTGCCAAGACGTGAAGTTAAAGCAGCTCTATGAATACATAGAAACAAACACAAGGAAATTGCCAAATTGAGGAGGCAAAAAAATATGGCTCAAATGAAAGAACAGAACAAAACCTCAGAAAAAGAACTACATGAAACAGGGATAGCCAATCTATCAGATGTAGAGTTCAAAGCACTGGTGATAAGCATTCTCAGAGAAAGGATTGAGTACAGCCACAAAATAAAGGAAGAAATGAAGGTTATATAAAGTGAAGAAAAATATACAGGGAACCAACAGTGATAGAAGGAAGCTTGGATTCAAATCAACAATTTGGAACAAAAAGAACTAAACATTCACCCAGAACAGAAAGAAGAAATAAGAATTGGGGAAAAACAAAACAAAACAAAAAAAAAAAAACGAAGAGGGGATTGGGAACCTCTGGGATGACTTTAAATGTATCAACATCCAAAACATAGGGATGCCAGAAGGAGAAGAGGAAGAGCAAGAATTGAAAACTTACATGAAAAAAAATAATAATAATGAAAAAAGCTTCCCTAATTTGGGGCAGTAAATAAACATATAAGTCCAGTAAGCACAGAGAGTCCCAAACAAGTTGAGCCCAAAGAGGACCATGCCAAGACCCATCATAATTAAAATGCCAAAAGTTAAAGATAAAGAGAGAATCTCCAAAGCAGCAAGAGAAGAGAGCTACCTATAAAGGGGTCCCATAGGACTATCAGCTGATTTCTCAAAAGAAACTTTGCGGGCAAGAAGGGACTGGCAAAAAGTATTCAAAGTGATGAAAAGCAAGTACTTGCAACCAAGTTTACTCTATCCAGCAAGCTATCATTTAGAATGGAAGGGTTGATAAAGTGCTTCCCAGACAAGGAATTCATCATCACCAAGCCATTATTACATGAAATGTTCTAATGACTTACTTAGGAAAAAGAAGATCAAAACTATGAAAACTGAAATGACAACAAACTCACAACTATCAACAACAGAACCTTAAAAAGAAATAAAAATAAAACAAACTAAGTAAACAACCAGAATAGGAACAGAATCATGGGTATGAAGATCATCTGGAGGGTTATCAGCTGGGAGGGTGCAGGGGGAGAAAGGGAGAAGTGATGCATGGATCAAGAAGCATAATTTGTAGGAACAAAATAGACAGGAGGATGTCAAGAATAATATAGGAAAGGGTGAAGCCAAAGAACTCATATGCATGACCCATGGGCATGAACTAAGGGGAGGATTGGTGAAGGGAAGGAGGAGGGTACCAGGCAGAGGGGTCAAAGGGAAAAATTTGGACAACTGTAACAGCATAAATGATAAGGAATACTTACAATTTTATAGGAATTTTCATTTATACTACATTAGAGTTATAGATTAGGTTCAGAAGAGCTGACATTTTTATGATACTATCTTCTAACCTGCAAATATTACCCATGAACATTTAAAACTATCCATTTATTCAGATATATTTATGACCTTCAATAATATTTTGTGATTTTTCTCTATAAAGGTCTTGCATATCTTTTGTTAGATTTATTCCAAAGTGCCTTAATTTTTATTTCAATTATATATGACATTTTATATTTTATTTCTTAATTGATTATTACTTGTGTATAGATATAACATGGATTTTTAAATGTTGGCCTTTTTCATCAATTTTGCTGAGTTCACTTATTAATATTTTTATGGTAAAGAATACCTGACACATCCATGTCTGGAAGTAGCACCTTAGATATTGCAAGTCTTGTTGTGAAAATCATGTCTATCCTGCTCAAAACATGGTTCCTATTACACAGCTGAGACTGCAAGAAGTACAGAAAATCTCTAGGCATTGAGACTTTTGGCTAGTAGGATGGAGGAGCTGAACCCCAAACCTTGAAATGAAGTGGCCACAGCTCCAGGTTGGTATCCAGAAAAGGGAAAGCAAATATTCTCCAGAGAAAGTCATCCTTACTTAAGGCCCAAATTAATATCTAATGATGTAAACTCCAAAAAAAAAAAAAAATCTCCAAAGTCATAAGGAAGCAACTCCTGTGAGTGAGAGTCAGAAGAAGCAACCAACAATAGGATTGGATTCTTTAGGATATCAGATATTGGAATCATTAGATAGAGGGCATACAAGAGCTATGTTGGGAGTGAGAATTTGACTGACAAATATGGGCTAGCAACAAAAGACTATCACAATTGGGAAGATTGACAAAAATTGATAAACATATAGTCCTTATAGATATTAAAATATAATTTAATGGCAAAAAGTCAGGATAATGTGAATAACAGATTAGACCCTATTAAAGACTTGGTTGAAGGAAGAATTAGTGAAATGGAAGGTAAATGTTACCTTCCATTATTGGAAGGAAGATATTACCAATAATTCAATACAGATTAGAACATAGAAATTATTTAAAAGATTAAAAGGTATGAAATAATCTGGTATGTATGTTGATAAGAGTCCAAAAGGAGAAAATGTAATAGGAGAGAGGACAATTGAAAAGATAATGGCTGAGAATATTCTAAAATTGGTGGAAGATATCAGTCTTCATGTAACTCAAGGAGGATACACTAAAAACAAAAATCCAACCTAATGTAGTAGGTAAAATAGCCATGAATTCTTTGACACTGCTCCCTGAAAAAGGTAGAGCAAATTCCCCTCCTTCTGCTTGTGGGTTTGACTTTATGACTCCAGGGATCTCTTTTCCTTTTTTGTCCTTTTTTTTTTTTTTTTTTGTCCTTCCCTTCTTCCTTCTTGAGGCTTTCCAATCTGATGCCCCCTCCCTTAATTCACTTGTCAGTCTATGATAATGCTATCTATTCTGTTGTTTATTTAATTATTATATTTTCATGTTTAATATGTTTCAGTGATGACACTTTTCATACTGAATGGTGTATTTCTGCTTGGTTCCTTTTTTTGTTTTCTTATTTTTGTTTCATATTTTTAATATCTTCATCTTTCTATATTTATAAGCCTAATTAGAACATTTTGACCCATCTGTTCTAATATTTATACTTCTGATTGAATCTGAAACCCAATATGTTGTTTACCTTTTGAAATATTTGTGCTTCTCAGTGCTCATTTTGCTTGGGACATTGGATACTCTGTCAGACCAAGCAGAGAGGCAGACCTGTGTGCTTGCCACTCCAAAGTAGCTCAGTAGGCACGGGGAAGGGGTGGTGCAAACAAGATTGAGGGTGGAAAGCCCTAGATAGCAGAAAATCTCAGCTCTTACCCCACAGAACAACTTTGTGTGTCAGGAACACATGAAACACACACACACACACACACACACACACACACACACACACACACACATACACACTCACTCATCCCTTTACCCAGAGAAAGCAGCATTAGAAGATGATACCTCTTAGACCATAATTTACCAGCCCTGGGGATTAGAAAGCAAGGGGTGGGGAATAGGCTATTTAAGGATAATTAGTCTCAATCAATTTTGCTCAGCTCCACACAAATATAGGGCTTCTAATTTTACTCCCACTGACCCCAGGATTAGAGATCTGAGTCACAACTGTGAACAAAACAGGTACTATTTATCCCAAAGCAATTAAGAAGAGAAGAAATTCTTCAGAACTTGCATGGTAGTTCCTTGGGCACTGACCTCTAGACAAGGAGCCAGAAGTTGTGCTAGTTCAGCATCTTGGTAAGAAATAGAATTGCACCCCTGACTGGTGTGGCTCAGAGGGTTGGGTGTCCTCCCTCAAACCAAAGGGCCCATGGTTTGATTCCGGTCAGGGCACATGCCTGGGTTGTTGGCTGGGTCCCCTGACTTGGGCGTGCAAGGGGCAACTGAGCAATGTTTCTCACACCCATGTTTCCCTCTCTTTCTCACTCTCCCTCTTTTCCCCACTCTCTAAAAAGAAATAAATAAAATCTAAAGAAGGAAGGAAGGAAGGAAGAAAGAGAGAGAAAGAAAGAAAGAAAGAAAAAGAGAAAAAAAGAAAAAGAAAGAAAGAAAAAGAGAGAAAGGATAAAGAGAAAGAAAAGAAAGAAGAAGGAAGGAAGGAAGGAAGGAAGGGGGAGGGAGGAAAGAAAGAAAGAAAGAAAGGAAAGGAAGGAAAGAAAGAAAGAGAGAGAGAGAAAGAGAGAAAGAAGAAAGAAAGGAAGGACAGAAGGAAGGAAGGAAGGACAGAAGGAAGGAAGGAAGGAAGGAAGGAAGGAGGGAATGAAATTGCATCCTGTTCTCATTTCATGGACATAAAACTTCTCTTTTGACTTCAAGGTTATTTTATTTATGACAGCCCCATTGTTTTTGTTTGTTTTCTTCTGCTTTTACAGTCTGTTTCTGCTGGCTTGCTTTTTATGTTAGAGGCTTTCTTCAGACGTTGATGGCACTTGCTTGTTTATTTATGACCTTGTTTATGACCAAGAGCAAGAAGCCACAAAACTGTTTGGAAGCTCTAAGTCCATTGGAGTGCGGGAAGTCATGGTGTCAACTCTGAGTTTCTTTGTAGAGACCTCTGGATGGACTTCCGAGGTAGTCCATTGTTGGTTCCTTTAGGTCTTTCTTCCTGGAAATCTAGTAGAAAAGGTCATTTCAGCATTCATGAAGCACGTGTTAACTTCATTTCCTCTTCTCTGGGTATAGTCCTCATATTCTTGTATCTGTTTTCCTCAGTTTTGAAAATGCCTCCAGAGGGGGGCATGGCTCAGCAGTGCAGAGAAGGGGGAGGACTTCGGTCTAGGGTCTAATTGCTTCCTATACAACTTTGAATCAAGTATTTCCATTTATCCCCACCCACCTCACCGGCTCAGAAGTAACAAGGGCTGCTGGTTCCTGAGGATGGTGGGGAGCAGGGTACATCAGTTGGTACCCTCTCTAACCACTGTTAATTTGGGGTATGGCTATCTTGGACCTGCAAATCAGTAGTCTCTTATCCATTCACAGTTTGTAAAGTGTTATCGCTGTTAACTTCTCTTTTTCTTGTAGATTTATTTCTTGAACATTTTTTAATCCTTTTACCACAGTTTTAGTGGCATATCAGGAAGCAGAAAAATTAGATTCATGGGCTTAATCCATCATCTTTAGAGAAAGCCTAAAATTTTTTTTTTTAAGATTCTATTATTTTTAGAGAGAGGAGTAGGGAGAGAGGCAGAGAGAGAGAGAGAGAGAGAGAGAGAGAGAGAGAGAGATCAATGTATGGTTGCCCTTTACCTACCTCCAGCTAAGGACCTGGCTGGAGACCTGGCTTGCAACCTGGTTATGTGCCCTGGCTGGGGAATCAAACCAGCGACGTTTGGGTTTGCAGGCTGGCGCCTTAACCACCAGCCAGGGGGAAGCCTAAATTTTTTAATGGAGAAAATCATTACATCTACCACTAAGGGCAGTGGTTTTTGTTTTTGTTTTTGTTTTCTCAGTTCTTCCACCTTTTATCCTTTTTTTCCTGTCATTTCACATAGGCCCTCAGGTGCAATGCTGAATGCAGGTGCAGCAATAGGAACCTTTGTCTTAGTTTCCATTTTTCCAGGAATGATTTTGAAATGCCTCCCCTACTGTATTGGACATGTTCTTAAAATTTTTCTTGAATGTCTTGGTGTGATTTTGGTTAATAAAACCATACAGGTTTCAAGTGTACAACTCGATAAAAGATCGTTTACACACTGCATTCTGCACTCACCTCCCAAAGTAGTCTCTTTTCGTCCCCGCCCCCTCACCTTTGCCCTCTTCAACTTCTCCCTACCCCTTCCTCTCTATCGTCATACTGTTTTCTGTGTCTAGTGTTCTATCTATACTGTATATATGTTGCTGTTGTTTTGTTTAATCCCTTCACCTTTTATTACCCAGCCCCCAAACCCCTTCCCCTCTGATAGTTTGTTCTATGTATCTGTCTTTTCTTTTTCTTTCTTTCCCTTTCCTTTTCCCTCTCTCTCTCTCTCTCTCTCTCTCTCTCTCTCTCCCTTTCTTTTTTTGTTAAATTACTTTATGAGATTTTGATAGATTCATCCCCTCCAACAGTTTAAGAGAGGTTTCTTTTTCATTGCACAGATTTATCTTTGCTATAAGTGCCAGAGAAGACCACGAAAGAGCAGCTTAAACAAGTTAAAATTTTATTCTCCTGTCAGCAGTCCAAAGCTGTGGTGGAATCTCCAGAGTCCTAGGGACCCAGGCCCCTCCATTTCTTCTCCTCCATCTTCAATGAGGCTTACATTTCGTGGTCCAGATGGCTGCTCCTCTGGTTAGGGCAGTAAGCCTACATTCCAGACAGTAGGAAGGAGAAAAAGTAAAGGGAAGGGCATGCCCCCTCCATTTAAGGACACAACCAGAAGTTTGCGAATCAAGTCTATTTACATCCTGTTGGGGCCACACCTAGTTGAAAGGGGGTCTGGGAAATGTAGTTCTTTATTTTAGACTTTCATATGCTTGACTAATCTGATGAGTTTTTGTTTTTTTTTTTAAAGACTATTTTCTTTTGAGAGAGGGGATGGAAGAGAGAAAGAGAGGGAGAGAGGGAGAGAAACATCTATGTGGGAGAGGAACACTGATCAGTTGCCTCTCAACTGGGGACCTGGCTGGCAACCCAGGCATGTGCTCTGACTGGGAATCAAACCAGCAACCTTTCAGTTCACAGGCTGGT
The DNA here is from genome assembly GCA_004026585.1 of Noctilio leporinus. Taxonomy (NCBI): domain Eukaryota; kingdom Metazoa; phylum Chordata; class Mammalia; order Chiroptera; family Noctilionidae; genus Noctilio; species Noctilio leporinus. The sequence continues at coordinate 360,043 of PVIW01000899.1, read as the reverse complement.
GCTCTAGCCACTAAGCCCCACCAGCCAGGGCTAATCTAATGAGATTTTGATCTTTCTAGTATTTGTAGTAATAGCAGTACTAGCTTTAATTATTACTATAATTTATGCCTTTTCTCTTATTTCTCAACCAGTTATTTTATTGATTTCCCCTATTATTTGGTTTCTATTTCATTAATTTTTGCTCATCCTTATCAATCTCTTCCATTTATTTTTGTTTTTTCAACTCTTTGAAGTAAACATTTACTTCAATTACTATATTTTTCTTGCTTAATGAAATTATTTGAGGCTATAAATTTATCATTAAGTACCATTTTAATCACATCCCATTTGTTTTGATATGTTGTATATCATTGTTATTCAATTCTAAATACTTTTTACTTTCCATTTGATTTCCTCTCCTAGAAGTTTTCTTCTTGAAAACAAAGAAGTTTTTAAAAACATGAAGGTGGTGTTTATTGGTTGATTTGGTTATTCTTACTATATTTCAAAGCATTTAAAAATTTTAATTGTACTGTACTCAGGGAAAGTGTTCTGCAGGATACCAATTATTTGAAATTTACCTAAAATAGCTCCTGTGTTTTGTTTTTTAAAAAATTATTACTCCTTTTGTTTGGTGCAGAGTTCTAAATATATTTGATAGATCCTCCTTTTATTTTCATTTGATTTATCATTTCCTACAAGAGATGTTAAAGTCTCCCAAGTTTCATTAATTCCTCCTTGTAATTCTCCTGGCTTTGATACACACACACACACACACATATGGGTTATATTGCAAGGTGAATACAAGTATGTGAATTTTAAATCTCTGTGGATTCTTCCCTTATTACTGTATGACATGCCTCTTTATCCTTATTAATAAGACTGAATTAAAATCTACTTTGTCTGATATTAGTGTTGTTATATTGACTTACTTTCGTTAGTATTTTTACAATATATTTTTGCCATGTTGTACATTTCAATCTTAATTTATGGTTTGGTTTTAAGTGTGTTTATTATAGGCAGCATAGAGCTGGATTTAAAATAATTCAATCTAGTGAACTTAATCGGTACATTTAATGTGATTACCAATGCATTTAAAGTCATTTCTACCACCTTATTTTGTCATTTATATCTACATCCTCTTTTCCTCTTTCCTTGCCGTCTGTTAAATTGATCAAGCTTTCTACATTTCTTATGCTGAGTTGGGAGATAAATGCTATGAAATAAATTGTGATCCACCAAAATTCATTTGTTAAAGCCCTAATCCCACCCACCCACTCCATGTGACTGTATTTGGAGATAATCCATTAAGGAGATAAGTGAAGTTAAATGATATCATAAGGGTAAGGCCCTAATTCAAAAGGCCTGGTGGGCCCTGGCTGGTAGCACAGTGGTTAAGGTGCCAGCCTGCGAACCTAAATGGTCGCAGGTTTGATTCCCCAGCCAGGGCACATAACAAGGTTGCAAACCAGGTCTCTGGTCAGGTCTGTGCCTAGAGGCAGGTGAAAAGCAATCATACATTGATGTCTCTCTCCCTCTCTGCCTCTCTCCCTTCCCCTCTTTCTAAAAATAATGAAATAAAATCTTAAAAAAAAAAAAAAAAAAAAAAGGGGCTGGTGCCTCAAAAGAAGAGGAAGACACCCAGAGAAGCCTCTTTCTACCTGAACACAGAGGCAAGGCCATGTGAGGATGCAGCAAGAAAACAGTTGTCTGAAAGCCGAAGGGAGAGGTCTCACCAGAAACCAACCTCGCTGGTACCTTGACCTTGGATTCTCAGCCTCCGGAATTGTAGGAAAATAAATTTCTGTTGTTTGAGCCTCCCAGTCCATGGAATTTTATGATGGCAGCCCAGGCAGACTAACACAATGAGAATTGTGTCTCTTTTCTTTTAATAATTATCTTTACATTTTTAATATGCATTGTGGGGAACCCCCAACCTGCAGAGATCCCCTGGTACCACAGATGAAATGAACCTTCCCAGGCAGCTCTTGCTAGGGGAGAGAGGGCTGACTGGTGTCTGATTGACCAAGGCCTCGATGGCCCGCTCCCAAAGGTTTTTATTGATCACACAGGGTTGGGGATGCAGTACAAACCACAAATCATTACCACAGAAGAGTATTCAAAAGAAAGGGAGTTGTTAAGGTTAGATAACAATAGAAGGACCTACTATGGTCATCAGGCTATGGTCTGTTAGACAACGTGACTTCAAGAACTCCAGGTGGCCCATAGAAGTTTAGGGAGGGTGAGATTACATATGGGTTAAGGTTTAACATCTTCTGCGGTGCAATACATAAGTCAAGGAAGTTTAGGTCACAGGGAAGGCTTCAAAGGATGTATGGAATATTCCCAAGGCCAGATTCATACTTGGGGCCTCCCTTGGAGCATCAGTGCCTATATGCACCCAGCCTGGCCTGCGAGAGGCTCCATACCTGACACCTACCCAGGGGGACCCCAGCAATGCATACTTAACAAAAACACTATTCTAGCAATGTCAAAAATTTAATTCTTCTATTCTCCTTCTAAACACAAGTCCATTAGTTTACTTAAATCACCAACTGAACACTGTCCCTCCTTATGTTCTTTAAAAACATTTTTTTTAAAAGGTTTTATTTACCTACTTTTAGAGAGGGGGTAAGAGAGGGAGAAAGAGAGAGAAACATCAATGTGTGGTTGCCTCTCATGTGCCCCCAACTAAGGACCTGGCCTGCAACCCAGGCATGTGCCCTGACTTGGAATCAAACTTTCGTTCACAAGCTGACACTCAATCCACTGAGCCACATCAGCCAGGGCACCTTCCTATGTTCTTCTTATCTTTTAAGAGTTCGTTTTACTATTTTTAAAGTCACAAAACTTTTTAAATTGGTAGTTAATTAAATTTACTAACATTTTATCAATGTCTGTGCTCACTATTGTTTCTCCAATGTCGTCCTTGTAGGTTCATTTCTCTTCTTGCTGAGTTACTTTTTCTTGTGGCAAACATCCATGGAAGAGGTTCTGTTTGTCTTTGTATGTCTAAAAATATCTTTATTTTGTCTTAGCTCCTGCCTGATAATTAACTGCATATAAACTCAGGACTTTAAAGATATCACTGCATTGTCTCCTGGCAGACATGATCACTTCTGTGAAGTCAGCTAGCAGTCTAACAGGCATGCCATTAGGTGTATTTTCTCTTTTCTTTTTAATAGTTGCTATGGTCCGAATGTTTGGGTCCTCCTAAAATTCATATGCTGAAATTTTAACTTCCAAAGGTGATGGTATTTGAAGGCTGAGGCTTAGGGAGGTCCTTGTCATGAAAGTGGACACCTCATGAGTGGGATTAGTGCCCTTATGAAAGAGACTCTAAAGAGAGCCCTCCATGGCTTCCACCATATGAAATATGACAAGGAGTCTGACTTGGAAGTGTGCCCTCACATATGACAAGGAGTCTGTGACTTGGATGTGGGCCCTAACCCAACCTGAAGTCCCACTTCCAATTCTGCCACCCTGCCCTGAGACTTCCATCCTCCAGACCGCAAACTTCCACCCCGCGTGTGGTTGTGTTATAGCAGCCCAAGCGCACAAATAGCTTTTCGGGTTGTCTTATGATCCTTTGTGTTCTGCAGCTTCAGTACAGTGTGTCTAGGTGCAGACGTATTTTTTATTGACTTTGCTCGGCACCTTGCATGCCTTACAATCAAAGAATTTACGTCCTCTTCACTCCAGGAAATTCTCAGCTTTATCTCTGCAAACAGTGCCTTTCCCTTCTCTTCCGAGGCTCTTTCAATCACTCATGAGTCGTAATTAGCCCTTGTTTTAATCTCTTCATCTCTCTATGTCACATTCTTGGATAATTCTTTTGTACAGTACTATCTTCAAATATCCGTCTTGCTTCAATTGTGGAATCTATCAAATCACATTTTTTTAATGGTTAATTTTTTTCTCTACTTCTTGGCTAATTTTTACGTATTGGAATATCTTACTCCTTTTAAAATATTTAATTTAATGTAAGTTATTTTTAGTCATTTCCTTGAGCCCCCTAAATACATTTATTTAAAATATCTGTTAAACTATTCTATAAAATTAATACCATCCTCAGTGACCTTGTCTTCTCTGATTGTAGATTTTTATTGTCTGTCTTTGCATTAGAATTCCCCATATGTTTTATACGTTTTAGTGGGGAGTTTCATCGATTTGGGTTTTTTCCCTTTCTTTCTCTCTTTGGCAATTTTGCTGTTGCAGTCTCTACATGGTACCTCCAGAATCCTCAGACCAGAATAAAATTTTTGAACAAAGTATTGTCCCTGCCTTTACAGAGCTTAAATGTGAATGGGGGAAAACAGACAGTAAACAAATCAATGTCAGATGACAAAAAGTGCTTTTGGGGAAATAGAGCAGGATGCCGGGGACAGGATTGCAGAGGCCATAGCGCTCTGAGGATGTAGGCTATGAGGATGCTGGAACATGGGTTTATGCCAAGGGGCCCTCACCACCAAGAAATAACCTCTGTGTAACATTTTGGCATTTTTGTTTTTCTGCCTTGCATTTTTTATGTATGCTTTAAAAAACTATATAAATAATATATGAATATAGAGTCCATTACAAAAAACAAACAAACAGGCATAATGAATACAGCTAATCCCTCCCCTGACCTCTGTCACCATCCCACCGTGCTCCCCTCCCACCCCTGGAGAAACACCGTTATGAATCGTGTTCTCCTCTGCAGCCCACCCCATCCTGAAGCCCACCCCTACTGTGTCCCCAAACCTCTGGCAATAATGGTGTTCACACTTCTGAGTGTGAAGGGAGCAGAAAGCCAGGTCCTCCACAGGACTCCCCTTAAAGTAGAGCAAAGGATCAGCAGTAGAGCCTGGGTGAGGTGAGGTGGGTGACAAGGGAGCTGCCCTTCTAGGTGTGGGTCCCCTGCTGGGACCATCTGCATGGCTGGGACACCAGGGCCTGGAGGGGAGAGAGGAGCTGCTGGCCTGCAGGGTGTGCAGATGGCTTGGGGCAGGGGAGAGGGAGAAGGACCTGATCACTCCTAGGACCACAGCAGGGACTGGAGAGCCTGTGGGGGAGGGGAACAGGCAAGCACTGTGACAGGTTCTGCCTCCTGTCGGTGTGGGCCCAGTGCGGGCATAGCTCCCGCAGCAGGCTTGTCCTGAGTCTGCACAGGTGCAGGTCACTGGTCCAGATGAATGAAACAGCCACTGCCCTTGGAGGGCTGACATCCACTGGAGAAGAAACAGCCACCTGCTCCACCCCCAGCCCCGGGGACGTGGTACTACAGCAGTCACAGTTGAGATCAGTCAAGATGTTCAGGATCCCATTCTAAAGACTTCACAGAGCATCTCATTCAATCTTCAGGGATGCTCTTGTGGTAGGTGTCCTATAAGTAGTTCTGTTGCTCAGTGTAACTGGGAAGAAAAAGAGGGCTGGATTAAGTCATTTGCTCCAAATCTTCCAGCTGGCTAACAGGGATTTGCACTTTAGTCTGGAGAGCTCCAAGCTCTGTGCCGTCTTCACAGACTGGACCAAGGAGAGGCACCTGAGGGGGCCGCTTAAGGACACCTCCCCCAGAAGCCCCACAGGGCAGAGGGATGAGCAGGCAGGGCAACCGGAGCCTGAGCAAGGGAGGGTGGGGTTGTGTCCCCAGGGAGACGAGGCCCTGGGAGGGCTTGAAGCACTAGGCCCTGCTCAGGTGCCGCCTCACCTGAGCCTTGGCCTCTGGTCCAGAGGTGAGGTCCTTCACCTGAAACGCTCCCCAGAAATTTCCGGGGTATGGAAATTCCCATGGCTTGAGTCCAACCTAGGTGCTTCTGTGAGCAGAAACTGGTAAGGCAGGGCCAATGGGATGGCTACCACCCTCCCCACCCTTGAGGCGTCTGTTCCCCAAATACTAGATGGCAGAAAGCCAACTGGGTGTGCACTGCCCTCTTCCCCAGGACATCTTTTAATATGTAATATACAGGGATGGACCAGGACGGGACTAAACAAGTTAAACCTGGAATTTCTCAGTGGAACTAGGGTGATAGAGTGTTCTCTTAATCGATGAAAACTTGTTACGGGCCTGTGTGCTTCTGATGTTAAACCCCATCCTCCTGGGGCACGTGGTTTGCTGGGGAGTCAGGTCACCTGGGCAAGGAACCCGGCGCCCCGCCCGCCGCCTCCAACGGCAGCTCCGCAGATGCTGAGCGCGCGCGCCCCCTCGTGGAGCCCAGCCGCCCTCGCCGGTGGGAGGCCTGAGGCTCCCTCCGTTGTGGAAGGGAGTCCCCAGAACGCCGTCGGTCTCTAAGACACTTTCCCACACGTTAGACACCTTGTCCCTCAGCCCACCAAGGAAGGGGGTGGCAAGTGCCATACCTGCCTGCGAACCGTCACTCTTCCTCCTCCAGCCCGGGCCCCAGCTCACCCTCCCCAGGTCGCCCTGTCCTGGTCTCCGCAGGAACTGGACGCCAGGCAGTGCCGGGCAGGAGGTGAACACAGGGGACGCAGGGTCCATGGCCCACTCGGCCGCCCCGACCCCACTCCAGAATTAACATCTCACGGGTTCCATGAGGAGCTTGGGCTGACTGAAGACAGTTGCTTTTCCAAATATGACCCAATAGCTTTCAGCGTCTCAGTCCCTCACTCCTTCTTTCTTTCTCTCTGTCTCTCCCTCCCTCCCTCCCTCCCTCCCTCCTTCTCCTCCTCTCCCCACCCCACACCCAGCCCACTTAGGGCAGAAACCTTTCCTTCTAGGGACCATAAAACTGAAGAGCGATGGGGAACTACACGCTCAGCAAAGGCACGATTTCCCAGGAAAGGAGGCTATGGAACGGGCAGCTGGCCTTTTGGGCCCCTAGAAGGATAACTAGAGATGCTGGTAGAGCTTTCTTTAGGAGGAGGGTTCTTTATGTAGAAGAAATCTCCTTGGGAGGGATCCCCACTCACCCCCCACTATCTGTTGCATTCAGATTTACATGAGGGCTGAGACCCCTTCTAGAGCAAGTTGGCTTGACCCTCTATCCATTCTGGGGCATAGAGCTGGCACACATGCCACAGTCTGTGGGCTCAGCAGAGAGGACTGCTGACAAGACCACATGATAGGTGGGGACTCTTGGGACCTTGAAAAAACACAGGTCTTTCTAAGAGAGAGGAGAGTTTGACCTGGCAAACTAGATCCACCATGGTGTGTGCTCCAGAGGGGAGCCTTGGGGCAGCTTGCACTGGACCTGACTGTTTCGTCCACCCAGTGTTGTGCTGCCCTGCAGAGAGCTTTGGAAGGAGCTGTTGTTCATCGTCTAACTCCTCAGAACCAAGCCACCTCGCCCCGCCTCCTCGCGCCCTCTCAAGAAGGAGCACTCTCTCCCACACCCAGAGTGTCCCTGTGTCAGTGACCGTTGCCACAACCAAGTGCAGGGCGTAGCTCTGCACGGGTGGCAGACCAGCAGCCGCAGAGCGAAGGCGGCACCAGCAGGGATAGTGGAGACAGTGACAGTTGCCTGGCTGAAACAGAAGCAGCAGGGAAGGGAGTTCCAGCTGGATTCAGAGCAAGGACAAGTGATGGCTAAGACCGAAAAACCCAGGAGAGATTCATAAATGCCCACAGGAGACCCCCTGGTGTGTCCAGAAATGCCTGGGGAAGAGCTCTTTGCAAATAATAAAAGTTCCTATGTGAACAGGTAGAACCCTCCAATTTTCCTCTGATGAAGTTCACAAATAAATGATTATACTATTTAAAAACAGGGGGGAAAGTTTTATTTTTTTAAGTCTCCCTTACTAGTTAAGTCTGGTCCAGGATCTAGTGGGACACTGGAATACTAGCAATCTTCAATGAGATGTTATGAAAATTTGTCCTGGTGGGTGGCTCAGCCAGTTGGAGCATCGTCCAGTATGCCCAGGGGTTGCAGGTTCAATCCTTGCTCTTCAGGAGAACACATACCTAGGTTGTGAGTTTGGGGCGTGTGTGAGAGGCAGCCGATTAATGTTTATCTCCTTTCATCGATGTTCTGGCTTTATTCTCTCTCCCATTTCACCCCTTTTCCTTTCCTCTCAATCTAAAAATCAATACACATACCCTCAGGTGAGGATTTAAAAAAAAAAAAGATGTTACGAGAATCCAATAAATGGCACCTTTCTTTACTGATTAGGTTCCCAAGAAATTGAAACACTAGACAGGAACAAAGAGATGGAGAAATAAAGTGTCCCTTTTCTCGCTGGCCGAAAGCCTAAATTGAAAGATGCAGCTCAGTGTAAGGGTAAAAAGATTTTCGAACTGGACCCCAGAGGGAGGCAGACTCATCTAGACTCATCTACTCGTTGCTGGGCGGGGGTGAGCTCACACTCAGGAGGGGTGGTGAGTAAAGGGTGTCGAAAAGCCAGGAGTTGCACCTCTGGGGAGGCTTCTTTGTGTAAAACGGAGATGCCAGGAGTGTGGGTCAGTGTTTCCCCTAATAAAGAGGATAATGCCCCATTGTTCTTTAACATGTTGATTGATCCTTCTTTGGAATTCAGAATGTATTTTCTTCATACAGACTGTTCTACACATGGCCCTACTTCAGCACTGGGCTGAAGGAGGGAACCTTGTGGAGGGAAGAGGGCTGAAGGTTCTATCCTACTGTCCTCATCCCAGCTGCAATGCCCAGTGGGAATGCTCTATTTTCCAGCATTTTCCCTTCTGCTCCCTCTATCCAATTTAGGCTGGGAGACTGATTTGGAGGCTAGAGAAAGTCTCACTTGTTAAATAATTTCACATTTACAATAACAGACAAACGCTTCTCCTTCTATAGTTTCTTATTTTAAGGCAGACCAAACCTTATGAACTCAAATGAATTTCTTTTTCTTTTTCTTTTTTTTTAATATTTTATTTATTTATTTTTAGAGAGAGGAAAATGGACGGAGAAAGAGAGAGAAACATCAATGTGTGGTTGCCTTTCCCATGCCCCAAGCTGGGGACCTGGCCTGCAAACCAGGCATGTGCCCTGACTGGGAATCAAACCAGCGACCCTTTAGTTTATAGTCCAGCACTCAATCCACTGAGCCACACCAGCCAGGGCTCAAATGAGTTCCTAATACAGTTAGAATTTCAGGAAGAGTAAAAGAGTAAAGTGAAATTCAAGCAGTAAAAAGAAAAAGATCTTTGATGGCAAATGGGGAAAGAAAGCAGATGCTACCCACAAGGCTGAGTATGAAATAGGTGAGAACAGGGAAGCCCGGCCTTGAAAAAAATTAAAGGACCAAATAAATGGTAGCATATCTGTATTTATTAATAGGAAGACTTAACATTGTTAAGATGACAATATTCCTCAAGTTATCTATGTATTTAAAACCCTATCAAAATACCAATGACCTTGGAAATGACTTGGAAATGACATGGAAAAGGTGATCCTGAGATTCATGTAGGATTGCAAGGGACCCGACAGAGCCAAAACAATCTTGAAAAGGAACAAAAATGTTGGAAGACTCATACTTCTAACTTCAAAAATTACTACAAAGCTATAATAATCAAAACAATGTAACATTGGCATAAAGATGGACACATGGACCAATGGAATAGAATTAAGAACCTAGAAATAACCCCATATATCTATGGTCAATAGATTTTAACATGAGTGCTGTAGCCATTTAATGGAAAACTAATACTTTCTTCAGCAAATGGTATTGGGAGAACTAAAAATCCACATGCAAAAAATTAAGTTTATCCTTACCACATTTCATATACAAAAAATTTTAAAAAGTGGATCAAAAACTTAAACATAAAAGCTAAAACTTTAAAACTCTTAGAAGAAAACATAAAGGTAAATGTTTATGGCCTTGCATTTGGCAAAAATTTCTTAGATATGATACAAAAAATACAAACAGCAACAACAAAGAGATAAATTGGACCTCATCAAAATTGAAAACTTTTCTGCATCAAAGGATACTAACAAGAAAGTGAAAAGAACCCATAGGATGGAAGAACATGTTTGCAACTCATATTATCTGAAGAAGGTCTAATATATAAAGTATATAAGAACTCTTACAACCCAATTTAAAAGTGGACAAATGATTTGAAATGATATTTGTGAAAAGGAAATATATAAATGATTAAGACGCACAAGGAAAAAATGTTCAGTATCATTAGTCATTAGGGAAATGCAAATCCAAACCAAATGAGATACTACTTCACACCCACTAAAATGCCTATAATCAAAGAAAGAAAGACAGAGAGAGAGAGAAGAAAAGGAGAGAGGAAGAAAGGAAGAAAAGGAGAAAGATACCCTGGCTGGGTAGGTCAGTTGGTTATAATTTTGTCCAGTGCACTAAGGTTGAGTATTTGATCCCTGGCCAGGACACAGGCAAGAATTAACCAAGGGATGTATACAATTTTGGTCCTGACCAGTATGGTTCTGTTGGTTGGGTATTGTCCCATAAGCTGAAAGGTCACCAGTTCAATTCCTGGTCAGAGCACATGCTTGGGTTGTGGGTAGGACAGGCAACAATTGATGCTTCTCTCTCACATTGATATTTCTCCCCTTTTTCTCCCTCTCTTACCCCTCTCTCTAAAAATAAATTACATGAATAAAGTATTAAAAACAGTTTGGCAGTTCCTCAACTATTTGACCACTATTTCTACTCTAGGCATATATTTAAGAAACTTGAAAACATATATCCACATAAAAATTTGTACATGGATTTTCATAGCAACATTATTTATAATATCCAGAAATAGAAACAACACAAATCTATCAATTGATGAATGGATAAACAAAATGTGATATATCTATACAATGGAAAATTATTTATCAATTGCTGATATGTTTTCTAAGGCAAGGGAAATAAGGAAGACATAAATAAATCAAACTAAAAAAGCTTCTGTACAGCAAAAGAAACCACCAACAAAATAAAAAGGAAACTCACTATATGGGAGAATATATTCACCAGTGATACATCTGATAAGGGGTTAATTTCCAAAATATAAAGAACTTACTAAACTCAACACCAAAAAAAAAAAAAAAAAAAAAAATCCAATTAAAAATGGGCCAAACACCTGAATAGAGAGATACTTCTTCAAAGAGAATATACAGATTTAGTCACTTTAAAGTACTTTGCATTTGAGGCAATACACCAATCAGGATGTTTTTCCACTGCTCAAAACAGCTTTTGAATTTGTCAATTTTGATACCTTTTATTGCTTCTGTTTTTTTGGTTTCCCTCTTTCACATTGACAAAAAATTTCCCTTTGTGGACTTATTTCACCAAGGGTAACAAACAAACAAAAAAGTTGCTCAGAAAGAGATCAGGTAAATAGGGAGGGTGGGGTATGGGGTCATGCTGTTTTGGGTAAAAACTGCTGAACACTCAGAGTGTTGTGGGTAGGTGCATTTCTAAATCACCCATCATGAAATGGGCAAATGTATTGAAATAATCATCGAAAAAAATTCACTGATGCCAAATGCAGCCTCTCACAACAATGCCAGCTAGTACACTGATACAGATAATTCCTAGAACATTCACCTAGGTGGGGAAACCTACACTACAAGGGGCCTGCCCTTCAGAAGATAATTCTAGTTTCTTTTGATCCCCTCTTGTATTCTAAGAATCCTGAAACACCAATTCAAAAGAATATATGCACCTCTATGTTCATAGCAGTGTTATTAACAATAGCCAAGATCTAGAACTAGCCTAAGTATTCATTGGTCTGTGGATAGATTTTTTTTAAAAGCTGGGGTACACTTACACAATACAATACTATGAAGCTGTAAAAAGGAAGGAAATCTTACTTTTTGCAATAGCATGAGTGGATGTGGGGATTATTATTATTATTATTATTTTAATCTTTTTTTAAAAGATTTATTTCATTATTTTTAGAGAGAGGGGAAAGGGAGAGAGGCAGAGATGGAGAGAGACATCAATGTATGGTTGCATTTCACCCGCCTCCAGCCACAGACCTGACTGGAGACCTGGTTTGCAACCTGGTTATGTACCCTGGCTGAGGAATCAAACCTGCGACCTTTGGGTTCACAGGCTGGCGCCTTATCCACTCTGCTACCAGCCAGGGCGGATGTGGGGATTATTATGCTAAGTGAAATGAGCCAGCCAGAGAAAGACAAATGGCACATGATCTCACTTATGTGTGGAATCTAATGAACAAAGTAAACTGATGAACATAATAGAAACAAAGTCATGAACACATGGAACAGACTGAAACTGTCAGAGAGGATGGGAAAGGAGGATCACTAGATGAACAAAAGTGAAGGTATTAGCCAAAAACATGTATTCATAACCCATAGACATAGACCATAGTGAGACAATGGCCAGAGGGAAAGAGGCTAGGGGCTGGGTGGGGGCAGGTAAAGAGGGGGGAAATGGATGTATCTGTAATAGTGTTAACAATAAAAATAAAGATAAAAACAAAACCTATTTTTTTTAATGACAAAAAAATGTCCTTAACTTGGTAAAGGGAATAGACACACAAATCCAGAAGGTACAGAGAGTCCCAAACAAGATAAACCCAAAGAGGCCCATACCAAGACACATCCAAATTAAAATTTAAAAGTTAAAGACAAAGAGAGACTCTTAAAAGCAGCAAAAGAAAAGAAGGTAGTTACCTACAAGGGAGCACCCATAAAATAGCTGATTTCTCAGTAGAAACTTTACAGGCCAGGTTCTGCTAGTGGTACAGTGGATAGGAGCCATCCTGCAAACCCAAAGGCCACTGGTTCGATTCCCAGCCAGGACACATAACCAGGTTGCAAGCCAGTCTCCAGCCAGGTCTGTAGCTGGAGGCATTGATGTCTCTCTCCCTCTCTCCCTACCCCTCTCTCTAAAAAATAATAAATAAAATCTTTAAAAAAAATCACATGGGGACCCGAGCAGTTCAAACCTGTGTTGTGTTGTTTAAGGGTCAACAGTACCTTAAAAAATGAAAGAAAGGAAAAAAACAAACAAACAAACAAAAAACAGAAACTTTACAGGCCAGAAGGGAATTGGCAAGGAATATTTAAAGTGATTAAAAGCCAGGGCCTATAACCAAGATTACTTTACCCAGCAAAACTATAATTTAAAATCAAAGGACAGATAAAGAACTTCCAAATGAAATGCTTGAGTCCATCACCACCAAACCAGTATTATATTATATGAAATGTTAAAGAGTTTTCTTGAAGAAGAAGAAAAATATGAATAAAATGACATATCTATCAACATTTGAATCTAAAAATAAATGAACAAGCAGGACAGAAACAGACTTATAGATACAAAGAACACTTTGAGGTTGCCAGATGGGAGAGGGTTTTGGGGAGTGGGTGACAAAGGTGAAGGGATTAAGAAGTACACATTGGTTGGTACAGAATAGTCACAGGGATGTTTTGTACAGCATAGGAAACATAGTCAATAATGGTCTAATAACTACATACGGTGTCAGGTGAGTATAAGATTTATCGGACCAATCACTTAGTAAGTTGTACATCTAATCATTGGGGTGTACACTTGAAATCAACTATACTTTAAAAATTTATAAATGGTTTTTATAAAAGCACCAAGGAGAAAACCATAGGCTCTTCCCAATTATAAACACAGGTATAAAATATTAATCAATTAATGACTAAGTAGCATTGTTCCATATGCAAGAAAAGATACAAGTAAGCTACATCGTGTTCATGGGTGGGAAGGCTCCATATGGGTCTTGGACATTTTTATTAGGTTTCTCCTAGTTACTTAAAAGTGACATTGCTATTAAGATGCTGTACCTTGATAAATAAATAAATAAAGATGCTGTGCCTTGGGTACAGTATATCCAAGTAGAGAAGAAAGAAAGCAGCTCAGTTTCTTATTGACATCATGGGGTCTCTGCACCAGCTTTGGTCTGCATTCTTATGGATTTATTTATTATGTAAAACTAAATTTCTCCTATCTTAAGTGCCTGTTTGCCTCTGTTATTCAAAGCTGATACAAATCACAGTTAAACTTCCACTGACATTTTTCATGAAATTTGGCAAGCTAAATCTAAAATTCTTGTGAAATAATAACACCCACATTCCAGGCAATGGAAGGAGGAAGTGAGAAAGAGGAAAGGGCAGAGCTCATAGCAGGAAAATAAAACTTCCTCTGAAAGGTTTAGAACTCCACTCCCTTGATCAGAGCTAGGTCACATGGGAGCCCCTATCTGCCAAGGAAATTGGGAAATATAGTTTTATTTGAGTATGTTATTGCCATAAAACTATACTCCAGATGAGCCAAATACTTAAATATAAGAAGAAAAATTATTAAATAATTAGAATAAATTATAGAATGCCTTTTAAACTTTATAGTGACAAAGGGTTATTTAAACAGACACAAAGCCTACAAACTAAATCATTAAGATTTTCACTAAAGAAAACATTACAAATCAAATTTATGGCACAAAATGCCATAAACACATTTAAAAGGCAATCAGCACGTTGATGGCAAACAATGTGTTTTAGACATATAAAAAAAGAACTAAAATATAGCATTTATAGAACAGTTACAGATCAACAGGAGGAAAGAAAAACCACTCAATAGAAAAAAGTTAACAATGGATATAAGTATGCAATTCACAAGAGAAAACATAAATGGTCAATTATCAAAATGATGTTCAATCCCAGAAGTAATCAAGGAACTACGAATCAAAACTGTAACTTTTGAGGCAAAGAAGGGGAGCAGTTTCGTCAAGGAACTAGCATGGAAGAACCATGGACATGGACAACAAGTGAGGTTGACTTTGTGGGGGAGTGGGTGGGTGGGGAAGGGGACAGAAGGAAGGAAAAAGGGGATGGATGCAATAAAACAACAATAAAACTAAATTAAAAAATAAAAAATAAAAATAAAATACAACACATTCTCAAAAAAAGCCCTCTAACTTTTAATCACCAGCTTAATAAATTTTTTAATAATATCAAGTGCTAGTGAGACTGTATGGAAATGAGCATGCTGATATATGTGCTGGTGGGGGCAGGTAATAATTAGTATAGTCACTTTGGAGAGTGATTTGATAGTATCTATTCAAAGTGGAAAATGTGATATCCTATAACCTAGTAATGATTCTTCTGCGTGTCAATCCTGGAGAGACATGTGCAGAAATGCACGTGCCCACAGGGATGTATAAGAATGATCACTGGAGTGTATTTTTGAAAACCTTATTTATTTATATTTAGAGAGAGGGGAAGAGAGGGGAAAAAGGAAGGAGAGAAACATCAATGTGCAGTTGCCTCTCAGGCAACCCCAACTGGGAATCTGGTCCATAACCCAAGCATGTGCTCTGACTGGAAATTGAAATGGCAACCCTTTGGTTTGAAGGCTGGTGCTCAATCCACTGAGCCACACCAGCCAGGGCTGAGGTGTTTTTTAAATACCAAAATAATGGAATTGACTGACAAAAGTGGTATTATAGTTTTAGGATAGCAGACTATACTGCAGACAAAGGGAATGAGCCAAGTGTAAATGTATAAATATAATTAGATGTAAAAGAACCATTGAGTGAAAAAGACAGATGCAGAATATGTATTTTAAAAGTACACACCTCAAACAATACTATAAAGTTTCTGTAGGTCTATCTAATGGATTAAAAGCATTTGTGATAACTTGAAGGATTCACACCAAAATCGTAAGAGTGGTTTCCTCTGGCAACCAGAGGAACTTCTGGTGAAATGGTTGGGTCAGTGGAGACTTGAGATCAATTTTTATCACTTTTAAGGTGAATAGATTCATATATTGATTTGTAACAGAAATAAATTTAAACTTCAAATATAAAATACAAATTGAGGGGACTTCCAGCCAAGGTAGAGGTGTAGATAGACATGCTGTATCTCCCTCCACAACTAAGAAGGAGTACAACTACCTCAAAACTAGAGACAACCAGACATTCCAGAAAAGCAAGCAGTATGGAAGTCCAACAAACAAAGATATAAAGAAGAAATACTCATCCAGACAGGTAGGAGAGGCAGAGCCGGGACAGAGAGGATGTGGTTTGGCAGCAAGGTGTCTGTGGCGGGATGGTAGCTGCGGTCAGCTGGTAGGAAGTGCAGTCATCCATTTAAAAAAAAGGAGGGACACCTGGGGAGCGCTCCGGGCACTAGACCAGATTGCTCAGCTCACAGTTCCAATGCCGGGGGGAAATAAAGCCACATTGCTTCTGACTGTGAAAACCAGTGGGGGTTGGGGTGGAGGAAGAGACTGCTGATCTCTCAGCTGAGTCTGTTTGTTTAGAGGCCCCCACACTAGAACATCCCCAGACCTACCCACTCTGGGAACCATGGCCAGGGCAACAGTTAGAGAAGCACCAGTTCTGTATGGGAAGCAGAAGTACCTGGAAAAGGATTGAGTGCTGAGTAAGCAGCATTGTTCCCTCTCAGATCCCTTCCCCACATAAAGCACCACAACATGGTGAAACTGGTTGCCTGGTACTGATGAATACCTGATGCTTCGCTTCTTACAAAGTAACAGGTGTGACAGGTCAACCTAAGACACAGAAACAAACACAGGAGCCTGTCAAGTTGAGGAGACAGAGAAGTATGGTCCCAAAATGGAAACAGATCAAGGTTGCAGAGGGAGAGCTAAGTGATGAGGAGATAGCCAACCCAACAGACGCAGAGTTCAAAATGCTGGTGATGAAGATGTTCACAGACTTGAGTATCCTTGAGTATGGCAAACACATAAAGGAAGAAGTGAAGGCTACACTAAGTGAAATGAAGGAAGATCCACATAAAACCAATAGTGAAGGGGAGGAAATTGGGGTTCAAATTGATGATTTGGAACATAAGAAAGAAAGAAATAGTCAACCAGCATAGAAAGTGGAAACAAGAATTGAAAAAAATGAGGGGAGCCCTGGCTGGTGGCACAATAAATAAGATGGTGGCCTGTGAACCCAAAGGTCGCTGGTTCAATTCCCAGCCAGGGCACATAACCAGGTTGCAAGCCAGGTCTCCAGCCAGATCCGTAGCTGGAGGCAGGTAAAAGGCAACCATACATTGATGTTTCTCTCCCTCTCTGCCTCCCTCCCTTCCCCTCTCTGAAAAATAATAAATAAAATCTTAAAAAGTAAAAAAAAAAATTTAAGTAAAAGACAAGGGGAGGCTTAAGCATCTCTGGGGTGACTTTAAATGTGCCAACATCCAAATCATAGGAGAAGAGGAAGAGCAAGAAATAGAAGACTTATGTGAAAAGATAATGAAGAAAAACTTCCCAAATTTGGCAAAAGAAATAGACATACACGTTCAGGAAGCACAGAGAGTCCCAAACAAGCTAGACCCAAAGAGGACTACACTAAGACACATCATAATTAAAATGCTAAAGGTTAAAGATAGAGAGTCTTAAAAGCAGCAAGAGAAGAGAGTTACCCACAAAGGGGCTTCTATAAGACTATCAACTAATTTCTCAAAAGAAACTTTGCAGGCAAGAAAGGACTGACCAGAAATATTCAAAGTGATGAAAAGCAAAGATCTAGAACAACCATACTCTATACAGCAAAGCTATCATTTAGAATGGAAGGACAGATAAAGTGCTTCCAGACAAGGTAAAGTTAAAGGAGTTCATCATCACCAACCCCTTATTATATGAAATGTTAAAGGGACTTATTTAAGAAAAAGAGGATCAAAACTATAAATATTAAAATGACAACAAACTCTCAGCTATCAACAACAGAATAAAAAAAAAAAAAAAAAAAAAAAAAAAAAAAAAAAAAAAAAAAAAAAAAAAAAAAAAAAAAAAAAAAAAAAAAAAAAAAAAAAAAAAAAAAAAGCAAAAACCCTAACAACCAGAATAGGATCAGAATTATAGATATGGAGGTCATTTGGAGAGTTATCAGCTGGGAGCGGAAGGAGAATAAATGAGGAAATGGTACAGGAATTAGAAAACATAATTGGTGGGTACAAGATAGACAGTGGGAAGTTAAAAATAATAGAGGAGCCCTAGCTGGTGGCTCAATGGCTAGGTGCCGGCCTGTGAACCCAAAGGTTGCTGATTTGATTCCCAGCCAGGGCACATAACCAGGCTGCAAGCCAGGTCTCCAGCCAGGTCCGTAGCTGGAGGCAGGTGAAAGGCAACCACACACTGATGTTTCTCCCCCTCTCTGCCTCTCTCACTTCCCTTCCCTTCCCTTCCCTTCCCTTCCCTTCCCTTCCCTTCCCTTCCCTCCAAAAATAATAAAGAAAATCTTTTAATGTATATTTTAAAAATAATAATAGAGGAAAGGATGAAATCAGGGAATTTACATGCATAATCCAAAGACATGAACTAAGGAGGCTGGGATTGCCGGAGGGGAAGGGGTGCTGGGCGGAGGGAGCAAAGGGAAAAGAAGTTAGGACAGCTGTAACAGCATAATCAATGAAATAGACTTTAATACAAGTTGATAGTCCTGGCTGGTGTGGCTCAGTGAATTGAGTGCTGGCCTGCGAACCAAAGGGTCGCCAGTTTGATTCACCGTCAGGGCACAGGCCTGGGTTCCAGGCCAGGTCGCTGGTTAGGGGCGTGTCAGAGGCAACCCACACACTGATATGTCTCTCCCTCTCTTTCTCCCTCCTGTCCCCTCTCTAAAAATATTAAATGAACTCTTTAAAAATTACAAGTTTATACAGAATAGTTTCCATGTTATCCACAGTTTTCGTGTATAATTGCGTTTCATTGCCTACAAACTATACAGTATATTCTGTAGTCCTCATGCCAGTAGTTTCAACGAATCCTTTAGCCAAGCTCCCAACAAGTTCATTCCAGCTCTGCCTTCACAGAAGGCCTAAGCCTACAGGACCCCAGCGTAGACAGAGCCAGGGGAACGGGATCTTCAGTCTCCTTGGTGTGACAAGGTGCATTGTGAACGGCTGTGGGAGCTTATTTTCCTCAATTCTCCTGATTTCTGTATCGTACATGCCTGGTTTCTCCGCCAAACTACTCCAGCATTGCCACTCTGTCTGGGTCCTCTTTTGTCGTGTGGGAGCGGAAGGCCCTGCTGGGAGGGCAGGATTAATATTCTCATTCCCCTGCTTCCCATTACACAGTTGTTTGTTGTGTATCAAATATCCTCAGTCTGTGGCAGCTCGCCCCTGCTGCTGCTTCCATCTCGAGGCTGGGCTCGGATAGCAGCATCTCTGCCTCTGGACGGTGCTGGGCTGACTCTGGCGCTGGCTGGGGGCCTTGGGCCCCCGGGCTCATGGCTGCCTAGAAGCCCCTGAGGCCCTTCGGGGTCTGGTGGTGACCGTGCTGTCTGGTGGCAAGACCCCCACCTCAGAGTTCCTTTGTCCCTAGAGCCTCTTTAGCTGTTTATCCCAGCCAGGATCACAGGGACCGCCCCCCCCCTTCCTCCGCCAGTACCCATGTTCTGTCTCATCCTCTGTGCCCTCCCCACCCTCAGACCGGTACCCAAAGAGAAGCAAGGGCTCAGGGGAAGTGAGAGCAAACAGGAAGCAGGGGCGTGGCAGGCGAGGGAGGCAGTGGCTGGGCTGCTCCTCTGAGTGGGCTCTGTGGGGGTGTGGGGGGAAGTGGACCACACCTGGACCACGCATTCATTTATCTCCCGCTCCAGGTACAGGCCCCACACACCAAAGATGTGTTTGCTGACTGATCAGATGAGGCAAAAAGGTATAAAAGGACAGGGTTCTCCACAGAGGGGCACCCCTCACAGACTGAAAGGCATGGGGAAGAGGAGACGTTCTGTTCTGTCTTTAGCTTGCAATTCTCCCCATAACTTGGGGAGGTAAACTGAGAGCAGGAGGCCTGTCCCTGA
Organism: Noctilio leporinus; assembly: GCA_004026585.1. NCBI lineage: Eukaryota > Metazoa > Chordata > Mammalia > Chiroptera > Noctilionidae > Noctilio > Noctilio leporinus. The sequence goes on along the minus strand of PVIW01000899.1, from coordinate 340,395 downwards.
GAGAAAATAGGAGGCTAGCATTGGGGACCCTCTGGCTATGGACATTCTGCCCATCCCTGCCTCCCTCACGTGGCTGTGTCATGCGACCGTGGAGCCAGCGGATACTGGCCTCACCTGCCCACCTCTCAGGTCTCCTCTGCGGTGGGTCCTGCCCTGAGCCCTAAGGGGAGTCGATCCCACCCCTGGGTCCCTTCCTCCCTCTTGGAGCCCACCCCTGGGAGCCTTGATTAACTTCCTGGTGATGGGAGCTATGAAATTTCGGAGTCTGATTAAAAATAATAATGAGAATGCCTATTGCCCATTAGCCTGTGCTTGAGCTTTTAATGAGGGCTAATTAATTCATCAGCCTCCCTGAAGCCTGGGGAGAGGGCAACGGTTGTCTGCACCGCTCTGGAAGGGAAGGGGGGCAGCGAGAGGTTGATGCTGAATGATGCTGGACATCAGGTTTTGCTTATCTCCCCTGGGACCTTTCTAGCAGCTGAGTGACCCCAGGTGGCCAGAGGGCCATATCTACTGCCACCTCCCTGGGGAGCTGGGCAAGGGCGGGGTCTTCCCCAGGGAAAGGAGGGTCCAGCCCCTGCCCTGGGCCCCGCCCTGCAGTGAGACGCTGGCTTGTTAACCTCTCTGACCCTGGATTCTTTCATTAAAAAAAAAAAAAATTGTGGCAAAATATTCATGACATCAATGTTAACACCTTAAGCATTTAAAAGTGGTACGTAGACCACATTCATCTTGCAAATCTTAGACTGTGCACCCGCAAAAGAATGACCCTCCACTCCCGCCTCCCCTTGCCAGCCACCAGTCTACCTGCCATCTCTATCAAACTGACACGTCTCATATGCACAGGCTTGCATCTCTCAGCACTCATTCCTGAATGCCTGGCTTACTTCATTTACCATAATGTCTTCAGTTTCCTCCCTGTTGTAAATGTCCTTGGTTGTTGACGTCAGGGTTTTCCCGCCTTCTAGGACTCCAGCCTGGGGTGGAGCTGGGGGTGCAGATGGGTCTCTGGGCTGACTCGAGGCTGAGTCACACAGGGGCTCCCAGGGAGATCCAGGATGAAGGACACGGCCTCCAGGCATGTCAGTTTTAGTCCTTGGTAAACATTGTAAAATGTTACATGCTAACATAAACACAAATCTATGATAAGAAAATGCAAAAATGCACATGAATTTTTCACTCAAAACAGGAAATATGTTAAGTTTCAAAGGAAACCTGCTTGTGGCAGGTTTCCTTTCACCCTCGGACCCTGGGGGATTTGATGGGAAGCTGAAAGAAACGCAGAGCAGTGGGCCCCAGGCCTCAGGCATCTGGTTTGCTTCGGCCTGAAGGGCAGGCCGGGAGGGCAGGGCGGCCAGGGGCCTGTGCTCTGCTGAGCGGCTGGGCGCCACCACACCTACTTCACTCTAGGCCGTAGAAAACAAAGGGGCCAAGATTATTGCCAACCCATTGGGTGTCCTAAGTCCCACGACTGTCAATCAGCAATGCACCCCTTGAGCCAAGGGATCTGGAGCTGGGGGTCATGTACATTGGATTCGATGCTCACCGTTTCCTGGGCCCCAGTGTCGGAAGCAGACAGGATGAAGGAAGCAGAGGTGGGTAGGGGCAGGCAGGGCCGGCTTGGAGCCTCTGGCTTCCTGTGCTCCCCCAGAGCCTTCCCCACCCAGGAGAAGTTGCCAGAAGCAGCAGCGTGGGCGGCCAGGTGGGAGCTGAGGGCAGCAGAACCGCCCCAAGCCATCTCCTGGGCAGCCGGAGCTCTCTGCAATAATTTGGCCTGAGAGATGAACGCCGGAGAGTTGCCCATTTAATTTAATTTATTTCAATTTAATTTTAATTTAAGCTATTCCACATTTGCTCCCCAGCTATCTTTTTTTCCCGCTTCTGAGGTTGTTAAATTAATGTAACTCATGAAGAAAGGAAAGATGGAAAATGATCAGGGAGCCCAGAGGCACCCAGCCCTCACCCTCACCTAGAGGCACTCCCCACGCCTGCCACAAATCCCCAGGTGCCACCTCTGAACCCACAGGACAGACTGAAAGGAGGGCAGGGAACTGCCACCATCATTGGGCCCAGAGCCCCATGTTTCACTCCCCAGACTGGAAACAGTAATAATACTAACGATTTCTTGAGCATCTGCTTTGTGTCCAACTTCCTTACCTCATTTATTGGTTACCACACCCTGAGTGGTAGCGGGCTTTATTCCTGTCATTCAGATGAGTGACCCGAGGCCAGGTCGTTTGGCCAAAGTCACATGGCCTCTAAGTGCAAAGAGCATGGGGAGGGGGGGTTGGCTGTGTGTCTTTGGGCAAGGGAACCTCTCTCCCTGGGCCTCAGTTCCCATCTTGCAAAGTGGGGTGCAACAATTGTTCCTCAAAGGGTTCCACAGGTATACTGGTCTTGAAAAATTAAATAAGTGCAAGAGGATGTCAGAAACACTGACCTTAGAATTTGGGAATATAGATTGTCCTTTTTGGATTAAAAGCAGCTTCTGTCTTGGAAGGGTGGGAACCTGGACTCATCTCTGGGAATGAAATGAACCCTTTGGGAGGCCACTGAGTTGTGCGGGGTGAGATGAGGCTCTGCTCTCTTTAGGAGAGGGGGAGGGATGGACAGTGCCTACTGACCTGAAGGCCTAACCCAAAAGTAGAAGCTTGGCCTCTGCTGTCTGGTCCTACCATTGCTCATATGTGGAAGAGACTGCCCCTGCAGAGGTAGAGAGAGTTGTTGTTGTTATTATTATTATTATTAATGTAAAACCTAGAAGGTTCTTTGTTTTTTCCCCAAAACCACAGGGCCTATGCACAGGCTTCTCCCTCTTACCTAGAATACCTTTCCCCTGATATTCACATGGTAGGCTCTATCCTATACCTTAAGATTCTGCTTAAACAAAAATTGGGAGAACTGTAACAGCATAATCAATAAAACACGCTTAAATATTTAAAAATTAATGTTAAAAAAGATTGTGCTTAAACATCATATTCTCAGCAAGGCCTTCCCTGATCACCTTATTATTATTATTATTATTATCCTCATTTGTGGACATTTTCTCATTGCTTTCAGAGAGAAGGGAAGGGAGGAAGAATAACATCAGTAAGTTGCCCTCTTTCTGTACATGCGCCAACCAGAGACCGGGGATCAGGCCTGCAACCAGGGGATGAGCCCTGACCAGGAATTGAACCTGCAGCTTTTTGGTGTAGGGACCGATGCTCCAACCAACTGAGCCACACTGGCTGGGGCCCTGACCACCTTATTTAAAGTTGCAACCCAACAGCTCTCCCATGATTCATTTCCCAGGTTTAGTACCCTACCCTACCCATTGTATTTGCTCCCTTCTATACCCTGTGTAATGTACCTATGTGGTGTCTTCTGTGTTTCCCTCACTAGAATGTAAGAGCCATGAGGGCAAGGATTTTGTCTGTGGTGTACTGCTAAATCAGCAGTGGCCAGAATGGTGTCCGGAACATAGGAGATGCTCAAAAAACATTGTAGGACTGAGTTAAATGGAAGTGCTTGCTCAGAAGAGATAGAGGAATAAGGGACCCCACACAGGAAGATAACTGTATCCTCTGGTTCTAGAAGGACCTGCTGGGCTGTCAGGACGGGCTTGTTGGGATGAGGGCAAACCACACCTTCTCAGGTTGCCTGGGAGAGAATGGGTACTGCTGATAGATTAAGAGAGATGAAACAAACAAACAAACAAGCAGGTACCAAATATCCATGATACACTCACTACACCTGGGGCACGCACTTGCTCCGTGTGCACAGGTCTTACTTACACTGGCACTCACTGGTAATGCTCATTCTTCCCCCGCATGTCCTGCACCCAGGAAAATTAGCAGGTTCTTGACTTCACCCATCCCAAGTGCCAACTTATACTAACATTTACTATAAAAACAAAAAAAAGAGCATTTAATAATCTAAATAAAGTACAGTTGCCGTAACAGGTATGGCTCAGTGGATTGGGCATCATTCCACAAACCACAAGGTCATTGGTTCAATTCCCAGTCAGGGCACATGCCTGGGTTGCAGGCCAAGTGCCCGGGTTCGGTGAGAGAGACAACCGATTGATGTTTTTCTCTCTCACATCGATGTTTCTCCCCTTCTCTTTCTCCCTCCTTCCCACTCTTTCTAACAGTAAATAAATAAATAAAAGTTAAAGTAGTTCTTCGCCATGTTTTGAAAGTTGACTTACATCTTCACCTTTATGAAAAGACCTTATATTAGCACCTGCTTTCACTAGCTGAAAGAACTCTGAAGCGGGTTTTTGCTGTCTTCAAGAAAGGCAGGAAGCGGTCGGAGTTCGTGTGCTGTGAGCTGTGGTTACAGCGCGCCCCCAAGCCGGGAGAGGCTTCTTCCCAGGGACCACACTCCGACGCCCGCCCGCGGGAGCTGCGAACGGGGTGAGCATCTGCGCTTCATCTCCATTCACCTTCTGCATCCCCGGGCAAGATGTACCCTAATTGCCTCTTGCTTTCCGCCGCTTCAGCTTACAACCAGTTTCATAGGAGCGCTTTGCTTTCCGGTAGTGGTTGAGGGTGCGGGGCGTGTACCAGCCGGGTTGGAATCTTGCACAAAACTAATAGCTGCCGGGCAGGCCGACTGGTGCGCCAGGCCTGCGTCTGCTCCTCCGACGCGCGCGCGAGCGCGGGCGGCGGGTGCCGGCTCTGCTGCGCCCACTGCTCGCCCTGGCCTGGTGCCCGCCGCAGCCGCGACGCGGATGAAGCAGGGAGAAGCAGGGCCTGCGGACACACTGGCATCCAGGATTCGGTGCTGCGCTGTCTGTACCCACGCGCACCGCAGTCTATGCGAGTTAACTTCCCCATCTCCTTCCCCTTGCGTCTTGCCGTGTCTTCCATGGATTTAATAAGCCATGTAATTCGAGAATCTTCACCTGGTCCGCGAGGCTTCTATTCCATGAACCCTGGGACAGCTAGCCTGGCTGTGCGTGAGATATTTTCCCACATGACAATGTGACATGGAGTATCACCTATATACCATACACCTCACATACACACCTAGGGAGGGAAGGCTTTGAAGGGGGAGTCAGGTGATGACTGTTTAACACGAAAGGGAGGGCCACCTCCTCCGTGGTCACAGTCTGGTGTGGCAGGTAGCCTCTCCTGGTGGCTGCACGCGACCTCACATCCCACAAGAGCTACTTACAAAGTCAAAGTCAGCGACCCCTGCCCTTGACCCTGGGTGCTCCTTTGTGGCTGACAAGGATGGTGAAAGTGATGTGTATGACATCCAAGGCTTCTGCCCTGGCTGGTGTGGCTCAGTGGATTGAGCACCAGCCTGTGAACCAAAGGGTCCCTGGTTAGATTCCCAGTCAGGGTACCTGGCCAGGTTTTAGGCCGAGTTCCTAATTGGGGGTGCAGGAAAGGCAGCCACACATTTACTGTTTCTCTCCCTCTCTTTCTCCCACCCTTCCCCTCTCTCTAAAAATAAATAAAATCATTTTTTTAAAAAAGGCTTCTGCCTCACTGGCTGCAATGAGTTTTTATTCTGGAAGCCACATAAGCAGTCTGTGTTCTCTGACGCTACCACTCCGTGAAGGAGCCCAAACCGCCCACACGCAGAGGCCGCACAGATAAGCCATGTATGTGTTCCAGCCAAGATCCCAGCCGGAGCCCGCCTCTGCCACCAGACACGAGTGAGTGAGCCTCGGAACCCCGGCCCCATGGCTCCAGCGCGGCCAGGACAGGACGCACTGGCTGAAGAGTGGCAGTGCCGTGCCTGGCCTATCCCCAGTGCTGCCCTGCCTCCCTGCCCAGGCCTCCTCTCTGCCAGCCCAGCATGGCAGACAGGAGAGGAGCACTCATGCCCTGTCTGTGTCCCTCCAGGAGTGGCTGTCGGAGCCCCCACTGCAGGCCGGGCCTGGCCAGCCTCACTGCAATAGGAGCTTTCACCTAGCGCGTGGACATCTGCGCTCAGGACATGGCTCGCAGTCTCTTAGCGACACATCTCCAACAGCAAAGCTCCCCCCAGCCCGCCCCCGCCCCACCTGTGTACCTTGGCTGGTGTTTTGGTGGGCACGGAGCAGCTGAGGGAGCCATGGAGAGCCCAGCCTCGGCCTGGGAGGGCTGGAGCCCATTTACTCTTTCCTATCCATTCATCTCTCTAGGGTCTTTTCCTTCCCTTTCTTTCAAAATAATCTTTAAAAGGGCAGCTTGCAGCCTCACCTCTAGCTTCTCCCTTGCTCGCAGTTCCCTGTGCATCTCTTGGTTTCAGGATGTTTTCTTCGCATCCAGGTATCTCTCCTGTCCCTGCCCCAGCTCCCTTCAGGGGACTCCACTGCAAGCCACACAGGGAAAACTGCTCCGTGGCTACCCTGGGGGCCGTGCCCCATCTCCATGTTCCCTGTTCTGGGTTGGAGTTGTTGAGGCTCCCAGGATTTTCTGAGGAGCTCAGGGGAGCAGAGGTAGCACAAGAGGACTATAAACATGGCCGGGTCCAAATCTGATCTCATTCCTCACCAGCTGTGTGACTTTGGGCAAGTTACCCAACCTCCCTCTGCTCAGCATCCTCATCGGAAAGACGAGGTGTGATGAAACCTACCTCATAGGGTACGTGAGCAAGCACATCTGAAGCACTCAGAGCAGGGTTCAGCCATAGTGAAGGCTGTGTGTTTGCGGTTATTGCGCTGCTAGGTGGGAGCTACAGGGACCTTGCTTCTCCCTGGCAGGGGTTATGTGCCTGGAATATAGGTTTAAAGATTTTTCTCCATTTATTTTTAGAGAGAGGGAAAGGGATGGAGAGAAGCATTGATTATATGCACCCTGACCAGGGACTGAACCTGCAACCCAGGTTTGTGCCCTGACCAGGAGTAGAACCGTCGATCGGTCAAGGCCAGCCTGGAACTCCTTCTGGAAGAGGAGGAAAGTACTCTGTCTTCATAAACGTCCTCCATAAACAACGCTCCTCCCCAGCCTTCACCCTCCATTGCATCGCCCATCCAAGTCTTTCTCTTTCATTGCTCTGACCCTCTGGGACAAAGATGATGGTGGTCTCCCCATTCAGCAGATGGGGCCATGGCCAGCCCAGGTCAGCCAGCATGGTCAGCTCAGGCCTACGTGTTCCACCCTCTCCACCCAACATTCTTCCAACCCATCTCCTGCCATGGCCACGCTGGGGGAGTGGGGAGCCCTTCCGTTCACGCCAGCACCAGGGCTGAGAGACACCAATGACAATAGGACTCACTTGCTCTCTGTCCCCTGTTTCTAGTTTTGGGGTGCGGGAGCCCTGAGAAGCAGCAGCCCAGGAGGGGCTCTGTTTGGAGACTATTTTCAGCCAAGCCTCATGGAGGCTGCTGGGAGGGCCGGGCCCCTCCTGAGAGTCACTGAGGGAACAGCTGCTGTGGCTGCAACGAGACAGTCACAGCTTTGCACCAGTGGGCGGGGCGTTTGGAGACGGGCAGCAGCGAGCCCAGGGTGCCCAGGGTGCCCCAGTCCACCTTTACCCAGCTCTCACTATCCTTCCAGCCCTTCTCAGGTGTCCTGGAAGATTCTGGCCTTCCTTCCTCATGGGACCTTCTGCAGGCGACTTTGAAAGTTCTGTGGGTACAGAACGCTGTGGCTTGCTCAGCTATTTCCTGTGCTCCTCTAGCCACCCCAGCCAGTCCAGGAGCTTCTGGGAGACAGGAGCCTATGCCACCCCAGGCTCTGAATCCCCTGCTTCCTGGGGAGGTGGTGGAATTCTGGTCTGCTGAGGTGACAGACACGGAGGTGACCGTGGAGACTTTAAGACTCTTGTCCATATCTAAAAGCTGGGGTTCCTGGTGGTGGCTTTCCATGACTCATAGTGCTGGGAAGATGAAGTTGTCACCTTCAGCACTACCCCGCCTCTTGCTGTTGTCCAGCCCTGTCTTCTGAGCTGTGACTTTCTCTCCACAGTCCGTGAGAGGAGCTGGAGCTGTGCTTGGTTCTGGGGGACAACAGGGCACAGGCTGCTGCCAACCCCTGGTGACACATCAGAGTTCCAGAGGGACCATGGAAAGCAAACAGAGGGAAACTGCCTCTCTCCTGTGGCGCTTCTCTCTACAGACACAGCAAGCTTCATGGAACAGGGCAGGGAGCAGGCGAGCAGGTGATGGTCGTTCACAACTAGTCATGATCGTTAACAGCAGAAACCCGGTAGCAAGTGGCAGAACCAGGCTGTGAACCAAGTGGTCTCACTCGAGTACCACAGAGAGGGCAGCCCTAGCGCACACCTAAGCTAAGGCCAGCACTCGCCCCTCACATGACCATGGAATGGCTTCCTGCCAAAGCTGCCTGCACAGTTCCCTTGCCTCCCCGGCCTTTTGGAGCCCTTTGTCTCAGTCAGCTCTTTGCATAATACTGCTGTGTAACAAACCACCTTCAAAAATTTCTACAAGAACACTTATACCTGAGTCTGCAGGTCAGCTGCAGGTTAGATGCATTTTTTTAGATGCCTATTATGTGCTAGGTACTGTTCTCAGTCAGGCCCTCAGGATCTAACCACCCCTCAGGGGAGAAATACTGCGTAAGACAGAAACTGGACTGAGAAGCGTAGGGTCTATGTTGGGCACTGTCCAAGGTGCTGGGGGCACAAGGCAAGGGCAAGGTCAGCTTTTCCTCAGGATGAACTGGGGAGAGAGGTAATAAAGTTAGCTGGCCTTTGAAAAGTGAGTAGGACTTGAAGGGGCAGCGAAGGTGGAGAAGGATGTTCTAAGAAGTGGAACTGCCTTTGGCAAAGGCACAGAAGGATGAAGAGATGGGGCGGGGGGTGTTTAGTTTGCTGAGAAGCAGGATGCAAAGGCAGGCAGAGGTGAGGGGCAGGCCAGCCACAGGTCATGAAGGCCTAGGCCGAATGTTGGAGAAGCCTTTGACATTTTTTAAAGCTGGTGAGTAGACTTAAAGAGGGCAGTGAGTTGAAGGCCGGAAGATGGAAGACTGGCAATTCTCCAGGTAAGATAGTTGGGAACCTGGGAACCCCCGGGACCCAGCAAGTGGACAGGTGGGAGCTGGTAATGCATGATCCCAAGGTGAACCAAAAAGCAATATAGGGATTATTTCCGAGGCTCCCATTCTGTTTCCAAAGAGGCATTATTGAAACATGTTTCATCCACAGCAGCATAATTGGAGTAAATCCATGTTCCCTTCCTGGCCCCATGCTTTACAGTCTGCTCACTTGCCCCCATTTCTGTTCATTCTTTGTTTAAAAATTAAAAAATAACTCATTCCTTTACAGACACAGATATACACGCTGGACACCGCAGGAGGCTCTCAGAAGACCCTGCCGTGGCCCAGTGCCCACCCCGCGGTCTCCTCTCTGTGGCTCACTGTGATCAAAGAGAGCTGTCAGAGCCACAGAGACCTGCCTTCCTGCCAAGTGCAGACAGATGGGCCCCTGAGGCGTTATCTTTGGGCTGCTTAGGTGTCCAGCTCCAACATGGGTGGCCAGAAAGCGTCCTTCACCAGGGACAGCTGGATGCTCAGAGCTGAACCTCTGGCCCTTCCCCTAGTTGTCCCCCAGCCTGTGTCCCTCCCCACCACCTGGCACCCCCGGCCAGGCCCAAGGCTGTGCGGCAGAGACACCTGCCTGCAAAAGAGAAACACATGACACAGGCTGGCCACACGGGGCGAGGAGAGCGCTGCTGTCGCTGTCGCTGTCACAGAGAAGCGACTTATTTTTAGCCCACTTACTGGCTGATGCTGCTATTTCTCCCCACCAGGGCTGGGAATTGGCTTCTTTTCCAGGCAGCCACCTTGGCATTACCTGCTGCGGCAGCAGGTCCAAGGCAGTGGCTGTGTCTATTGTTTTTGACTGACCGCCTTATGGGGCATGAAATCACCGCAGGGGATGCGAGCTTGGCACCGCCTTCCGATGGCAGAGGGACTGCAGCAGGGAGGTGTCCGCCATGGGTCCCGGGCTCCTGGAGCCTCCATGATCCTCTCAGTTGGCACTCTAGCCTGCATGGCACCATGAAGCAAGAGGAAAGCAGGGTGCCTGGCTTCAACTCCACCCCTGTCCTGGCTGCGGGCCAGCCTTTCATGTCCAAGGAGAGCTGAGGCGGCTCGGTGCCTCAGTTTCCCTTTTCTGCCAAGTCTGAGGGTCTGTGCTCCCTCTAGGGGAAAGCTCCAGGGGAGAATTCTTTAACTCTTCTTGTATCCAGCGGCTCCTGGTGTTCCTTTCTTATGTTAGCATAACTCCAACCCCTGCCTCTCTACTCACTGAAGGTAAGAGAACATGCCATCCCAAAATATGCCACTTTGGTATATTGATTACTTTTAACTGTAGGCACTTGAAAAACAGCAAATGTAGGGAGAGGTTTTCTCTGAACTCCTCTCATCAACCCAAAGACAGAGGCTCCCAAAGGAGGCATAGTCTACATTTCATCGGAGAAGGAGCTTTGAGGGTGAAAAGGGATCTCTGTGGTGGCTGGTCAGTTTTGTGGCCATGATTTGGGGTGTGGGGACTTTGTCAGTGTTCTGGATGGGCGTCAGCCCACAGGTGTTGACTGCAGACAGTGGCTGCCACCTGGCCACCTCCAAGTGGCCACCCTGCCTTGCACTTTCAGGCCAATGGCCTTTGTGGAATTCCCACCCCTAACCCTGCCATTCCCTGACAAGTCTCCTTGGACCAGCATCTAGTCTCATAAGCATGCTTCAGGACCTAGTTAGAGCTGTTTCCTCCTATTTATTTTTATTCTTAAAGATTTTATTTATTACTTTTAGAGACAGGGGAAAGGAGAGAGGCAGAGAGAGAGAAACACATCAATGTATGGTCACCTTTCACCTGCCTCCAGCTACAGACCTGGCTGGAGACCTGGCTTGCAACCTGGTTATGTGCCCTGGCTGGGAATCGAACCAGCAACCTTTGGGTTTGCAGGCCAGCGCCTATCCACTGCACCACCAATGAGGGCCTGTTTCCTCCTATTTGAAAGAAGCAGCAGCTGAGTTACACGCTAAGGTCACACAGCAAGGCCACATTGATTCAAGCCCAGGTGTCACCTTCTGAGTCCATGCCATCTTCTATTTATTTAGGACATTGTTTAACCCCTTCCAGTGCCACTTCCCTTGTCTCAGACTCCTCTCAAAAGCCAACCATCCTAAAATGTCTGGGTTTATCAAAATGCTTGCAAAATGTTTTATGTGTGTGTGTGCATTTCAAATCTTATCTGAGTGCTTTGGAATTATGGGTCTCGTTCTCCTTCTTGCCTTTGTCACCCAGCACTGCTTTTAAGACTCTTCCCATATTTATGTGAACGGTTACTTTCTTGCTGCTGCAGGGGCCCATGTTCTCTTCCAGTGCGTTTTACTCCCAGGGGTGGGTCCACTCTCTCCCCCTAGCAAAAGGAAAATTGTCACAAATGTTGTCATGCCTGTGCCCTTACGAGACTGAGTGTGAGGATGTCTTTGGGGCACGTGCCAGGAGCAGAGATTTGGGATCGCAGGGAAGGCAGAGTCTGCAGCTGCCATTTCACTTGCCAGAACAGCCACTGTGGTCTACACCTCATCTACACTACCATATGGAATTCCTTTCCACCATATCATGCAGACACCCTGGCCCGGAAACAGTGACTGGTGTCAGGCAAGATTGTCCAGGCTGATGGTGATAGTTACTGGTGAACCAAAAATGTAAGAACAGTGAAACTACAGTGTCCATGTGTAGAGATATATTAGTAATCATAGTCATTGGTGAACTGTTATATTTTTGCCAAATCACCAGACTGTCCAGTAATTTCCAATATGTCTCAGTGCTGACGCCTTCCGTTTGCCCGTCCAGATCCACTCGCCCCCTACTGAGGCGGACCCATCTGGGCAGCACCTGCCGCTGTTCTTGAGCCCCGGCTCCTGGTTGGGGGTAGCCACTGGGAGCTACTTGGCAGGAACCTAGCAGGCAGAATGAGAGTGAAGCGGGATTTCCCTCCAGCTCCTTTCTCTCATGAACCCGTCTCCCTCCCGCAGGCACGGGGCCCAGGTTCTTAGGTTCTGTGTCTGGCCTGCAGCAGACCCTCATGTCTGTGGAGTGCTTGCTGGCCCTGTGGTATTTTCTCTAAGCATTGGGCTCATTTCTTGCCCATTGGAGATAGTGACCAGTATCTGTCTGCCCCTTCCTCTACTCAGTCCTGGGCATGGCCTGTCCCTTTGGGAAGGAGTCCCATCTTTGGGAAGGAGCTGGAAGGTGTGGTTGGGAGGTCATGGGGGGCTGGAGGGCTGACACTCTAATTGCGTAATCATTTCCTCAATACCGACAGTGCTGGGAAGATGAGGCCTGCTGCCTGCAGGATGGATGGCATGCAGACGGGTGAGTTATACTTTCCCAGATAAAAGCACTGATTGCCTATAAACTGTGATTCTGCCTGATGCAAAAGCCACTTTATGGCACATCCAGAAATTACTACCCGTATAAAAGCACATTATTGTGATGTAAAAATAGATTTTTATATAATTTTTTCATGCTACCGCCTTGTAATTCCTCATTTCCGAGCATGCTGAGATTGCACTGAGGTTTGTTTTCCGCTTTTAATTGTTTGCCCGGGCAGGCCAATTTATGGTGAGAGATGCCCCTTGACACGAGAACAGGACCCAGTTGTAAATAGCAGATCACTTCATGGTGGGCAGGGTTCTGGGGTACCCAAAACACTCTCCAGCGACATCAGGCTCCTCGTGATGCTACCATTTGGAGCCGGGGTGTGCGTGGTTTCGTACTTGAAGCCCTATTGGAAGGCAGGAGACAGGGAGAGGCTCCATCCCCCGCCCCCCCCCCCACCTGACCTGAGAAAGAATTCAGTGTATCCTGACCACTTTGGTCCCCAACCTGCCACAATGGAGCCATAGAAAACTAGCACTGTCGCTGGTCTGATCCATGTGGCTCAGGAGTCTGTCCCTCCCCTTCTTCCCTTATTGCAAAAGGAATCGCCACACCATAAAGCCGTCCCTGCAGAACTTGACAGGTGGGCAGCCCACAGGAGTGCTTTCTTGGAGAGATGAATGACTCTCCAGAACAGGGTTTTCCTGTGTAGAAAACCCTGGTGGTGGGTGCTGGGAGGGCATCCCCCACCCTGGGAGAGCAACCCCCACCCCCTAGACTACAGAACCCTTAGCAGCTATTCAATTCCCTCCTGGCCTGGACCTGGGGCTTCCTCTCCAGCTGCTGATCTGGGTCTGCACCGCACCAAGGAGAGCCTCCGTCTGCCACCCAACAGCTACTGGACAGCATCTGTTTTAAGGTCAACGGGTGGGGTACCTGGGTGCTTCTGGTGCCTCTCCCCATCTGGCAGGGTTGCTCGGCCCTGGTGATGAAATGAATCCATGAATGAACGTTGAGATCAGCGGCTGGAGGCTCCCAGACTTTGGCTTACATCACCATCACCTGCTGCGCTCCACAGTTTCTGTCCCAGTTGGTCTGAGGAGGGGGCTGAGCGGTTGCACTTTTAACAAGTTCCCAAGCGATGCTGATGCTGCTGATTCGGGAAACTTATTTTTAGAGCCACTGGGATCATTTGTGTCTCTGTCACCCCGTTGGATGGGAGGGGCTATTGAGAGTTGGGAGACCGGAGATGAGGAGCAGTTGGGTGCCTGTGTCACAGCTCTTGGGACCGGGAGAATATGGGGGACAGGGGAGAGCAAGACGTGCCCACAGACCCCTTGGTGGAGGGACCGGGAAGAGAACCAGGTGATGGCGGCTCTCTGGGGCTCGGGTTGAGGACGCCCTGGCGAAGGCAGACCGTGCGGGCCGCCAGCCCCGGGCCTCGGTGTCCGGAGCGGCCGGGGCTGGGGCGGCCGAGGGGCAGTTGCACTCGCTCCGGCTGGTCGGACCCCGCTGGCTGCAGGCCCAGCAGCAGCCGTTCTCCTCTGCGCCCACCGACCAACTCGAACCCGGAACGTCGCCAGGGGTGCGGCGCGGCCAGGCTGGTCCAGCGCCCCCGCGCTCCTCCCGGCGCGCGCAGAACCCCCGCGAGCACCGCCCGCTGCCCCGCAGTTGCCTCCCGCGGTGCGAGCGGTGCGGGCGGTGCGGGCGGTGCGGGAGCCGCAGCCGGGTCTGTGGCCGGACAGGAACGGGGGCGGGCGAGGCGCGTCCACACGCTCAGAACTTGCGCTGCGGGGAGGACGTGGGTCCTGGGCAGGGACGGACGCCGGGACTGGACCTGGGCCCCACCCCACAGCGAGCTAGTGTGCGGCGGCGGCCACGTCGCTCCCTCGCCCGGCTCTCAGTGTCTTCGTCTGTAAAATGGGGGGGAGGGGAGTAATGACTTCCGGTTCTGAGGCTCTACGGAATCGTGATGAAAGGCGCAGAGAAGCTAGTTCCCGCCCAAACCAGCCAGCGATCCCCTCTAGCCTTTGCACGAAGCGGTGACTTAGGAAGATCCGACCCACCACGCACGGCTTCCCCCCTTGGTGGCCTGCCAGGGCCGGTCGCGGGCCACCGGCGGGCCCAGGCTGCTCTCCTCGTCCGGCCCCCCCACCCCCCAGCCTTGGCCCGGAGCCTGGGCGTGGTCGCAAGAGTTGGAGACCCACCTGTCTTTTCCAGCGAGCCCCAGGCAGGGTACAACCTTAGACCCCAGCAAGGTGGCCATGGGGTGCAGGCCTGTGATATATATGTGGCACAGAGCCTGGCATAGAGGGAAGCCGCCGGATGAGGCAACATTTGAATAAAGGGAGCCTATCCAGCCCTAAACTTTGCCAGATTCTACTCTCTCCTCCTCAGAGTTGACCTGGATTCAGAATTTTCCAAAAAGAGCTAGGGACTCATCAACTTAGGCCCTATGTTAGGGCTTAAGGGTTTCTTTTTTTAAGGAAGGGATGGCCACACTGTTCAGATGGAGCCCTGCCTGGGCCTGGTGGGAACGTGGCTGTGAGGTGATGTGAAATCCTGGGGTCTCCAACCTTGTTTCCCATCCTCTTTCTGGGACTGGTCCCATGCAATGCCTTTTGCCTGGGCTAAGCTGCACTTCAGCCACTTGTTCAGAAATCATTTCTCAACTATCTGCAACTGATAAACACTGTGCTTAGAATAGGGACACATGGATTAATAACATGGCCTGTCTTCAGGTAAGCGTAAAATGGGGCAGAAAGCCTTCTCTCATGGGGCTTCCCATTAGTACCTAGCTCAGTGCATGTGGACTGTCGGTCACCCCCAGCCCCACGCCCCACGCCCAGGTCAGGCTGTCCTGCGAGCTATGCCTGGGTCTGGCTCCCTCCCTCAGATGTCTGGCTCTATGTAGCATAACTCCTGTGGTGTCCACTCCACACTGGGGCCCTCCAGGGGCCGTGCAGCTTCTCTGCCCACCCCTTCCTGGTAGGCTTGCAAAGGAGGTGTGGGGAGGGCATGGTCCCCACAGGGTGGTCCTATCTACTAAGCACCTTTCTGGGAGCTTGTTAGAAGTGCAGATTCTTGGCCTTGCCACAGCCCCCACGGACTAGGATCTGAATTTTAACAAGACCCCCTGGATGAGCCATCTGCCTGCTGACCTGAAAGCTCTGCCCAAGCCAGAGGAAAAGGGAAGGTTGGACTTTGGGACAGGCCTACAGCCCAGGAGTTCAGGTGCTCCTGGTTCAGGGCCTCAACTCCTGGTGCTGCTGGAGAACTGCCTCTCTGCCTCAGGGGCTCCTTCCTCCCCCCACTAAGTGGGTCTTGCTGTAGTGGACCAGACCCGCATATCTGCAGATGACACCCACCAACAGACAGGGTGGGGCGCTTGACTGGCTTAGCTGTGGGTCTTTTGTGCCCAGCACTGAGCTTAACTCCTGTTTGTTAAATTGCAGCACATTCTCTGCAGTTGGGACCAGGTGGGACGCTGCCTGTGAGGGTGTTTCCAGGCCTCCGTGCAGGCAGACACCGATGCCAGCTGTCCAGGATGTTCTTGAAGTGACCCCTGCTTTGATTGATGCGGTCAGAGGATTCCTGATCCCCCTTCCCATAAAGCATCAAGACAAGGACAGCAAATATATGGGACACACATGGCCATCCCCCTTTCCCTCACACTTTTGGTAGATATCAATAATTGATTACAGTTGACTTTCCGGCATGACCTCAGAAAGCTTTTGCACACAACGCCCGAGGGAGCCACTGTCAATTGGTCAGACGTGGCACCGTTTAAAGTTGTGCCTCTGGTCCCCCCCTGGGAGCGGCCCTCTACAGGTCAGGCCACGTGAGACCAGGCCAGCTCCCACCCCCTCCCAGAGAGGGGGCTGCTGCAGCAGCCTCCCCAGGTGTTCACAGCTGCAGGGCTGAAATTGCCCGACCTGTCTTGCCCACACATGCCCTTCTCCTTAGGGGCCAAAACCGCCATGGTGGGCCTCTGTGTGGCTTTTGACACTCTCACACCCTGCGTAACTCCGGCTCCTGCGCTGACCACTTCTGGTGACCCTGTCGTCATACATTCTGGTGTCCCAAAGTGTTCCCCTAGGGTTTCAGTGGACATGGGGAGGGGGTTGCCTGGGAGTGTTACAGGAATGGTATGGTGTTAACCTTTCCTGCCTGGTGAGGTGTCCTCAGCCTGAGCCTGGGGGCCCCTCTGCACAGCCCTGCACTGGCTTCGCTCTCCCGGAGAAGCCTGGAACCCCAGGTTTTCCCTTTCCCAGCCAGTGAGGCCCAGGCTGGGGCCTAAGAGCAGGCGTAGTTCCCACGGTAGCTCTAGGCGCTGAGGACGGCTGCTTGCCCTGCTGCTACGGCTGAGTAACTTCCAGCACTCAGCTTCCTGCTGGGGATGGAGACCCACTGCTCCACACTTTCTAGCTGCAACACCCTGCTTTCCTAGCACGGTGCCTGCAGCCCACTCCACTCTGCCCACCATCCCGCAGCTGTCTCACCACCGGGCTTTCTTAGGAGCCGCACTGCGACCCACATCAGTGGGGTAGGAGTTTCCTACGGCTGGTTACCAGACCAGGTCAGCTAATCAGATTGGCCATTGAAGGACACCTACACGCTGCCAACCCCTATCCCCACGGTTTCCCTCTGCCTGCTAGATCCAGATTTTACATCTGAGGAAAGGTGTCGAGGGGAAGTTTTAGCTGGGTGTGTTGTCCCCATGCCCACTGGGGCAGGGCCACACGCTCACTTGTCCGTGGGGCAGGCTCTCGGAGCAGTTTGCTGCTGTATCTTCAGCACATCACAGGTGCTCAGTACATGTGGGCTGACGGCGGCAGGCCTAGTCCGAAGCTGCCCTGCTACCCCCTCCCACCGCCCCACACCTGGGGCCTCTCGGGAGATAGCCAAGGGACCCCGGGCCCTGCCCCTCCTGCCACCCTGGCTCCCGAGAGGTCTGAACCACGTGATGCTCTCGCAAGCAGGAGGAGACTGCCTCGCTGCATGGCATGGCTTTGATAGCACCGTTGCTAGTTCCTTTCATCACACGAGCTCTGGGCTATCTAAAGGCCCAGCCGAGCAGTCAGATGCCTGCCCTGCAGGCGCGGAGGGGCCGCCTGCACTGCGTGGCCCCGAGCCTGACGGCAGACACCACTGACACCCAGCCTGTGCTGGGTCCTGCACAAGGGCTTTGTGAATGTCTCACTGAGTTCTGTCTGATGCCAACTTTAAAAGCAGGAACTTTTACCTTTTCCTCTTCAGAGTACAGATGAGGAAACACCCTCTGAGAGGTTCATTAGCTTGCCCAAGAGCACACAGCAAGTAGGAGGCAAACCCCTTCAGAGCCATGACCTCAACCTCGCTGCTGTACTGACTCCTTGAGATAAATCTCGTTTCCAAATTTTCTACCAGCATCAACTTAGCCTGATAATTACTAATCGGGTTGACATCTATCTATTGACTCAGTCTCTGAATGCAGCTTAAGGCTCAGCAAGAAATTCTTTGAAACCCAAACTCTGAATCACCCGCTGCAGGAGCGGCTGGCGAGAGGGCGGGCAGGGAGGCTGCCCACCAATTCCGTTCCCTCCACTGTGAACCCTCGGGGGCTCGGAGGCGGCGGCCGACCACGGAGGAGCCGTGCCTGAGACTAAAAGCAGAGGTCCCATTTACGTTAACTGCCGCTTTGGCCGCTCTTCCCACACGCACACAGCTGAGAATGGTGACAGGCTAATGCTGCGAGCTCTGTCTCTGGGCCGCACTCACCATCTGGGCCAGCACTTGGGTGGCTGAGGGACAACACCTGAAATCTGCCTGACTAGGCCCAGGTCTGCAGATGACTCATATGGGTTGAGGCTGCCGCTCCCTGTCACATCAATGCCACCCCACCCACAGCACAGTGGCTGGGCCCAGGGCAGAGCATAAAGAACCCACTGACCTAGGATGATGGATCTGAGCTGCTGGGGTGGCCAAAAGCCAAAAGCCCCAGGCAGCAGGGACAGGGACCTTTGCCTCCTGCCAGCCTTGTCCAGTGGCCTGAGGCAGCTGTGGTGGCTCTGACACCCCTGTCCTGACCCGTGTCAATGTCAGCCCCAGGTTTGGGTGCTCCAGCAAAGGTCCCTAGAGATTTTGTGACTCTCTCACTTTCCTGGGACTGTTTTTGGGGAAAATGTCTTCTGAAAAACACTGGCACAAGCAGCAGCCAAAACCTACGTTGAAACAGGTAAACACTGTTACTACTTTTGGCGGGAGGGGAATCAGGACACCTTCTGGGATGCTCATGTTCTGCAGCTTGATCTGAGTGATTTCAAGGATGATGCTTAGATGTGTTAACACTCACAAAGTGTACTCTTAAGATCTGTGCCCTGGACCTTAAGTCACACCTCAATCTGGAAGGTGATCCAGGAACCCGGAAGTCAAGTGCCAAGTGCAGGCCCTGTCGGCTTCCCCACTCCCACGGGCTTTTCCCCAAAGGGTGGTGGGGCCTCACTGGTCAGTACCCAGGGCTGGCGAGGACAGGCAGGCCTGAGTTTTGGTTCTTAGTTCTGTGGCCACACATGACCCTGGGACCCAGGCAGGCAGCCTGCTTGCCAGGGCCAGGGCCCCCCTCAACTAGACCAGCTCTGCGTCTGCATGCAGCACCTTCTGTCTTCAAACTTCCCTGGCACAGTGAAGCATTCCTGTGAGGTTTCTCTGACCATAACTCCACCTCATTGCCAAGAAAATTCAACTTTTCTCCCTTTTGAACTCCTATACCAGCTTCTTGGTGTAATGATGTCATAAATATCTATAGACCCACCTCCCAGACTCCCGGGGCCCTTGTCCCACTTGCAGGGGACCACTATCCAGAATTTTGTATGTTACTATCCTTGTTTTGGTTTTGTGTTTTATGACACATGTCAAAGGTGTCCAGGTATCCAGTTTGCTCAAAAAAGTGCCAGTTTACATCTGTGGTCCAAATGTAAGAATTTTTATTTTTAAAAGATTTTATTTATTACTTTTAGAGAGAAGAGCAGGGAGGGAGGAAGAAAGGGAGAGAAGCATCAATGTATGGTTGCCTTTCACCTGCCTCCAGCTATGGACCTGGCTGGAGACCTGGCTTGCAACCTGGTTACGTTGCCCTGGCTGGGAATCGAACCAGTGACCTTTGGGTTTGCAGGCCAGTGCCTTATCCACTGAGCCAACAGCCAGGGCTCCAAATGTAAGAATTCACGTGTCCCTCTGCACTCTCAAAAAAAATCCCATACATTTACATGACCATTTAACATAAATGTATTTGTAAGCTTGTTACTTGGTTTTGAACTTTATACTAGTGGCATCATATGATAGGAAGTCCTCTGAGATGTGCTTTATTGTTTCTAAGATTCATCTCTGTTGCTATGTAGTCACAATGCATTGATTTTCATTGCTGATTAGCCTGTTTATGTAAATACCCTGTGTCTGCTGTGCCCAGGTATTTTGTTTATTTTGTTAGTAAGAACAAAACTGCAATGGCCATTCCCACATGTGACCCCTGGTGGGGGGAGGGCCTTACGTGCAAGTAGCCTTTGACAGAACAGGAGGGAGTTGCTGGATCACGGGGTCTGCGCACTTGATCAGCTAGTGCCACTGCATCCACCCACACTTCTATTTTGGTAAAGTTAACTGGTTTTCCTATCACGGTGTCTGCGGTTCTCAATAGACTTTGACATGCACGCCCCTCCTTTGTTTCATCTCAGCCCTTAGAGCCGTAGAGCCTGGAACTAGCAGGAAGGAGCTCAGTAAATGCTAAATGCCTGAATGTTCAGAGGCTCTGGATGGCTCAGCTGACCCACTGCTGTTCTGAGTAAATGATTTCAAGACGCCACTGCTGGCAGGGCAGCCAGAGCAGCGGCCTTTTGTGCACAGTCCCTGCCACAGCTCTGCGGAGTAGGCGCCCCCAGCTCACCCTCAGCCCCACAGAGATAGGCTCCCATCAGGGTGAAAGCCTAGTGCAGACAAAACCCACAGGCCTGGAGCCAGGGGACTTGTTTCCTACTTCTGGCCCTGCCATTAATAAGCTGGGTGACCTTGGGCCAGTCAGTTGGGTCTCCTGCCTCATCTTGTAAAATGAGTCCAGAGAGCAATAGCTCATTCTTGAACTTGAGAACTCACTGGCATCAGAATCATCCAGGGAGCTTAAAAGTGCCAGTTCCCAGGTGCTGGCCCACAGGACCGGAGGTGCAGTCTGGAGTGGGAAGTGGCCCCGACTTACATGATAACAGACCATCAGAAACACTCTCCTGTGGGGGGAATATTAAAGAGCACACAGGAATGATGACGAGCACTCCAGTGCCAGCGGTGCCACAGACACCTACTTTTCCAGTTTCAGGTGGCTGCCATCCTCTTGCTAAACAACAGGCCAGCTCTTGTTTTATCAGCTTCAAACATTACTCATTGTCTCCCTGCTGATAGTGGGGTTCAGCCCACTCACTCCCCCCGCCTCCCCAATATAGTCCTGGCATTGTTTTCAGAGGGAAGCTGCATTTTAATGAGTCCAGGTGATCCTAAGGCAGCTGGTCTGCCCGTCTAGTGAGGCTTCTTGGTAGACCCTGAAGTCCCCTCGGGCCATCTCTGAACCTGTGGTTCCTCTGCTTGGCTTCTAGAACTTGCAGCAGATCCTTTGCCTCCGTCTGGGAGCTCTGAAAGGCCGGGCTCGGGGCCATGCTGCAGCCACACTGCTCCAGGTTTGGGGTGGGTGGAACCACCCAGCCTTGTCCTGCTATCTCTTCTTTCACAGTGTCACCTCCTGTACCCCAGGTGCATTGTTAGGACAGGCAGATTTGCCCTTCAGCGACTGGCATAGCTCTGGCCCTAGCAGATTGCTGAGCAGCTGACTTCTTTATAACCGCCAAGGGGCGGTGCATCAGGTAATGGAAGACAGAAATGAGAAGGCACAAACTCTGTAACGGGCGAGTCTTGTAGGCACTTGATACCTTCTGCACGACTCTACCTATGTAAAATTTAAAACCAGGCAAAACTGACCACCACCACAAAGATGGAACAAAACAGGCAAAACTTACCTACTGGGATGGAAATCAAGAGGGGGCAACCTTTGGGGGTGATGGTGGCTGAGGAGGGACCTTATATGGGGCTGGTGATGTTTCGCTCTTTGATCTGTGTTCTGTTGGCCCGGTCGTGCTCATGTTGTGAAAACCTGAGCTGTACCTTTGTCACCTGTACACTTCACTGAGTGGCCACTTGCCTACACATCTTTCCAATTAAAAGGGAAGAAAAAGCAAGCATCTCTCCCACCCTCCCTGGTAAGAAAGCCCTCCCTTAGGACAGGCCCAGGCAGGCAGGCGGAGCGGAAAGCCGGCCCTGGTCTGTGGCGTGCGGTGCGGCAGGGGAGGGCTGGTGCCCACAGCCCTATCCTGCAGGTCACGGCACATTTCAGCGCCTGGCGCCCTTCAGGACAGAGTGGCCTTCTGGGTCAAGGAAGTGGTTGGAAATGAGGCCCAGGCATGTTCCCTGGGAAGGAAGACAAGACACCAGCCAACTAGGACTGGAGTGTCATCTTCTCCAACTGCTCACAGCCAAGCTGTCCGGGGTGAGGGTGGTGTACGGGCCCCCAGCCAGCCTCCCCAGGCTGCCGGCCAACCCAGTGTAAATATTATTATACTCCTACGCGTCTGAAGGACGTTAATTATTAAAGCACATGCCACCCATGGTAGTGCATTGCAATTAGGTTCAAATTAAATTAGCATCCTCTTGTAATTAGGACATCAATAACCACTCTGGAGGCACCAGTTCTCCAGCCCCTCCTTGTTACTTCCCAACGTGGCCTAATGTAAGAAAAGGGGTCCAATGACTCTCTCCCCGGGACGTGGAAGTAACTGAACCAGGGACTAAAGCGGAGGCAGCTACACCAGCACTCGACATCCCCTGCACGCTGACAGGAAGGACAGAGCTGAGGGTCCCTGCATCAGTACTTTCCTGGTGGCTGTCCCAAACCCTAGGCTCTGCGGTAGCAGCCGAGGCAGGGAAACTTCTAGAGCCTGCCCAGAGATCTGCAGTGCTGCCTTCCTGCCATGTCAGCCCCAGCTCTGCCCCTCTCTCGTGCGGCCCTCCCAACCACTGGGCCAGAGCCGCAGCCCCTTGCCTGGTGCACCGCCCACCGTGTGGCTTATCAGGAGTATTTTAGCACCTGCCGCCTCCCTCGCACCTCGACTGAACATGACCTTGGCACTCCCGGACCCCAATGCTGTGCAGGTGGCTCGCTGAATCTTAACCTGTGCTTGGTGTGTTGGATAGACGGATGGATAACAGGTGTTCAAGAGATTTAGTTGTTGAACTGGTAGGCAGAGTCTAGGATCCTGACACTGAGGGGCACGGCCTGTAACTGCGGGGAAGGACCCCCGAAGAGGTTCTTGGTGCTACTTGCGCCAGCGCTGATGCTAACTGGCTTCAACGATGACGCCAGTGCACCTGTGCACCCTGGGTGCCGCCTCCAACTCTGCGCCTGTGTGGCTGGCGTGCCTCAGTGCAGTCCCAGCCCTGCCCAGGACAGACCTAGGAACTCAACAGATGCGGAAGAGCGGAACGTGGCGCTGGGGCCAAAACCAGGCAAGTGGCAGCAGTGCCTTCTGACCTCGGTATAAATCAGCCTTGGAAGAAAAAGGAAGAAAGAAGTAGGAAGATTCAGGCGTTTCATTTGGAGAACCACAGAGGGTTTATTTTGGTGCAGATGTAACCAAGGCAACAATTAAGACAGCGAGATGACTTCAGACCCTTTCACAGAGCGGGCTGGCATCTTGCCCCCTGCCAATTGTGCTCAAGCAAATACATGCCGTGTGGCCCTATCAAAGGTGGAGAAATGGGTGAGACGAGGGTCCTCTTCTCCATGATGGATGAAAATGAGACACCATGGTGAGTGGGCTTACCTGTGGTGGGGTCGGGGGCAGAATACCTCCAGGAGTAGGGATGGAGGGAGAGTCACACAATTCATCACCCACCTCCCACTTGTTGACTTCTTGGGCCCCATTCTGATCCACCCAGAGGGACTGCAGACAAAACTGCGAGTCTTTGAGAGGCGGAGGGGAGCGCAGGGATCCCTGGAGCTTGGCCGACTCAACACTGGTTACCCCCATTGCCGACTTTCACTGCTTCCTTTAACAAGGGTGCACCCTAGTACTGGAAGCAACCCCCCCCGCCCAAGGACAGGAGTATTGGGGAGAACTCCAGGTGAACGCCGGGCCTGAACAAGTCAATGTGGGGGAAGAGCTGCAGGAGCCAGGATTCCCAGGGGCTCAGGGACTCTGGTTTAAAAATGACAGGTGTTAGCCAGGCTCCACCACTTCCCCTGCCTTTCCCCAAGACCCAGGACTCATCTTCCATGGCAGCTGGAGCCTCACCTCAATCACAGTGCAGGGAGTGGCAAGTGGGGCTGCCGGGAAGAGGCACCACCGTGTGTCACCAGAGTACAGGCCTGGGGAGGGCAGGGCCATGCGAATGAGGCCAAGGAGCACTGGAGGAACAGGCAAATCCTCTGGACGCTGACAGCAGAGCAGTGGCCTCCTATCAGACACACACCCACTGTCCCCCTGGCTGTCCAGGTAGCACAACGGGCTTCTCATTGCACACTGACGAGGTCATTCTCGGTCCCTCCTCCCTCGGTGGCTGGCAGAAGCCTGAGGTTTCTGAGCCCCACAGCCAGCTTCACCTGGAGGCCTGGGGGTACTGCCACAAGTCAAATGGAGCACCAGCTAGTAATGTGGATAGGTGCTCCCTGGTGAGTGGCCCTCCCTCTCTGGGAGCAGTGCCCTCCAGCTCCGTTCCCAGTGAACACACACTGTGGAGGGAGCCAGCAAGGGCGGGGGCATCCATCTTAACCACACCATGCCGGCCATTCCTCCTGCGTTTCCCTCAGCGAGAGCCCTGGCTCCCTGCTGGGGCTCCGACAGGCCTGCCACTTCCCACTGGTGCCTGGCAGGCCTGGCCTGCGCGGTGGTCCCAGGCGCTGCTTGCTGGGCTGCTCGTCTCTCAGGTCCTTGAGGACAGCCATGTGCAGTGGGTCCAGACTGACCATGAGTCAAAAGAGAAGATCTGCAGCCTTCTGCGTGGTGTCAGGTGTCAGGCGATGCCCACGGAGCCACTCAGAACTCTGAAGAACTGCCCAGTTCCCACTGACAGGCATTCTCTTCTCCATGATTAGTGTCCACGATGGACAAAAGTAGAGTGAGAGACCAGGAGAGTGGGCTTGCCTGCGGGAGCCCAACAGCTTCTCCAGGAGCGAGGATAGATAGACGGAGTCACGCAATGCGTCATCTACACTCTTGCTGACTTCTTAGGCCTCCTAAGCAGCCAGGCACAGTCATGGCCAGGCTTCCAGGGTTCTAGCCAGGCAAGCGGATGGCAACCCAAGAGTCACTCTGGCCAGGGCTGCTGAGATCCCAAGCTGCGGGCTCCCCCATTACCAACAAGGGTGATAGACAGCATGTACTATTTTATTGTGCCTCAAAAGCTTTAAATACAGAAAAGGGGAGGGATGGCGGAGGGGTGGATGTGAACATGTTGGCATTTGAGACTGGATTTATCAGAGAAATCACATAATCAACAGCTGGACAGAGATCTGGGAAGAAGGGCAGTCTGGGATAGAGGTGGGGTGATAGCACTACACCCTCCTTTAGGACAAACTCTTTCATGTCTCCTGATTTGAGAACAATTAAACAAAAACAAAAACCAAAAACAAAACCACAAATCCCCATCCAAATAAAACAGAAAAGCGGCTGGGAGAGACTGCACACTCCGAGTGCCTCCTTCAACTCTGCATTCTGGGTGCCTGTCATCTCAGAAGACAATGCCAGTCCCTTGAAAGGCGCAGGCTCCCTGAACCCCACCCCCAGCCCAGATGGTGCCCTGCAAGACATTTCCACACACTGAAGCAAAGCTGGACCCAATCTATGCCCCTCGATCTGGGCTCTGGAGCTGAAACACCCTTGAGGCAGAGGAAGAGGTACTGGCGTGAGGGGTGCTGGGGGCTGGACCCTGTTCCCTCCTTAGCGACTGTAGCCAAATTCATCTGCATCATCGGCTCGGAAGTCTCCGTAGCGCCACAGGTTCAACTGTGAGAAAACAGAAAACAGCTTGTCAAAGAGGTGGAACCTTCAGGAATTCAGGCAGCCAATCCCCCCTGTCAGCATCTTCTGGGGCTCCTGAGGGAAAAACTCACCCTGGCACTCTTGGCTGACTCCTGGGCATTCAGGTATTCTGTGATCTGGAGGGACAAGAGAAGGCAAGTGGTCACAACCAGGCAGCCTGAGTGACCCTGCAGGATGTCCTGGTCAGGTCCATGTCAACCCCTTGCTCAATGGATCCCCAGCTCCCTCAGAGAAAAAGCCCAAGTGCATGGTCATGGTGGCCTTTTAGCTCTTTCTCGAGTCTGCAGTGGCTGTTCCATCTGTCTGAGTACCCTTTCCCTTCTGGTACAGCTGGCTACTACCCTGTGCCTTCAAATCTTTGATAAAAAGTATTGCCTTCCTGCCCTGGCCAGTGTTGCTCAGGTGGTTGGAGCATCCTTCTACAAATCAAAAGGCTGTAGGTTCAATTCCCAGTCAGGGTTGGGACTCTATTGAAGTTTCCCTCTCTCCCTCTCTCTAAAAGTCAGTAAGTATATCCTTGAGTGAGGATTAAAAAGGAAAAAAAAGCCCCGGCTGGTGGCACAGTGGATAAGGTGCCAGCCTGTGAACCCAAAGGTCGCTGGTTTGATTCCCAGCCCAGGGCACATAGCCAGGTTGCAAGCTAGGTCTCCAGCCAAATCTGTAGCTGGAGACAGGTGAAAGGCAACCATATATTGATGTTTCCCTCCCTCTCTGCCTCTCTCCTTTTCCCTCTCTCTGAAAAATAATAAATACAATCTTAAAAAAAAAAGATCATAAAAAAAGTACTGCCTTCTTAATGAGGTCTCCATTGACCCCATTTAAAATAACAGCCAGCCCCTTTCACACTCCTGATTCCCTTTCTTTTGAATGAAAATCTATTATTTTATTTATCTTTTTAAAGGAATGACTATTTAATTACCCGCTTACTTTATTGAAGTTATTGGAGTGATCCTGGTTCACAAAACCAATAGGTTTCAGGTGCACAACTCAGCAGGACGTCCTCTCCACGCTGCATCATGTGCCCATTGCCCAAAGCAAGATCCCTCTCAGTCCCTGTTCCCGCCCTGCCCTTCTTTCTGGGTAGCACCACACTATTGTCTGTGTCTATGTGCTACGTATATGGTTTTTGGCTTAATCCCTTCAACCTTCTTTCATCCACCTTCCCAACTCCCCTCCCCTCTGACAGATGTCTGTTCCCTGTGTTATCCGTGCCTGTTTCAATTTTGTTCATCTATTTATTGTTTCATTAGACTCTACATATAAGTGAAATCACATGGTATTTGCCCTTTACTTCTATTTCCCCTTTTTCCATTCCATTGCATGTATCTCCTAACATTCTACTTCGTTGACTTATTATATTTAATTTTATTGCTTGTCTCCTCATGCTCGGATGTAAGCTCTGCAGGCAGGAATATTGTCTCTTGTTCACTGGGAGATGTGGACCCTCAATAATTATTTGCTGAATGAAGGAACAGATGAATCGATGAACATAGCAGGTGTTTATCTCAGGGACTGGACAGAGGAATTTTCTAGACACCAGAGACATTATGGGTAGCTTTGTATGGGGGACACGAAAGTCTCTAGTTTTACAGGGAAACCATCTAACTCCTTGGAGCAAACTCAGGACACTGAGGGTCTCCAGGGGGAAGTCCAGAATCAGGGCTCTCCTGTCCAGAGGAGATAAAGGAGCAATTCATACTGGGATCTCCCCCCAAGTGAATTTTCAGCTTGTATAATTAGTCCATGGAGCCACAAGCCGCTGATATAGTACATGGGGGTAGAGTGGAAACACAAACGAGGCCTGGGAGACTGGAACGCAAGGGCCACGTGAAGACCAGACCGTGGGGACAAGCTGGGCAATGCCACCACCTCCAATCACCTCCTGCCTCGAGGAGGGCATGAGCTGGCCACCAGTCCACCCTTGGGGCTGGTGAGTCGTGGCATTTCAGCTGCGAACTGGCGAGTCTGGGAGGACTAGGATGAGTAGGGAGCTCAGTACCAGCTGGTTTCCTAGGTGTCAGCCCCCCGTCTCCCTCTACCCCACCCTCACGGTCCACTCTGTGAAAAGAAGCAAGTTCTCCTCATCTCATGAGAGGGAGACTCAGGCTCCAGAAGGCTGATCTCTAAGGTTCTCTCAGGGCCAGTGGAGGGAGGACTCAGGCCCAGCACCAGGTGCCGGGGGCTTTTCAGACAGGCTTGGAGGCCCTGCCGCCACGCCCCTCCTGACCCCATGTTGCAGCAACCTGGCTCTGGTGGCTGAGTGCTAGGAGCTGGTCACAGATTTGGGAATCTTACGTTAGAGAGAAGTGAGAATGGGAGGGAAAGCAAGGCAGGCTTCCGCATGCCCTTGCCCGCACTGCCCTGCAAAGCTTTCTGGCCTGTCACCTGGGGGTTCATGCAAAGAGAAACTTTCCGCTCCAGTTTGCAACTGCGTTCTCAGCCAAACCTGCAGCCAATTAATTTGGGATGTAATTACCTTTTTTAAAAAACCCCAACAAACTGAAATCTATTATCTTTCCCCAGCAGGAGGATGGTGGGCTCCCTGCTCCCACACTGGCTCCCAGGCCCCTCTGTGAGGACAGCTGGAGACTCTGGGCCGCCCCGGGTGGGTGCCCAGCCTCACATCACATACCACTTTCTGGAACTGCTTCTCCTTGCGCACCTCCACCATGACCAGCCCCTCCTTCACCAGGCCCAGCCCCACGTCCCCCTTGGAATCTGCGAACTGCAGGGTGACGTGGGGGCAGCCGGCGCTCAGGTGCTCCACGTTGAGCAGGCACTGGGTGTTCTGGATATCCCGCACCACGCTGTCCACGGCGTCTGTCCGCGCATCCTCCTGGGGTGGAGACACACCCGTTAGGGGGAGAGGTGAGCATGAGGAAAGGGTGGCCCTGGACCCAGGTCCTGGTCACAGACCTTCAAGACAGTCTGCCCGGCAGGTGCCTGCAGCTCCCACACTGCTCGGATCCGACTGAAGGAGGGAACAGGCTCTGGCCGTGGAGTGCCCCCCTCTCCCCTGCCCCCCTCCAAGCCCACCTGCAGGCCACCCCATCCTTCCCCCTACCCTGCCCCCATCCACCTGCTCTCTCCAGCACAGTGAGTGACCTCAGTCCCCATTTCTCTGCCTTCGTGGCTCAGGCTCTCCTATGCTCATGTCGACCCATCCCCGCAGACTGTGCACCCCCGGACCTGTTCTGTCAACACCCTTTCCTGTTGTTTCTCTTCTGCCCTTCAGTAATTTTTAGCTGTCTCCTCTGCTACCACTTGCTCCTCAGCACCTGCATGGGGCAGCAGCCCCAACCATGCTGTCTGTCAGCGCCTCTCCTGAGCCCTGGGATGCTCCATGCTGGGGCCGGGCCCTCCTCAGCCTGCCTGACCCCGGGGGGCTGTGCCCGCAGACCAGCTCTCCCTGGGACAGCGGGTGGGGGCAGCCGCCCTGCGCACAGCGCCTCCCCTCGGGGGCACATTTGCCTCAGGCTCTCCGTTCCCCGTTATCCCATGTTCCACACACTCCACGCTTTTTCGCTCCCATGGTTTGAACAACTCGAATCCGTGATTCTGGGTCTTATCTCGCTTCCCAGCCCGAGCACTATAAAGCTGCCTGGAGCTCTCAAAGCCTCTAATTTGCTCCTCACCCGCCTTATCTTTGCCAGCAGCAACGTATCTACGTGTAAACACCCATCTTACACCCTGCCCCTTCCGCACCCCCCCTGCTCTGATTGTGCTCCGAGACCTGGCCCTGTCCCCCAGGCCCCACCCACATGGCCCTGGTTTAGTCATCAATGTCCCTAGCCTGGGTTTTCAACGGCAATTGTCCCCCAACCATTTCTGCAGCCTTCCCCTTGCACTGGAAGTAACTTTCAAACCAGATTTGACCATGTCGCATTTCTGCTGAAAACCTGCCACAGCCCTCCTGCTTGTAACACAAAGAATGCACTCCATGCCAGGGCACGCAGGCCTTGACCCCCAGACCCCGACTTACTTGTCCCTTCTCATCTCCTGACATGGCTGCAAGGCCCCAGGGACCGGACTGTGGTGGACTCGTCGTGGCCCCAGTTGCGCCCCGGCCCACGGGACCGAACCCATTCCTCAGGAACCAGCACAAGCGCTCGGCTGCCGCCCCTCTGTGGCACCTTCCCTCAACTCCCCTGGTCACTCCCATTACTAACAGGCCACCACTGTTTCCATCTCCTGTCTGCCTGCAAGGGCCGCAGGAGTGGCTGAGGGTCACTGGACAGTTTCTTTTGGAAGGAGGGAAGCTGCACCAACTCACATCCTGGGGCACCTGGATGAAGGCGAAGGCATACTCCGTGGCTTGGGCTGGCAGCACCCGGGTGCTGAAGGCAGGTGGCAGGGTACCCAGGCGGGTGGATGGCAGGATCTCTCTCTGCAGAGGACACATCAGGCCAATAGTATCATGCGTGTGATGTCCCCCTGTCCTCAGAGCACAACTTCCTGTGGCCAGGCCTCAGGGAATTCTAACCCAGGGACTGTCCGCTCATCTGTGACTCGGTTCCAGAGCCATGTGCACAGGCTTGCTGATGCGGTGAAGCCCTGGGAAAGCACGGCCTGGTGGCACCTGCAGGTGGGTAGCTGGGACTCACACCCTGTCAACCCTGGCATGCTTGTTGGTTCCTGCTAAATAATTTAATAACTGGACTCTAACTGCTGTTTCCTTTTCTTTCCAATGCCTTCCCTCAATGGGTTTGCTGACCACTTTTCCACAGGCCAGGGGGTACGTTTTGGCTGGGAGAGCATATCAAAGTGAGGATCCCGTCAGCACCCTGACCTGCCTACATGTGGGGCAACTCTAGCCTGGGAGGACCTGCCTATGTGTGGGGCAACTCTAGCCTGGGAATCTTCGTTGGTGATTCCCAGGTGATAAATTGGGCGTATGGGCCAGTTCTAGGCTTCCTGCTAATTGACCCTCACTCTAGTCCTTGAGGAAAGTGGGCAGGCACAGCCCAGAAGCCTCACGGTTCTGAACTGCAGCACTCTCTCCTGCCTGCTTCCATGCCCACAGGCAACTGCCCAGGAACTGTCACAGACTCCCAAGCCCTGTCGGAAGGGGACTTCTCCCAGTCACTCGGCCACCTCGCGACAGTCCCTTTGCAGCAACCCTCAATTTTGGGATGTGCTGGAGATCAGCAGATGGACCAGCACCACACTGAGTGTGAGGAGCAGGAACTGGAGGGTGTGCAGGGCCTTCCTGGGCCCACTCTTCGGAGGCAGGGTGGAAGAAGAGGAAGTGTGCGTGTGGCTGGCCACTCATCTGGGGCCAGGACAGGAGACCTCTAACCAGAGATACCAGCTTTGCCTGGTCACTCAAGGGTCACGACCTGTTATATAACCAGCAGCAAAGCCGGCTTGCTCACTGTCTGTCAGCGATGAAGTCCTAGGCTTGGAGGAACCTTTGAGAGATCAGACAGCCCTGGCCTAGGGGGTTATGGAGTTGAATGACCCCTGGCAGCCACCCGGGCCCCTTTCTTATCTACCGGGCCACCTCCCAGTCCCCCACTCACGTTGCCGTAGTCAATGTAGAAGACGTGTACTTTGGCAGGAGACTCGACTTTCTCTACTCGGGCCCGGTACCTGCAACGGCATCAGGGGCAGAGCTCAAGGGACGGCTCTGAGAGGTGTGCTCTCTGTGAACCCTTAGTGACGGCAGGGGGAGGGTGTATCACTTTCCTGCCCAGGCTCAGAGAGCACACCCACGGGTGTCACAGAGGACAGTTCTCAGGCTCCATCAAGGCCAGCCTCGGGACACTTTGGTCACCATTTAATGGAATCAGGACATCGCTGGGAGCAGAGGGAGAGAGAGGGGAGCACGTGAAGCAGATTAATGTGTCCTTGGGGGCAAAACGCAACAAGACTAATGACTAGATTGATGTCTGCTGTTTAAACCCAGCACACTAAACAGCAGCTGTAATTAGCCAGCAGATCTGTCTGGGAGGCCGCAGTAGGGAACACATCCAAGTCACTTCGTCACCCTGGAAAAGCCACGGCCCTACCCTGGGAAGATCAGACACGGGTGACCTTGTAGCCTGTGAGGGTTGCTGCTAATGTCCTGGACAGTTGGGGTGGAGTGTTGGGTGGCTGGTCTGGGTTCACTAAAACATCATTTCTCCTGTGTGGCTGAGGGGTGTGTTGGAGAGCCCCAGCCAGCCAGGGCGTCCCCAGCAGAGTCAGGGGAGAGAGGAGGAACACAACTTCCACGCTCCAGAGGCTGGCTGGATGGACTGCAGGAAAATCACAGGCTCTGGGCAATGAAGAGGGTGACCCTGGCGAGCTGGCCAAGGCCAACAACACCCCAGTGGAAACCAGGCTGCGGAAGCAAACGCCTCAAGTCTAGCCAGTTCCCTGAAGACAGGCCTGCCATGGCCCTTGCTGTCTGCTAAGGCCCAAGTGGCTTACCATTCTCCATCTACAAATTTGGCAATGCAGAATTCTCCCCGGCGCGGGGCA
Organism: Noctilio leporinus; assembly: GCA_004026585.1. Taxonomy (NCBI): domain Eukaryota; kingdom Metazoa; phylum Chordata; class Mammalia; order Chiroptera; family Noctilionidae; genus Noctilio; species Noctilio leporinus. The sequence goes on along the minus strand of PVIW01000899.1, from coordinate 308,542 downwards.
TAGGAGCCCTCCACAGGAGGGTGACTGGCGATGTCATTTCGCATGTTCTCCATCAGCTTTTCCAGCTGGGTGCCTGGTAGGGCGGAAAAGAGAGTGAGACCAGGGTACCAGGTTCTTTGGTGCCTCACCTCTGGATGGGCCAGGTAGGCAGATGAGCCTGGGGAATGGCTGGGGTGAGGAGCTCTGTAGAGCACCTGCAGCACAGGCTTGCCTCCATCCCTCAGCGAGGTCCTCTTTGATCTCTGCTCAAGGGTTTCATGCTGTCTACCTTCAAAGCAGAATGGTGATCTGCTGATACTTAGGGCCTTAGAAGCATGCAAAGCCTTCCAATCCCAGCTCTCCAGTCTACTGGCCATGGCTGTAGGAGCCCTTGGGAACATTCCTGGGCTTTGGATAAGGAGGTGGGGAATCCCAGGGCTTGGAGCAAGGCCAAGGCCAACTAGCAGCCTATTCCTACAAGGACCAGCTGTGGTTTGAGCCACAGACATGGTGACTGATCACAGCTATTCTCTGCAAGGTTTCTCAGGGGCTGAAGAACTCTGGACAAGGAAAGGGCCCCAGAATCTGAGCCATGAAAGATGGAGATCAATTTTGAGAGCAAAGTTCAGTCTCAGTATATTCAAACTTAGCCACTCTGACCACTGTTCAAGATATGTGCTGAATTCCCGATGGTGTCAGGGCCGGGTGGGGGCCATCTTCTTCCCTGCCTTGTCGTTCCTGAATCACTCTGACCTTGGGGCCCTACTGCCTGCCTGCGTTTTAGTTTTTGCCAAGTTTAGCAACACCTGAGGTCTTCTCAGGTTCCCCCAGCTCCTTCCTGCTGCGCCCCTCACCCCCACCCCACTATGTGAGCATCCGTCCCCAGTAGCTTCTCCTTTACATCAGCACTGGCCCTTATTCTAGCTCTGCATCGGACCTGTGGTGCCTTCTTCGCTCTCTGAGGTCAGAGTGGCTGAAGGAAGAAGATTCCACTTTCTAGCTTCAGGGCCCAAGGTCACACATACTGTTAACAGGTGCCTAACATATGTCGGCTATTGGTGCACTTGTCAGTTGGCCTGGTAAGATCCTTGTCTGTGTTTATGTTTCCACCACCACATGGAAAGCTCTTTCAGGGCACAGACCAGACCATAGCTCACTTGGCTGTTGGCTTGCGAAAGGCCTAGAAGAACCCCCGACACTCAACTGCTTTGAAGGTGACCTCTGTGTATGCACAAGGAGGCCTGTCTACTCCGGGACCCTGCCCTTCCCCCTACCCTGAGGTTCACACTGTATTAATTTTCCTGAGATAGTGCTCCTTGCCCAGACAGGAACATTGCAGGGACTAGGGAGAAGTCTCTACATAAGACAAGTTGTCTTACCCTTGCTTTACTTTATTTTTGTTTTTTAGCTCCAAGGCAACAGATGCAGACTTTGCCTCCTGCAAACATGCAAGGCCCTCTGGGAGGTCCTTACACAGAGACCTGGTTGGTATAATAATTTACAGCTAATGGCAACATTTTCATCATTTCATCACTTCCTCCCCGAAGGCAGGCTTTAATTAGGAGAAGAGAGACAGGGGGAGAGTATGTCCCCCAAGAGGGTAAGAGGCTGCAAAAGAGGGAGGCTGTGTGTGCTGAGGCTTATTTTCCTGGATTCCAAGGAGCCACCTGAGGACACCTCTGGAGCCCAATGCAACTCTCTAGGTGGCGTGCCACAAAGTGTCACTCCCTTCTCCACATTCTAAGAATACAGTTTCCTCTTTGGTTCTTTTCATCCTGCCTTGGCATGGCTTCCTACAGCTGACAGAGACAGCCAGCACGGGGAGCCTCTGAGATCAGAGAGATTGTGTGGTCAAAGGCCTTGAACCCTCAAGCTCCGTCCTGTGGAGACTGCAGGGTCCTGTTCTTCCTCAAGGGGAGCCCCCTCAGCAGGAAGCAGAGGTCAGGCAGAGCCTTGATTACAGAGCTGCTGGATCCTGGGCAGGGTCTTTGAGTTCCCGTCTCCCAAGTTCCCTGAGGGCCATTCATTCTGTGGGCTCCTAGGCTTAGGAATGAATAGCTCTTATTCCTACCTGGACCACCAGTGCAAGACTCCCTCTGGCCACAGCACCCAAGCCTGGAGGATGTTCTTCTCCTGGCTTCATTCCCAAGGCAGTGGCTGGCCCAGCTTTAGCTGGGGTGGCCCCTGACCTCCGATGAACCTGATCCTGAAGGCTCATTAGCTCCATCTCTGCCCCTCCCTTGTATCCCCCTCCCAAGTACAGCCAGCCCAGGACTGGAAATGGTCAGTTTTCCTTGGTGAAATGACATTAGCACAAAAGCAGCTGCCTGGGAAATAGCATTAGAGAGGAAGTGGTTGAGACGAGGCTGTGGTGATCTGCAGGGGGCCTGGGTGGTCTGAGGGGGCCGGGCAGGGCTGCCCCCTGCCCCCCATGGGGCTGCTGGAGCGCCACTGACATCTCAGGCCCCTCTGCTTTGCAAGGATCTGGCTCCTTGGCATGAGAAGCAGTTCTAGAAGCTGTTTCCTCTGCACTCAACTACAATGTTTCCCTGGACAGGGTGGCAATGATTAGTGGGAGACCAGGTTAGAGGGAGTGGAGGTGGGAAGGTGGGTGGGTGGAAGGGGCCCTGGTGCAGCTGCTGAGAGCTGTTTCTACTGCCCTATCCCTCTAGGAGCCCGGGGTCTCTGCCTGGGGGATCCTGGCCACAAGGCACAACCCTGGAGGTCAGGAAGAAAAGGGGCGGGGTGGGGGGTGGGAAGAGAAAGAGAGAGAATGAATATCCTTTAGAAAGACTGCCTGGGGCTGACTTTCTCAGAGTGCCTCCTGTTTCCATGGCAAACGGCTGCCATTCAGGGCAGCGGTAACCTCTAGAGAAGGAGGAACCCAGCAGACACAAGCCCACGCTGCCCTCCTCCACTTGCCTTCCCAAGGAAGCTGAGGGGGAGAAGAGCTGAGTGATACCTGTTCTTCTTTTTCCTAAAGTATATTTCAGCAGTTATACTGTAACAGTTGCCTTAATCTCTTTTCCCTTTGCTCCCCTCCACCCAGTACCACTCCTTCCCTCCAGCAATCCCACACCCCTTAGTTCATGTCCACGGGTCATGCATATGAATTCTTGCTTCCTGACCACATAGAGACAATCTGCCCGCTGCTTCCTGAGAGACTCTGAAGGCTACAAATACTCACGCCCAGCCCAGTCTGGGGAGCCTGGGAGCAAAACAATTACCTAAGAGCCTCAGCCCCACCCAGACAGCACTGGCTACCTCACCAGTCCTCAGACGACCTGCTTGGCCGCCCACTCCAGGGCTCACTTGCAGGTCATGATATGACCAGTGGGCCGACAGAGTGGTGCCTGCGGCCCAGGGGGTGGGCAGGAGGCGGGGTTCCTGGGCCGTGTCCCTCCCCATGAACAGAGGGGCCTGGACGCAGGCTGCATCTTGCCAGGAGCTTTGAGGCAGCAATGCCTGGATCCCCGGCGCACTCACCTGTCTCCACATCCTGCACGTAAAAGTGCAGGTCATCGGTGATCTCCGTCACAAACACAGGCTTATAGGTGGCCGAGCGCTCCTTCTCTTCCAGCACAGGCGTCACCTCCTCCACCGGCTGCTCCTCGTAGTGGGCCCAGATCTGCGTGTGCAGTCAGCAGGGGAGGGGAGGAGGAAGCCAGGTCAGAAAGGATGCCGGGAGAGCGGCTTTGGGGCGGGTGGGTCACCCCCACGAGAGTGTGGGAGTCACCATGGGGTGCTCCCATGGTGCTGGGCTGAGCCCCTGGAACCTCCTTTCTTTGAAGGTGAGGGGAAGAATGTTCTAAGTTCTTCAGATCCAGGGGCTCTCAATTCCTGGCAGGCACCAGAAGCAATGGGAAAACTTACTAACAATGCAGGTGCCTGCGTCCCGGGCCAGGCCTGGCAGATCAGGATCTGTTGCAGTCCCAGGGAAAGCCAACTAGGGCAGGCTCCTGAGTGATTCTCATGCACACCAGAAGAGCCCTGGGGCTGGGTCCCCATCTTCCTCCCCTCTACCACTCTACAGGGTCACTGGGAATTGTCTTAGGGCCATTGGCCTCCTGAGGCTCTGAAAGTGACCACCCTGGACCGTGGAGGGGAGGACGGGTCACTGTAACAATGCCTCTTCTCCCCTGACTTCTCTGTCTTTACCTCAGATAGGCTGCTCTGTCCCCAGCTCAGAAGCTGGGCTGTTCCCTCCACCTTTCCCTTTCCCTTCTTTCCCTTCTTCCCCAGCCCTCTGCTGTCAGGGCTGCAGCAGCTCAGAAGCTGATTCTACGTGACAGCGTGTCAACCGCAATCCTGCAGCAGGACATTATCGCAGCAGTGAGGCCTGTCAGAGCAGGGGAGGGAGGTGGCTTTCCGCTGGGCAGAGGGGAGGGGGCAGGAGAACAGTCCACCGACTGGACCACACAATGGGCCCCACACAGAGCAAGGGGTGAGAAAAGCACAAGCCAGAAACTGACATGCTTACTAGGTGCCAGGTGCCATTCTAAACACTCTCCTAGTATTAATTCACTTACTCCTCAAAATAACTCTTTGGGCAGATATTAACATTGCCCATTTTAAATAAAACTGAGTTTGCTAGTAGTGGGACCAGGATTTGAACACAGGTAGCCTGGCTCTAGAGCTCTTTAAGATGCTTTTGGCTTTCACTGAGCCTCTGGAGACAGAAGGCAGTACTGAGCAGTAAGAGAACCTAAAGGCAAGAGGTAGTAACTTTTATCCTTTTATTTTGCCTCTTAATTTGTCGTTTGGTCAAGCTACATGGCTTCTCTGAGTCTCCCTTCCTTTCCATGTAAAATGAAGTGGTTCGAGCACGTGTTCACTAGGCTGACATGCAGATTGTTGGGTGGCATCAGGAAGCGGCTGAAGGGCAGGAACACTGTCATTACTGAGCCACCTGGGGTCACATCCACATAAGCCACGCTCTGGCCTTTAATGTGGCACAAGTGTGTGTCCTTCCAGGAGAAGGGGAGACAAGGGCCCTGAGAACAGCGATGAGCAACAGGAACTTTCCGACCTAGGCTGGTGGAAGGGGTGGCTGCCAGCAAGTGGCTGAGGGAGGTGAGAGAGATGTCTCCTGGGCCCAACTTCGGCCGCTCACCCAGAGCCGTGCCCTCTGCCTCCTGAGAGTGAGTTCGTGGGGCCCTGGTCTAGGGCTGGGCTCCAACCCAAACAGCTTCTGACCCCTGTCACTTTCCTCCAATATCTGTCCTGTCAACCTCGCCACTTCCCTCATCATAAGCACCTAGGCATTTCTGCTGAATATCCCCAGGCCTGGCTGCCACAGGCGAGGAGGCAGCAGAACCTCAGCTCAGCTGGATCAGAGGCTCCTGGCCTAATCTGTCCAGGGCCCACCTGCCTTTAAGAGGAGGGGGGTCTCTAGCCTTCCATCGGCATGAACCCCTGCAAGCACTCTGGGGGACAGCCACAATGCCTCCCAGTTCAGAGGCAGGCCTACATCCTGTTGAGCCTGGGGCTTTCCTCCTGGGGCCCCTGGCTGGAAGTTCCCCAGGGAAGTTACCACTGAGCCAGTCACTCCCACGCATCCCTGAGCTCTCAGTCCCTCTGAGATCCTTGCAGCTCTGGGTATCATGGGCCTCGCTGCCTCTGAGAGGCAGGACAGGCTCCTGAGTGGGCCCTGGGCCTGGGAGACCTTTTGGGCACCCTGTGTCCCTCAGCTGTGGGGGAAGGAGGTGACTCAGTGGAGTTGGTGAACTGGGAACAGACCCCGTGTGACAGCAGAAATTGCTAATGCTAATGACTCCAGTAGGAGAGCCTCAGGCGACAGCCTCAGGTTTCCTCCTGGGGAGATGGGGTGGAGCTTCCGTCTGAGAGGCAGCAAGCTGTGGTCAGGAATGGGCAGGTGACTGGATGATGTCAACGAGCCTGAGGGATGGCCCTTAGGGACTGGGGCTCCCATGTGGAGGGCAGCAAAGGGGCCAGTCCTACGACAGGTCCCCACCGCTCACTGGGCAGCAGGAAGGGAGCAGTGGGGTGCACACTGCTGCCCCGAGGTGAGAAGACACCAGAGGCACGCAGTTACCAATGGGCGGAAAAGGGAGAGCTGCTTCTCCGGTAACGGAGCCCTATTTCTAAGGGAGGGCTGGGATGGCCCTTTGGATAGTGGAGCCTTGAAGGTTCCCGCTTTCCCATCGGGCGCGGGGGTGACCAGCTATCCCCTGGAACTTGGCTGCTGGTGAATGCAGCCTGGCCAGGCAGTGTCTTGGTAGGAAGGGGTCAGTCAGCTGGGACAGGCTAGGTTGCCCATGTTCCCAACTTTAAATATGGTTCATTTTGCTCATACTGACTTACATTGCCTTTCTGCTGCAGAACTGAGGCAGGGAGGGGACAGACAGTGGCAAGACACCTGCCAGGTGCATGTCACTTTCGCACAACCACCTAAAGCTTTCTTATAGCTCAGAAAAACCCCAAGACCCCTCCCAGCAGAAACAGTAACTGAGCACACAGACAGAGTCAGTGCCTTATGGTCCGGCCCCCAGGTTCCTGGCAAAAGGAAGAGCTGGGAGGAACCTCCATGGCCAACATGCTGAGCAGGATGGGGGTCTGGGAGCTTTGAATGCTCGAGGCCCTTGGTGGGGACAAGCCTGTCAGGCCCGGACAGCAGGGCCCAGGGTGTTGGGGCTCAATCTGCAGGGCACCCTGGGCAGCAGGAGGGTGGCGAGCCCTCAGCTCTAAGGCCAGGGCGAGGATGGGGCTGTCCCTCTGTGACTCCTCCATGGCCATGGCTACAGATCCAGACGGGAAAGGGCAAGAGAAGCACCTCCCTCCTTATCTGCTCTGTCACGCCAGTGCCTGTTCTGCTTGAGTCCCCTCTATATTCTGGGGCTAAGTGTCCTCTGTGGCTGTGGCTACCCGAGGGAAGGAGCCCACTTGGCCAGGCACAGGCAGGTCAGCTCAGAAGCAGAGGCTGCCTTTCCTCCTGTCCTCACACTGCCCCTGGACCTCCCTCTTCCCTGCATTTCCTCCCTTGGGAGCCCCCAGGGTCCTCTTCTTGGCAGGAGATGGGCCATGTGGATTGAGGCTCCACTGGCCGGGGCCTTTCCTTTCTAAGTCTCATTTAATGCCACCGCTTAGGGGGCTCCAGGCACGTATAGCTGACATAGGGCCGGCGTGGTGGCCTCCAGGCCCTGCAGTGGGGAAGCCAAGCTCAGTAAAAGACAAACAATGCCTAAACCAACCCTGTCAAAGGTCCTGGTAGGACACCAGTGCTGTGGCGGGAGGGGGGACATTCTATGACGCTGCCATCAGTGACTCCCTCCAGGTTCCTCCTATCTGCCCAGAATCCATGGAGGAGGAGGAGGAAACCCTTCGTCAGCCTCCATATTAGGAGGCTGTGACAAAGTGCACAGGGAGGAAGAAGGCCAGAGAGGGAGGCAGCTGAGCTTCCTGGGGCTGGGAAGGCAGCACAGTCAGACCCCTCACAAAGCACATGCACATAACCCCACTGGCTGAGGACTTCTGCAAGCCCCGGAGCACACACTCTTTCAGGACTACCCTTCCTCAGTTAGCTCACAGGTACTACCATGATCTCTTAACCCAGGTATACCTGTCTTAACAGCTAAGGCAGCCCTCATGGGGTCACAAGTAGGGCAAGATTGGGAGTCCTGGGGACACCTCAGAGATGCAGTCTCCTGTCTCCCAGCTGGCCACTGAATTGTCTTATCTGAGGCCAGCCCACGCTGAGGGCTGCCACAAAGCTCTGCCCATGCTGCTCCTGGACCAGCCCCGCCGGGAGGAGGCAAGCCACGCTAGGTTTCCCAAGGAGCTGTGAAGAGAAAGGGACGCGCAGGAGAAGGACCCAGGAGGAAGACAGGCTTCGCACTGAGACCAGTGCACTGCATTTTAATTAGACTGGAAAAAGAACATGCAGCCTGTGGAAGTAATTAATCACTGGTAATTACTCCTCAGTGTCATCATGTGGCACTAGTGGAAAGATGACTCGGGCTCTTTCAGACAAATCCACTGTGTAGTAAACAGCAATGCCTAGTTTAGCACCAGGCAAGGAACCCACTTCTCACCCTGGGCCAGATCCCCTTCTCTGTCCTCTCCTGGACCCCTTTGGGGTCTACCCTCAGAGGATTGCTCAGATTTGAAGAGGCAACTACCAGGCTCATGGGCTGAGTAGCTGGGGAGCAGGGCCAGGGGCCAAAGATGCGATCGGAATCTGGGCCCAGAGGCTGGTGCTCGCCATACTGATCCCTGGCTGCTAACTCTTCAGTTCAGCACTTTGTAAGTGAAGCCCAGAACCACATCTCCTCCAGTTCCCTGCTGCAGGCAGAGGACACGGGGGTGGCAGTCTTAAGTTCAGCTGTCACAAACAGGAAATCCAAGAGCAAGCACCTTTGCTGCGGGAGCTGAGGCTGCCTCCTCACCACAGGGTTTAATGTGGGCAGAACTGGGACAAGGGAGGACAGAAACCTCCTCAGAGGCCTCATGGTGGTTCACTCCTCTGAGGCATGACAGTCCCTCTTATCTGTCCAAGCTTTTTCTTTTTGGGCTACCTCTTCCCTGGAGTCCTTCCACCTCCATTAGGGATTGGTCACCAGCCCCAATCCCCAAGGGACAGGAAGAAATGAGAGATCTGGGAGGGGGCCCCTAGGCCAGTCCCCGGGAGAAAACCAGGAAGAGACTGAGTGAGGGGATGGCTGCTCCAGGCCGGTGGAGAATGAGGAGCCTTCAGGTCCCCTAAGCCCCTCACCCCTTTGGCAGGTGTCTGGGCCTTGGCTGTGGGAGGCGGGGTGCAAGCCAGATGGCTGCCCCATGGGGAAGGAAATATTTATTCCTGGAACAAATTTATGGCTCAGCATGGCTGTCCCATGAAATCCTCCTCAAGCGCAGGGAAGCTCTGACAAATTGGTGGCCGGCTGATTTATCCCCATTACCAGGGTTGGGCTATAAGTCAGTAGCAATAGGCTGGAGGGGGTAGGGTGGGTGGTGCTGAGCCGGGCTCCCACCACCAAACCCACTAGGTTCCTTAATTGTCCATTTGTTTCCAAAAGCTGCGTTCAGACCCACCCCCCTTGTCTCTTCAATGCAGTGTCTGCAGAGACTGATGGGCTGTAAATCTGCAGTCCTAACAGCTTTATACATCTCCTGGGGCTGCTTCCAAAATGGGCTTCCCTACCAGGCAGAGTGAAGGAAACTCAGAGGTGGGCTGCTGCAGGAAGGGCCAGGCTGAGGAAAGGGCAGGGGCGCTGCCCCTCTCTTGCCCACAGACATTTCTCTCATTGACCCAAGGTCACCTCCCAGCTCTCAGCTGCAGGCCCACCCACGTAGGCTGGGGTCTGCACAGGCTGAAGGTGCCTAAGCTGACAGCTTTGCACTCACGTCCTCTTATGTGGTTCCTGATATGGGGTCTGAGACCAACCAGGATGTCTCAGTTAGGGGTGACAGAAGCACTTCTATCTGTTGTCTGAAAGTCAGTGGAGTTAGTGGGGATGAGACGAAGTTATCAGCCAGCAAGAGCTGCCCAGCCCCACACCACACCTTCTCCTTCTTCTGCTTGGCGGCCTCCTCCGCAGACAGCAGGGGTTTGTAGTAGGAGCTGCGTTCCGCAGTGAAGTGGACCTTGGAGAGTGCGTGCTCCACCAGTAAGACGGACAGGTTGGCGCCGTCGATGTGCAGCCAGCCGATGAAATTGCCGGCCTTGTCCATGCTCTCCACTTCCACCTCCACCTGGGGAACAGAGATGGGGCGTCAGGCTGCGGGGAGTGGGGGGCTGGCTCTGCAGGGGAGGAGAGCCGCGCCAGACCCAATGCTTGCAGGCCCTGGGCAGCTGCCACTGGGTTCATTCCACCCGGCAAGAGTGGCTGGAGCTAGCAGAGGGGAGGGGTGCACTACGCAGAAAGGCAGGAGCTTGTGAGAGCCCCTGTGATGCTGACCCTTGTAGAACCTTTCACTTAGGTTCTCCAAGTTGGGTCTGTGCTTTTCAGCCTCTCACAACCCAGAAGCATCCTTAATAGATACATCACTGACAAAGCAACTTCAAAACTCCCCTTCCTTTTGACAGAGCAATTACAAGGTAAACTCAAATCCCTGGCTTAAGTAAGGCAGTCCCTGTTAGCAGTTTAGCAGCGTGTGTGTGTGTGTGTCTGTGTGTGTGTGTGTGTAGCTGGGGGCCAGTAGTGAGGTCAGACGCTGACAGCTTTGGGTACATGCCCTCTTCTTCAGTACCCTTCCCCAGCTCTGTTAGGAAGGGCTTGAATTAATGAATGTTCAACAAAGGTAAAACAGTAGCTGCATGAGAGTCAGGTGAGGAGAGGAAGGATGAGACTAGTGGGCAGAAAGAGCACCAAACCCAGAAAACGTTAGGGGGCGACCCTAGCAGGAGGCTACCCCCAGGAAAGAGCAACTGCCAGAAGCCTGGATCTGAAGCTGTGTGCAGGGCTGAGCTCCAGAACCCTCAGGGATCCCCCTCAGGGACCCCTCACCCCCACAGCACTCAAAGGCTCTTAGCCTCCCCACTGGAAGGCCAGGACCCCGGCCTCGGCACTGACTGCTCCTGCGGGAGCCCGGCTTTACTGTCATGGCCCCGTGGTGGCTGATCTGCTCCCGCCTCAAGGAGGCAATGGCCCAGGAAAAATTCCTTCTTTGATATTCTCCCAACCTCTTTCTTCCCCTGCTAAAGGGGACTGTAAAAGCCTTTGCTGCCAAACGTAAAAACTTGTATTAATTTAAATGGCTTCAAGCTCGATTAAGCAATAAAATGAATGTCTAAATACCTGTGGACTATGAAGCCTGGGCCACAGCCAGTGGCCGCAGCCTAGGGCAGGGGAATAAGGGGTGAGGGGGGCAGCTGCCCACCTGGCGGGATGCTGACTCAGCAGGGGGAGCCGCAGGCGGTGGGGTGGGGAAGTGGAAGCTCCCTGGAAGTACAGGGGAGGCATGCTGTGCAGGGGAGGCCATGGGAGTAGGGAAGGGACAGGGCTGAGGAGCAAGAATCCTGGCTTCTTCCCATTCTTGGACACCCTCTTCCTGTCTGAGGTCCACAGTTAACCCTTTCAAGTGTAATTACAAGTTCAATGATGCCTGAGGTTCGGATGTGGTATAGAAGGGGATATGCAGAGCTTATTAGAACTAGGGAAAAAGATACTATATGTAGAGACCCAAGTCCAACTTGATATTGTAGGTGGGGAAACTGAGGCACACAGAAGGGAAGCAGCTAGTAAGAGGCAGAGCTGCCAGCTCCTCCTTCCCTTTTTCACAGCCCTGCTTCAAGAGCACTCCTATCTTCCTCCAGTCACACCTCTAACCCTGCCTTCCTTGCTTCCTGTCAGGTTAATGCTAGCCAGCTCCTTCGACCATCAACACCATGGGACCCCGCTGGGGTGGGTCTACCCAACATCTGTACCATGCTGCTCAAGGGCAGGCGCAGGGAGAACCAGCATCTAGGACCTGTAGGTGTCAAAACATGTTCTCTCGTTTCTCATTCTGGCAAGTAGTTTGCTGTGGGACCTACATTTGCGAGAAGGGAAGGTGGGCTTTAATGTGCTGTGGTAAAAATAGGGCCTCATGAGCTTCCCAGCTAGTACGGCAAGTCAATTCGTTGACATGTGTGGCGGACTTCCTAAAGAGCCCTGTGCCACCCTGCAAATGCCCAGGGCACTGGGACGCCTCTGCTGCTGGACCTCTGGGTGCCCCACTGTAGGAGGGCTATGGGTAGAGGAAGAGGCTGTCAGACTACAAAAGGGATGGGCCAAATGGGAAATAAAGAGATACAAATTTCTAGTTATAAAATAAATAAATCATGGGGATGTAATGTACAGCACAACAAATATAATCAATAATGTTGTAATAACTTTGTATGGTGACAGACGGTTACCAGATTTTCAGTGGTGATCACTTTGTAAGCCGAATGTCGAATTACTATGTTGTACTCCTGAAACTAATATAATATTGTACACCAACTCTGCTTTAAAAAGATGCATGGGAAAGCTATCTCTTTCTTAACTTGTCAGACTTTATTGAACGTGCTCAGGCCAAGATGCTGCAGGTCCCGGAGGAATTCTGGGAAGACAAGAGGGGCTGTCTGCCTTGTGCCTTCCACCGTCCTGTCCCTAAAACTGAGGAGGGCGGCCTTGCCTGAGTACAAGGCCCCCTTCCAGGTTTGAGTAGCTTGAGATGGGCCAGTATGGTGGTGAAAAGAATCTTGACAGTCCCCCTCATCGCTCCTCTTGGCTGTGGATCGCTGGAAATGAATGCAAGGACCTCAGAGATGGGCAGCAAAGGCAACGGGGCAGGTAGACTCCCTCTTGCCCTGTAAGATGCCCACACTTAGAACCCCTTCCATGGGCCAAACCCCAGATTCATACCTCTCTCTCTGAGGCCACACACCAGAGGCTGGCATCTCAAGGGCTCATGCTAGAAGGAGAAGCCAGCAACTAGCAGCCATACCTGAGGCCAGTGCTGCTGGGGAACAGCCAGGCTCTCCTGGCAGGTGAGCATTAATGCCGCACTTAAACAGCCCCTCCCACCCTGCAATCGATATACTAACTAGGGCTTGACAAGTCCCTGGGCCGGGTCAGCTGCAGAGAAAGAAATCTCTAGCCTTGGGCACTATGCTGACACTGAATCCGTCTCCGTTATAGAATGGAGATAAAGCTGTTGCCTGTGGGTATCTGTTTTCCCTTTTATTACAGCTGCTGCAACCACAGTAATTTCTCAAACAAAAGCACTCAGGGTAAGGTAGGCTGGCCTCAGTGGACAGACAGGGCTGGGCAGCTGGTCCTGCTGCTCCCCAGGCTCTCGGCTTCTGGCCTCTCTAGCCACATCCTGTGCTTGTGTCTCTTTCTGGAAACACCCCAGCCTGAATGAGTACATGGAATTCAGTTGGAATGTCAAAGTCTTAAGTCCTCTCGAGCTCTGGGTAAGCAGAAGGTTAAGCAGGGCATGCCAAGGTTGGTATGTATGTTTAGACTTCATGATGTTTCCTCTACTGACTGCCAAAAACTTGTGGTTTGACTATATGTAATGTGCCTCTATAAGCTCTCCTTCTCTGTTCAACTTAAAGACTCAAATTTTTGATATTCTTGGGAGGCCTCCTACAATGGCATGGTAACATCTGGGTGTTCAGGCCTTGGGTGACTACTGTGGACTGCCAGAGGGCATTGGGTGTGCATAGTATGTGTGGGCTATGACCTTAAGGGTACCAGGGTTATGTGTATACATGGACAGCAGTGTTGGCCAGGGACAGGTGTCTCTTCTCTTCATTTGCCCTTTTCAATGCTGATGCTGAAGCTGAGACCTAGGAAAATACAGAGCTGGAGCAGGAGGTGAGGAGGTATGGCAGGGAGACTCTCCCCACCTGAGAGAGGCTGTGAGGAGGGAAGCAGGTAGCACCACGCTGAGGAAGTGCCTTGGTGGTAGGCCTGGGTAAGCCAGAAGTGAGCAGTCTAGAGGTCTAATGGTCAGACCTGACCCTCGGGCTTACTTTAAGGATGCTGCCTCACAGTGCACTCCTACTCCTGCTGGTCCAGTCATGCGCCAGTGTCTCTTGCCTTTAGCTCTTGGTGCTGGCGGAATGGGTGGGATTTGTGGTCCTGAATTAGCCCAGTAAGCTTGACTGCTTCCAGCATTAACACCCTCTTCCAGTGAAGGCTTAACCCCCGGCCTACTGTGAATGCTGTCTCAACATCTATGGGCTTGCCCTCCCTCTGGCATTCAGGGGGCAGTACACGGACTCTGAACCTGACTGCCTGAATTGAAACCCACCTACCATCTGCACGACATTTGGTGAGTCATTTAACTTCTTTGTGTTTGTTTACTGTAAAATTGGAATTGCAACAGTACCCACTTTGATTTGGTATGTGGATCAAAGGAGCTACTATAAATAAGGTAAGCACTTAGAAGAGTTAAGTAAGCACTTTGACACATGAACACTGCATCATCATCATCACCATCATCAATTATTACTTCCTGGTCAGGGCAGGTAATTTCCAAATGTCTTCACTCTCTAACTAGACTGTGTGTTCCACGGGGGACAAAGCTTGTTCTGTTCTCTGCAATCTTCCCCAGGGCTGGGGGTATTGACTGGGCCATGAGCTTGCAGAAAAAGCACAGAGCCTGGGAGTCATGGAGACGTGGGTTTAAATCCTAACTCAAGCAGTGAAGTTCGGAGCAAGTCATCTGACCGCTCCTCGTCTGTTTCTTTAAAAAAAGAAGACAGGGCCCTCTGTATTACATGAGGTCAAGCAAACTGCTTTGTCTTCCTTTACTGATGCCCGCTGACAGCCCCCCTAGACCCTAGACGGTTACATTCAGCAACAGCCCCACTTGACTGAGCGGGACCTGCTTTGTTTCCACCTGAAAAGGTTTGAGGTTCTTATACCTTGGGGGCTTCATGACAAATACAGAGCAGGGGACAGTGGGGAGAGGGCGGTAAGGCAAGTGGGGGTTGGTGGGCAAAGCTAATGTGTGACAGATGTCCTTCTGCTTAGCTGGGAGCCAAAGTGGGGACAATGCAGCCTAGCCAGCCCTGCCCAGCTGGCCACACTAGACCCGGCCTGTCTGTGGGCCGGGGCAGCCAAGCGGGTCTTTCTGCCTCACAGTAGGGCATGTCCTTCTGCTCCCAAGCACATTAATGTGCCACTAATAAAATTGTTCTGGCTTATTTACCAAATTAATACAAACGGCACAGGCTGTTAATCTGCATGTCACCTAATTACTGAGGAAGAGCTCCTAGCCCAGGCAACACACACACACCTCAGTGCCCGCCCAGCTGGGCTGTGGCCTCATCCCCCCCAAACTGCTGGCGGGTGAGGGAGGGGAAAAGGGAGAACTGGACAGCCCCTAGCTCTCTATGAACAAGTAAGGGAGGAAAGGTGGTGTGGCCATGAATTTGTTTAGTTTCCACAGTCTCTTTCTTAGGCGCAGCAGAGCCCTGGGCCTGCAGAAGAATATACTCAGACCCTGTTCCCATCCCTCCCAAACTGTTCCCTTTCTTTCCCTTGTCTGGATTCTGTCCAGCTTCTCAACATAGGACTGCTTCAAACAGGCAGTGGGGGCTGAGTCATTCTGCTCTAAGCAGTGAGGCACATTCTCCGCCTGGGGTGCAAGGCAGGCCAGAAAAGTGCTGGGGTTCACTGAGGTGTGCAGGAAGAGAGTAAGCGCCAGGCAGAGGCCAAAGTTCTTACAGATCCTACTACCCTCTAAGCTGGTCCTGCCACCCCCTCTTTCCCAGCCTTCAAATTTTGAGAGGGAGAGAGAGAGAAAGAGAGGGAGAGAGAGGGGGAGAGAGAGAGGGGGGGAGAGAGAGAGAGAGAGAGAGGATGAATGAATTATTTAAGAGTTCAGCTATAGGACCACAGAGGGGATTCTGAGTGCCTTGAGGCTTTTTTTAGTTGTTTTTCTTCTGTTCCAGGCGCCAAGTCAAGTCGATGCCCAGTGGCTCCAAGTCTGGGACAAAGCTGAAAAGTGACAGGAAGCCTTCCTAGGGTCATGGTGAGGTGGGGGATGGGGAGAGGGGAGGGTACACTGGAGGCTGACTCCACTAAAAGGAGAGCCCAAATGAGGCAGCCAGCAGGGACCCCTAGGGCAAAGGAATTTGAAAACTTGAACTGGGAAGGACATACAGCAGAGGCTGAGTTTCCTGTGGTGACTCTGGGTAGCCAACAGGAGGCAGAGTACAGAGAACTCACTGGCAGTGAGGGCAGGAGACCCCACACATGTACACCCACCTTCCCTTTTTTATGTGCCAGGACGCTAAAGAGGTAGGTCCCTTAAATGCACTGGCCTTGTCTGTGTGTGGCGCCTGCGGCAGCGGCGACAATTAGCCAGCAGGAGCCCGCGCTAGCCGCACAGTCCTGGAGGCTGAGGGATGCCTGGGAAACCGCTGCAGGGAGTGCTCCTGCCCTGAGGGAGGCGAGCCGCCACCCGCAGGAGAGGCAATGCCCCGTAAGGCAGGCCGGAGCAGCAACTCAGGACACCCCTGCCCCGGGGAATCTGAAAAGGAGGACTTGGAGGGGTGAGGAAGAGTGCTGGCTGCAAGTTCCTCTAGAAGGCAGAGCAGGAGCGCTCAGGGCTACACCTGCGGAGGTGACATCAGGGGCCCCCTGATAGACAGGGTTCTTAGGCAGAAGCCTCCTTCCTTTCCACATGATGTCTGGCCATAATCCTGCTTTAAATACCCTCAATGCCATCAGCAACAAGCATAGCAAGAAGCCAGAAACTGGAAGCAAGGCAGAAATGAGGCGCACGTGGGGAAAAGCTGTTGGGGAGCAAGGAAAAAGCCTGGTACCGGAGGTAGGACAGATAGCAAACCAAGGCAGGGAGGGGGCAGGAGGTATGTCTCACCCATGAACTCAGCAGCCCTGAGCCTGCTCTGACACTACTGCCGGGCACCCCAACATCACGCTGGCGGGAGGAGGCGAGTCCTTGATATTCTATGTCTCATTTCTATTATCTGGGAAAGAAAGCCTTCGAGATCGTGCTTTCATCCTAAGATCTAGAAGGGGATGAGGAGGGGGTCCGCATAAAGGAGAAGCCCATAAAACAACTTTGGTTAATTGCCTACCTCCGGCCTCGACCTGTTTTACGAGGGGTCCCCAGTGCTTACAGGAAGAGCCCGTACGTAATTTTGGGTAACTGCCTCAACTTTAATTAACTACCTCCTGTCAGGCATCTGTTGTACAACAAGATGAACAAATGTGGTGTGGAGCAAGAGAAGGATTCAGGCTAAGAACCCTTCACACATACCTATGTTTGGGTAGTCATGTCTCCCCAGGGGAAGCTGGCACCACCTTGACCCACCAATCAATAAGTAGCTCCCTCACCCCTATCCTGCCAACTATGTAAGTCCTCAGGACTCTTGCCACCCTTGTTCTTGTCAACGAAATCTGCATCTTTAACCACCTCCCCCAGCAAGACTATTCTCATGAGAACTAAGAATGTATTACTTTGCACAGACTTGCTGATCTGTAATTCCTTCCTGAGTTGGCAAGAACTGACAGTCCCGTAACAGTACTAGCTCTGCCTCTTCCCGACTGAGTGTGTCGCTTGCCTTCCCAGCTCAGATTCTTCATGTGCAAATGGGTTTCTGAGGTTCTTTCTACTCAGAATTTGTTAAGGTTAGGGGAGGGGGCTGGGTGGCACTGGTGCTGTAGCACCAACCCAAGTATCCTATCCAGAGCTTCCTGCAAGAATGTGAGCAGTGGGCCATAGCAACCAGAGCGTGGCTGGGGCTCCTCTCCCGCCATGGAGCAGTAGCCACGCCACGGGGCTGGCCTGTCCACCACCACTGATGCTGCAAGTGGGCACACCAATGCCTTTCAGAGTTGATAAACATGAACACAAAGCTATTAATCATGCAACACCCTGGGAGCTGAGGCAGTGTCAATGAAATGCCTCCTGGGTCCTGCTGGCGTCAGCTGCCAGTGGGGAGCAGGCACCCTTCCATGTGCTCTGGGAGCAGCAGGGCTCCGGTCCCCACCAATGCCTCTCCTCCTAATCCAGCATCGCCTCCAGACTCTTAAATCCAACCCGAACAGCTGACTGTTTTCCAGAAAGCCTCTTTTCTGACATCCACGTGCTGGCCTGAGCTGAAGCCATAGAAATGCCTCCCTGTAAATCAGGTCTGGGCTGGCGATGGCAAAAGGGGTCAAGAAGCTCTTGGAAGTGGAGGGAAGGCCTGGGCATTGAAGCAGCGAGCCAGGTGGCTCAGGGCCTCTTCCTCTCCTTGAATGCCTCAGGAACGGGGGCTGGACGAAGGGGTGGGGGACAGCTTCTGGTTCTGCCTGAGGCACAGAGGCAGCCAAGGCCATATGCATCCTGAAGTCTGCCGGGAACGCAAACCTGCTGACACCAGGCCTTTGCAAGCGGTAACACAGTTTATAAACTGACGCAGTCTGCTCCTTTGGTGCAGACAATAAGGAAAGCAGACCGTTCATCTTCCCAGGAAAACCTGGGGCTAAGCCTGGAAGGAGATTTAACTCTCTCTTCCCAGAGGTTCCTGTAGGGAATGTGGCTGCATCAGGGGCCCCTCATTCTGCCCCTATCCCCTGTCCAAGGTACTACTGCTGCTGGCACCCTTTCCCACAGGTTTCCTGAGCCGGAGACAGGCTCTGGAACACCTTCTCAAAGTGCAGCACACCTGCCCAGCTCTTCCTCTTACTCCCCGGCTAAGTGGAGAAGGGCAGTCTTAGCCAAATGGAGCAGTGAAGATGGGTTTTCATCAGGTGCCCCCAGACAGCATTCTTGATCCGTACCTGTGGCTTGGGGCAGGAGTCAGCTGCAGTGGCATTCTCCCAGGCACCTATAGGGACTGAGCTGGGGTAACAAGATGGTGGCCTTTTCTATGGTCAGGAGAAATCTGTGTATGACCTACGGAGTAACTGCATGAGTATCAAATTCCTGACCTGGTCTGAAAGACCAAATGTAGTCCAATCAGGTCAAGTTGGAATGCCAGTTGAGCAACCTGATCCCAAGGCCTGCTCTGAGGACAGGGGCACTCTGCCCTGCTGACTCCAGCTCTCAGGCCTTCTTCACTGAACTGCTTTGGCTCTCTATGAAGAATTCCTTATGTGTAGCCATAGTTACTTGTCCTTCCACCACTAGGCTGGTTCTAGATAGAGTTAGGTGCCTGAGAAAGCAGAAGGAAGGTGTGGTCTATCAAGTCATGAGACAGAACTTCTGTAATCAGCAAGTCAATTCCCCTCTCCACCATACTTTGCCTGTCCTAGAAAACCTTGATTTGACTTCACATCCCATCCAGCTGACCTTTCCCTCTACCCAAAGAGTGCGCTGCCCAACTCCCTCCCACTTCTCCATCCAAGGCCTGGTTGCTGCCATTGATATTCCAATGTAACTACCACTTCAAAGGTCATTCAAGACCTCTTAATTGCCATTTTAATAATTTCTTCTAAGATTTCATTATTTTTGACCTTTTGAACGATCTAATGAAAGTTAAGCACCCACTTTCTATTTTGAAACTTTTTTAGGCCTAATTCCCAATCTTGGTTTTTTCCTCTGTACTCTTAGTTTCGATGGTAAATTCCTTCCCAACAACATGCCCCTTGAATATGAATATTCCTGAGGGGGACATTTTAAGCTGTAGACAGTCCCCATATTTCACAGCTCTCTGAGTTAAATGATACCACAACTTCTATTTCCAGCTGAAACCACTCACTCTTCAGAATTCAACTCCACCAGATACATTTCAAATATAACATGTCTATCTACTGTCTTCACCACAAAACCTGCTATTCCAACTGCAGTTCGTACCCCAATTGGTGGCATGAGCAGCTCAGGAATCATCCTTGGCACCTTTTACATTCACAGCCAATCTCCAAGTCACACCGATCTACTTCATAAATGTCTCTTGAATTCTTCCCCTCTTCTTTGTCCTCATTGCCACTCCCTAAGTTCAGGCCCCAAGTTCAGCTTTGGGTAACAAGTCTCCTCAGAAGCACCCCTACCACCAGCCTTGCCTCTTCCGAAAGGCCCCTCCACAATGTGGCACAGGTCCTGAACCCAGGCAGACCACCTAGGTTCAAATCTTGCTCTACGATTTACTATCTTGAGTGGGGTTTTTAATCTCTCTGGGTCTATCCTTTTCCTATTTGTCAGATGGGCATAATAATGGCAACTACCTCAAAGGGTTTTAGTGAAGGGGAAAAAAATTGTCAGATTTTCAAGTTAAACATGAGAAGAGTAAGAGCTCAATAAATGATGTTGTTGCTTTTTCAAAAATCCAAATCTGATTGCCTTTTCCTTCACTGAAATTCTTTCCTTCTTTCCTGACAAAGTTCAAGTTTTTTCAGCACACACCAGTATAAGCTCCTTATAACTGGATTCTTACCAGTTTGGTCCTTATTATTGTGCTCCAGTTATGCCAAACTACCTCCAGCTCCATACACATGATGCATTTCATTGTTCCAGGCTTCTGTACATGTCATTTCCTTTGGCTAGAATGTTCCCTTTTATTTCTATACCTTCCATTAAAATTCTGCACAGATATGATTTTACTTGATGCTCTCCGTTATTTACTTAGGTAATGCTTTCTCCCACAGCACTCTGCTTATTTTACTTTTAATCACACTACTATAATGGGCATTTATTAATGGTACATGGTAGACAGTCAAGAGATGATGAAAAGCAAAAGGTCCTAGATTCTCTAGGCCACTGGCAGTAAACTTGGAGAAGGAAAGTTCCTGGGACAGAAAACTATCTTTGGAGAAATCCCATGGCATCAATGTGACTGGAGAAGGCCTGTTTGAGGTGTTATCTCTGAGATGACAGGGCTGTCCCGCTATTGCCCCTACCAGGGCAGACTTGCTTATAGGAACCCACAGGGGCAGAAACCAGCTTTGGTCAGTGCAGTTGACACTGATAATTCAGAGATGCCCAGATGTCATGGGCAGAAGGGGCTGTTTTGTACTTGGCTTTGCCTGTGCTGAATATAACTAGTGTGAGGATGGATTTCTCTATTTATCCAGACATGAGCCCAGGCAGCAGCTGTATATGTCTCCCTCTGGTCTCCTACATACCCACCACCTCCTGGCCAGCATCCTTCAGCCAGGAAGTGGTAAAGAATAAGAGCAAACATGAGACAGCTAGAGGAAGAGCTCTGAAAACAGGAAAGGCCCACCAGCATGGTCTAGTGCTCATTTCTCCAAGTTGGGCTAAGTGTGCCAGTCAGGCCACAGTCACTTGAGGGAACACCTGGGCACAGGGCTGAGACAGCCTTAAGCTTCCTACCAGTGCTGGAAGGTATTAGGCCCTTCTTTTAGAAGAGGGAAATCTTTAAGGAAAGACAACTGCTGTCGGGTTTGAGGTAATCTGGGATATAGACAAAAGGAGCCAGCATTTGGCTTAGTCACTTCGAAGTTCTCAGGAATGAGCTATGTACGGCCACAGAGGCCACTTAAAAGCTGTCAGGATAGGGCAGGAATGTCCTATGTTGGGGAAAAGGAGATGTAGGCACCAATATCTATAGTAGGTCAGAAAAAGGCATCAGAGAGAAGAGCCCAAACAAATGAGAAATTCTACATTTGCAGCTAGGGATCAGGCAATTTACGTGTGTTATTAAGCTAAGTACAAGAAATAGCAAACAATTTTAACACAATGGCAAGCCTATCCTGAATAATGTCAGATCCACTGCATGGCGCAGCCAAAGGCAGCAAGACGATAAAGGAGCACTTTCACCAGTGGGGGGATTCTTCACTTCTTGTCATCAGCCCCACATTATCTCTGGGCTCCTCTTATTAAGCCCTCACCCCTGCACTCACATGTACCCTTCTTTACGACCCCTCCTTACTTGCCACGCAGAAGCCTGGCACAGGCCTGCAATGCCCACTAAGCTGTGCACTGTGCATGGTGCACTGGGCTCCCTGGAGGGCCCCCTTTCCTGGCCCACATGAAGACAACGCTGCAGGCTGCCTACAGCTGGCATGTTCTCCTGGAACACACCACGGAGAGCCCTGTCCTCTCCCTTCACTCCACTAAGGAGCTATCCTCTAGGTCCAGCAGAGAGATCTGGGCATTTCGAGGGTACTGCAGTTCAGAACAGGCCTTCCAAGATGTGCTACTTTGGCATGTGAATTCTTTTGAGTTGAAGACAATCAAGACCCTGCAGGTTCACAAGAAACTTTTACCTCTCCCTTCAAGAATTTAAATTGGGGGTCTTACCCATAATAAGAGATCACCAGGAATGACTTTTTATGACTGATCTCTAGGGCCTGGCAAACATCTCATTAACTGAACATCTCTGCTCTTATCTTTTTGTGAACCTTCTTCCCCTCGGAAGCTGCAGGTGTCTTACCTCATCCTTAGCTCAAATGCTTTTTACCTTTCTATCTCTGAACCTTACGTATTACATTGGGTTACATGTATGTAGGATTCCCATATGTAAGTAGTCATTAAATTTGGTTATTTCTCTTGTTAGTCTAATCTGTCTCATATAGATTTAATTGTCAGACCAGCTGAAAGAACCTAGGGGAGTAGAGGTAAGATTCTTTCCCCCCAACAGGACACTCTGCTCAGGTCTGACGCACATTCCCAAACTCTGCTGCAAACCTATGCGAACACAGTAAGGAGCATGTAACCCCCTTTGTGATGATGCAGGGGTCTGCAACGGTCTCCGAGTTTCAGTAGCGCCCGTGGGTGAGGGCTATGTGCACTCGTCCCCCTGTGGCACAGGAGCACTGGGTTTTCGCTCACCGTGACCTGGAGAGCCAGCTATCTCTCAGGCCACCTATTATAAGTCTGGGCACGAAGAGCTGAGTTTGAGATAAGTTCAGCACACCAGAGGCCAGATCAGCCTGGTTAATGATGCTGCTCTTGGCCCTCCTGTGTGGGTCAAGGTTGCAGTGCCTTACTGCTGATTTTTTATTACTAACGCTAATTAAAATATGACACTGCTTACACTGTGAGAGTGAAGATCTCATACTTCATGGCTCTCCAAACTACCCCAGCAGGGCTGGAGTTGGTACCCAGAGGCTGCTGGTCTCAGTCAAAAGCCCTGCTCCAGGGGTCTGCCTAGAGAGATGTGAGGAGCAATGGGTACGTGCCGGCACAGGCATTTTCATGGCGCTGGGACCATGTTTCCTCCTCTTTCTCTACTTCACCCACTGCCCATGGCATGGGCTCCTGATGTTCTTGCAGGGCCTAGTAACCAGCTCCTGAAAGTTCTCAAAGCCACTGGAGCAAGATCACAGTCAAAAGAGGGAGAAATATTCATGGTAAGAAAGGGCACATGTAGGATGGGTCAGCAGCTTGCTTGTTGACACAACTCTCTGCCTATCCTCCTGACAGCGGCCAGGGTCCCATTAATCACAATTATTTTCCTCGTTACCACTTCAACCAAATGTCCCCAAAACAGTTTAGCTTAACAAGGTCCCAGGAGCTAGTGGGTAGTCCCTCAACAATACTACTTGACCAGGCTGACATTGCCCTGTTCTTGGCAGCGAGTAGCTCTCCTGGGTTCCCTGAAACAGGGCCAGGGTGGCCTTACTTGCCTACTTCTACCTTCCAATTTGGTTGCAATAAGCAGAAATCCACTGACACCTGCCCTCTGCTCCACATGGGGAGTGTTCCCCCAAGGTAGGCATGTTCTGAAATGGAGATAGGAAATGAAGATGCTCAGTATCTCTGCCTAAGCTTTCCCAGAAGTCACAATTAAGAGTCTCTGACTTTAAGGAAGCATGGTGAGCTTGACCCGCGCCTAACTAAGCCTGGCTGCAACTATTACTATCCATGCAGCTTCCCCCACCACGGACTCCTGCCGCTCTGTCCTCTGAAAAAAGACTCCAGACTCCTGCCCTCACCTCGCTATTTGGTGTAAATGCCATTTAAGTAATTTAACTTCTTTAAATGCTATTTAGGTGCTTTCAATCAACCACTGCTCCTGAGCTGCTTCCTGGTGCCAGTGGGCAGGAAAATGCAGAGTAGGAAGGGAGGAATAGCCCAAAGGAAGGGAAAGGCCTGCCACGCTGCCTCTGGTAAGCAGGTACTCACAGGAACAGCACAGGGGGACGGGAAGAAAAAGAATGACTAAAAAGAGATTCTTGGCTGCTTCTGCTCCTCAGAGAGAAAGTACATGAGGCGGTGCTTACACCCTCCGTCTCACCAACCTCATTTCCTCGAAGTCCCCTTCAAGGACCCTCTGCTCTGGTCCAGCCAATCTGCTTGGTGTGTGAGTGGTCCAACTCTTTCATGTAGGCCTGCCAGTTCCTACGCGTTGATCCTACCCTGTGGCCGTAAAAGCGACAAGCAACAACAGCTCCCGCTCTGCCAAGGGAGGTGCACAGGCAGCAGAGCTCACTCACACGCAGAGACACAACTGTTCATCTACCGGAAGAGGAATGCTAAGGCAACCCTCTTCAGGATGTTTCTGTGCAAGAGTGCAGAATGGAAACTTGTGAGGCAGTAAGGGCCAGCCCATACTACTTTTCTCTTTCAGAAAGCCTTCCCTGATTCATTACTCCTAACAAAGAACTCCACATCTTGGTGCTCATGTCCTGAATCAACTTATTCTTGTTAATCCACTATCTTAAATTACACCCTCCAAGTGAGGCTGTTTGGTTGTTTGATCCCCCCCCCCCCCCCGGGTGCCCATGCAGGAGGATTCTAGGCAGCACTGGAAGGTGCCTGAAGGAGGAAGATCCTGGACTACTAGAAGAGACAGTGCTTGGCAGGGCTCTTTTGTGTCTGGGCAGCACCTTCCATATGGCTATATTCTTGGTGGCTATCCAGAGCTTGCCTAACAAAGCCAGCTTCTAAGATCAGGCAGGCAGCAAAAAATGCAGGTTAAAGTTGTAAGAGAGTACAGTGTGCCCTACAAGGGGAGATCACTGTGGTTTAGCCTTACATCTCTAGAAAGATATAGCAGGGTGGAAGAAGGACCAGGCATGTCCAATGGAGCAAGAAATCTCTGCAGTTTTCACTTCCACATCTGAAGGAAAAGACCAATAGTTTCTATTACCAAGAAGAGAGAAGGGAATTAACATTTATTGAGCACCTGCTGTGTGCCGCACACTGAATTAGGTTCACAGGCTGCATATTGCTTTCGTTATTCCTCACGACCATTTTGTGAAGTGGTTATTTTTAGTCTCACTTTATTGGTAAGGAAAGGAGGCTCAGAGATGTTAAAGAACTTATCCAAGATCATTTGGTAAGTAGAGATGGCAGAATTTGAACACGGTTCTGCTTGCTTGCAGAGAATGGCTCCTGACACTGGGAGAATCACACACACTTCCCGGTGTCTACAGTTCTCTGAAGCCCTGGCTAGGGAGTGGGAGGTCCGTGGGGCTGGGACTGGGGTATGGAGGCATGCTGCCAGAGGCCAGGAAGTAGACCTGGGAGAGGTATCTGCCTTCCTGCTGGTTCAGGCTGCTCTGCTTTTGCCAAGGGGTGATGTGTCAGTATAAAGGAAGAAAGTCATTAAGAAAGCTGAGATTTCCCTCTGCACAGATTTGCCTGAGCTGGTTTCCCCAATGATCCCACGCTGAGCACTCCAGTTAGCAGTGTTCTGGGCTCATTACCCTCTGGGACTCATTGCATCTATTCTCTGCTCCCTGCTCGGCATGAGCCCAGCCCCAGGAACTCAACACCTCTCTGACTGCCTGGGAGGCCACCGGCTGCATCCCCTTCTCTTGGGCCCACACAGGTAGTACATGGTCAGGCTAGGGGCATCTCCTTGCCATGAGGCCAGAAGATTTCACCACTATTTCATTCTGCCCCTGCTGCCCTGAACTCTGCAGAGGAATCTACAGCAAACACCCACAGAAGGGCTCTAATCTCCGAAGTTCAAACCTCTGAGGCTACAGGGGGTACCTTTAGATCCCAGTAGTGGGAACATTAGCCACACCAAGATGACAAGAACCAGAAAAACTGTGGGGGGCTCCCACAAGGTGGGGGGTGGGTAGAAAGGTAGAGAACCTGGCCAACCTTCTTTCTTCCTAATCCCCTATGTGGTTTGCCTCTAAATTAAACAAACAAACAAACAAAACAAAAAACCCTCACATGAGGGTATGTTTATTGATTTTAGAGAGAGAGGGAGAAGAAGGGAGAGGGAGAGAAACATTGGTGGGTTGCCTCCTGTAAGCGCCCTGATCAGGTATCGAACCTGTAACTGAGTCATGAATGAGCAGAGGTTGAACCTGCAACCCTTCGGTGTATGGGATGGTGCTCCAACCAACTGAGCCACCCAGCCAGGGCAATATGCCTTTTTAATCCTCTCAATAAAACAAAATCCCCCTGGCTTCACCAAATGAAAATTGAGATTATTGAAAAGCCCAGAGAATTTACCCCTGTGAATATGAGGGCATTTAAAACTCATAACCATCTGCAGATTATAGATTGGGCAGCTACCCACCCTGATAGAGTAACTCAACATCACAGATCTTTATCTTATTAAACTAAGTATTTAAGAAAGCCTTTCTCCATATTACAAAGATACTGTGTGTATGGTTTTCTGCTCACCTTTCTGACAATGTTCATCAGCTCATTTAGTTTCCTCTGTTGAAATCAGCTTCAGAATTACAAACTGCTGAGAGACAGCAGAAGGTTTAAATTAGGCATTCATGGGCGGAGGTGAGCCGGGGGAAATGATGGTAGGTCTCAAGGCAGGCAGGAAAGATTTAGTGCCTGGTGTGTGTGAGGAAAACTGAGGCTCCTAGTGAGTCTGGATCAAGCCGGGATGGAGGAACCAGGGGGAGGGTTCGAAGAAAGAAGGCCAAGGAAGAAAAATTTAAAAGCTCTCTGATCAAAGGGCCAGACATGCAGCATGACAAAATGAAAATTACTGGCGACTTTGAGCCAAGGCTAATGCTGACCTCCCTGCAAGGCATAAATATCTGCTGTGCAGGGAAGTGTGTGTGAGGTGGGGACCTTGGGAGCACAGCCAGCCAGGTGCTCTTGCCTTGTCACTTCTCCCTCCACTGACAGGTCCGTGACTCTCCCTCTCCAGCTAGTTCTGTGTTACAAGGCACTTCCCCTAGATATAGGGCAACAGAGATTGTAAAGGCCTGTCTGGAGGTAGCCTGGGGCAGAACTCATATCCTTCCCTCCCCAGTTTGTCTCAGGACAGGAAACTACCTCTCTATTCTCTGTCCATAAAGGGTCTTGGAGAAGGCCCTAAGGCCTGTGGTTTCCGGAGCATTGAACACAGACACGTGTATAAGTTGCTGCTACAACTGACCACTACATGGTCATTCATTCAGCCCCGGAAAGGAGGCCCAGGGGACCTAAGATGACTTACTGACAGGGCCTTAACCATGATCAGTGGTGCAGGGAAGACGGGCCGCAGCATGGGCAGCTCTCCGAGGGCCCACCCCCAACACCAGCCATTTCCTTTACCTTGGTTTGTTTTCTTTCATTGCAGAGCAGCTCCTGTGTGTGGGCAATAAAGCTGTGCCTGCTGTAGTCCACAGGCCTGGCAGAGCTCAGCTTGCTGATGTAGGACAACCTGGGGCCCCGAGGCCCAAGCAGGGGGCTGATTCCCACAGACATATCCCTAGGGTGTAGTGCCAGAGAATCCTTCCCAAGTTTGAAAAGCCCTTTGAGGAGCAACAAAGGAAAGGGCCACTCTCAAACTTTGCTTTTCCCTAGTCTCCCCTTCACCTACCATTCTCTATCCTCTGCTTGCTGGTTTTGCTCTGCCGCCCCCCTCCACCCCCAAGATTTCTCACCTTACTATGTTCTACACCCTTGCTCTTGGGCTGCCCTCCTTCCCCCACCATCCAGACATCCATTTCTGTCTTTTGATCAATTTTATGTTCCACAGCCTTCTAGCTAGGAGCAGAAATATTACCTTCCAAAGTGACTGGCCCCCTGCAACATTTTTGACACCAGTGAGTCACTCAGGCCCCTGATAGGAGGACAGGTAGAGGGGAGAGAATTACCTGGCACAACTTGAGGCGGGCAACGGGGTAGAGTTCTTAAGAGTCAGCTGCCTTGGGAAATGAAAGACCTGCAGCTGCTGAAGGTTAGAGAGGGTCTTCTTGAGATTCAGGTACAGGCTTGTATGGGATAAAAGAGGCTTTTGGGAGAGGAAAAAGAAACAGCTAGCTGGGTTCCTGCCAAGGCACAGGGTGACAGAAATTCTCCAACCCCAAATGGTTTATAAACAGAACCTTTGCCAAAATTTGTCCTTGTCAACTTGAAAGCCGTAAAACCCCATAATTTCCTGTCTAATGAGACCTTCTAAAGAGACTCCTCCAATTGTATGTAATACACTTATTCAATCTGGTCGCACCCTACCCAAATACAGTTGCAAAATTTTCAATTAATTCCTTCTGATTAATGTGCTATTTTATAGCAATCAGTTAAAACAGTTATACGTCAATTCTGTGTGCACGAAACTAGCACTGTCCATACAGCACCCACTCCAAAGGCTGGGATGGGTCTCTTCACATCATTCTATTGACCATAATTCTCTGCCCCATGGGACTCATCAACGTAACCCCAAAATCCCAGGAGGAATAATTTTCAAGGCACAAAAAGTAGGGTGGCAGATAAGAATGGCATCTGAGACAGAGCCCATTGGGCTAGGCTTTGGACGAGGACATGAACTTTGCTTGATTTCTCTTGACAGACGAGCTGTGTT
Organism: Noctilio leporinus; assembly: GCA_004026585.1. Taxonomy (NCBI): domain Eukaryota; kingdom Metazoa; phylum Chordata; class Mammalia; order Chiroptera; family Noctilionidae; genus Noctilio; species Noctilio leporinus. Next base: position 280,491 of record PVIW01000899.1, on the reverse strand, counting down.
CAGCAAACAGCCAGGCGAGCGGCTGTCACTCTGATGCTGAGCTGACAGGCATCGCTCAGGGTGCAGCATGAGCATGCAGATAGATGCACACAGGCCTCGTCAACACACTCAGCCGGGAAGACAGGATGGCAACGCCCCCCTCAGTGGCTGCTGCAGGGAAGACTGCACAGATAGGGAAAAGGAGACAGTAGGAGCCTCCTCAAAGCACCCTTTCCTGAGAGGGAAGACAAGCTGTGGCAGTGAAGGGGCGGAGGGCCACATCTAGCCTTGACAGACAGGCTGCCAGGTTGAGGGCTTGTTCAAGGTACTGAGACAAGCAAATCAGGGCACTAGGGGAAGGCTGGCGTGAATGGCCTATATCATCTGGGAGCCAAGCAGAAGGAAGGGCTCTCGGCAGCTTTAGCCTCCCTCCTTTCCCAGCAGCTCTTTGGGGTGAGGCTGCCCTGAGGGAATTATAGAACCTGAACCAAAGGTCTTCTTGGTCGCCCTCCCCACTATGAATGGCTTCCTTACACCTCTGGGAGATGATGAGCTTCCATTCAAATTTTCCAAAGCAGGGAGCTCCCCACTTTAACTAGAGTCCATTTCACTGTTAGAAAGTCCTTTCAAAGTAAAACCTGCCCAAGGATTACAAGAGGAAAGGCCTGTTCATGAGCAACTAACAAAGGGTTTAACAATAGGACGTCCACAGTGTTCCTTCCCTGCCACTGCTGTTATTCATGTTTTCTCTGTTCTTCTTTCCACCCCCTGGGGTTTCTTACTCCTGGGCCCAGACCCCCGCATCCTCTACTACCCAGTCCCTTCTGAGCAATGCTCCTCCCATTTGTCAAGAACTCTCTTAAAAACGCACCGCTCACAACTGAACACAATATCCCAGGTGTTGCTCAAGCAGAGCAGAATAATTACCTCCTTCCGTCTATACTATTTCTCCATGAATGTAATTTTTTATCAGTCACTTCACACAGTTGTTAGCGTATAGTCTGTAGTAAACAAACTGGGGTAATTTTCAAATGAACTGCCATTAAGCTAGGTGACCTTCTTCTTGTAGTTGTGTAACTGATTTTTTTCAACTTAAACATAGAACTTGGCATTTGTTACAACTGGTAAATTACATTTCACATCGTAAGTTGCAGCCTATATCTTTCTCCATACTTGTAAGATATTCTGAAACTCGATTTTCTATTCTAACAGAACAGTCTTGTACATCTCAAATGTGATAAGTATGCCTCCTGGGCCTCTGCCTAGATCTTAGGAATAAACAGACCCGACCAGGGCAGAAACTGAAATCTGAACGGGGGTTCCAAGACGTCCCAAGTGTAAGGATGTGGTGGATGATGTTGGGAAGGAAAACCCTCTGGTTGGAGCCTGTGGGAAGCACCGGAGGCAGAGTCACAGGCTGAGAAGGATAAGGTCCGAATTCTACCCTCTGGAAGCCTGGAAGCCTGGAAGCCTAGAGGCTCTTAGGTAAGTGCCCCTGCCATTTACATGGACAGGCATGGATTTGAGGGAAGAGTCTATGAAAAGTGGAGACAAGGCAGAGAAGGGCTTAGAAACATCTAGGAAATGATGTTCTTCTCCAGCACGGAAGGGCTGACTTGGCTTTGTCCCCTCCCAGAGCCCCTCATCTCGGCAGAGCGGCCTATCTTCTTGGAACAAAGGTTTTCTCAAATAATTACAGAAAGTCTCTGGGGAAGGCTGACTGGGTCACAGGTAGATGGCTGTGGGAATGCAGAGAAGGATCTAAGCGGCAGCACATCAACTGCATTTGCAGGCTACATAATAAATGAAAGAAGGATTTGGGCCCAAAGACCAGGGGAAAATGGTGTGAGGGAGGACCAAAAAATCAGCCAGGAATCTGAGGCCAAAGCAAGCTTTTCTCACAGGCTGCTCTGATGCCAAGACCCCTGGGGACTGAGAGGCATGGGATTTGCTTGGGGTCCAATTGCTCTTGATCTGTACACAGTAAGAAGGTCTTCCTTCTGGACGGTTTGGCAGCAGTGGGCTGCTCAAGCTGGTGAAGGCAGACCCGGAGAGCTCTCTTTTCTTGGTAGCAGAGCTGGTGCCGTAAGGGTGAGTTATTTGGGGAATGGGCTAAGGAGGACGATGAAGTGTGGACTCCCATAGTACTTTTCTGGGTCTGCTGGGCTACACTGACTCAACCTGTGTGTCAATGATATAAAAATGAGCTTAGGATTGCCACAAAAGTGGTTTTTGCAAAAAGTCTTTATCTCTGCAGGAGTATTCAAACAGAAGAATCCTTCACATGCAAAAAAGAGGAGGGAAAGAAAGAAAAGGGTGAACTGGATAAATATCTTTCTGGTAACTTCTCTCTTACACACATGTACGAAGACGTACACACGTCAGCTCCTGCTTTAGCTTATGAAAACCAGATAGAATCAATCACACGTACCTGAGGTTGTGTGCCTGGGATACAGGATGTCCCTGACATTAGTTGTGCTTGATATACAATGCAATGATCTCTGGGAAGCCTTACTTACGTGTGTGTTTACCCTGGCTTCCCTGGTGTTAATCAAGCTTCCATTTGATGAACCTAAGACATCAGCTCCAAACCTGTTTTACATTCACATCACCTCAGAGATCTAGTCCCCTGACTATCATCCTATCCCCTTCCTGTGATGTGGGGATCTCTGGGGACTTTCCTTCCATACGTCTACTTACAAGTATCATCCCCATCTCATAGAGGGGAAATAGAAGGTTAAAGAGTTAAGTGCCTTGGGTTTATGGCCATGCAGCTAGTGATAGGACCAGAATTCAAAAGGGGGTCTCTGATTCCTAAGTCCACATCGCTAAACATCACGCCATTCTCTTGCACTGACGTGCTGTTAAGCCTCCAGGCTCCTCAAGTATTCTGCTCTTATCTGAGTCTAGAGGTGGTGGGAGGTTACAACCATGCTGGAGCTAAGGCAAGAAAGGGGGAACAGGTAGGCCCTGTGTCAGGACTGCACTCGAAGAGCAAACTCCTTGGCAAGTCTTGGAGATATGGGGAAATCTTGGGGGAACAAGCCATGTGAGAGAGGGGCCCAGGAAGAATGAGGGCTGGCAGCAAAAAGCACAGAGCAGCCAGGCCTAGTGCCTTTTACCTGGCATGGAAAGAGAAAGACTTCTGAGGCACCTTGGTAGAGAGATCAATCATCGAGTCCTCTACATTATTATGAAACTCAGACTTGGGTGGAAGGGGAAGGATGAAAAAATCTGGGCATGGAAATGATGCCGGTTTTGTTTCTGTAAGGGTAATTGAAAAAGGGGGTGAAGAGCAAAGACTAGGGAGGGGGCAGAGTCTGAGGGGTAAAGATTCTGGCCCCACATCTACACCAAGAACAACTACAGGGCCGGAATATTTGAGGCTGCTTACAAGAAGCTCTGAGAGGCTATGCCATCCTGTTAACCTTCCCTAAAGGTCAAGTTCCCCAGGAGAGAGACAGGTAAGACATCCAAATCCTCATGCACATAGTTGCAAGAAGCGATTACAAACCAGAGAGCATTCTCCGTCTACCAAACCAGTGTGCACTAAAGGCACTGAGTGCAATAGCCAGTGGAGTGGGGCGAAGATGGTACACAGCAGTGATTGATATTTTATGTGGGGAATGGAAGATCTCCTACAGCAGCACATACATTCCACATCACTGATTGATGTTACCTATGTCCTAAATGCTTTTCACTTTCTCGCCCCCAAATAAAAATTGGTCCTGGCAGCTCCCCCAAAGCCATGTAGTGGGCCAGGCCACCTCTGGAAGCTGTTTTCAGTGGCAACACCTTCCCTCCCTCCCTCTCTCCCTCCCATCCCAAAGCTGTGTGTTTCCCCAGTTCATCCCACTCTTTGCTAATTGAACCACTTAACTCAAAGACAACAACATTTGTCGGTTAGGAAAACCTCAGTTACGCATGAGGCCTGCCGGGGGATGGCAGAGCACACTCACATACAAACATGCCCACAAGGCTCATTCAACATGTAAACATGCACACAATTAACAGCTCCAGGAGAAATGTTGCAAAAGTATAGTCAGCAAATGTCAGCCTGTCTTTCTCAACCAGGTTTCCTCAATTAAAAGAAAAAGGGGGGTGGGGAAGATCCCTCCCAGTTCTAACTCAGCCTTGGGAAGGTAGCTGAGTCTCATTCTCCCCACTCCGAACTTCTGCCTCTGTGTTCCCTGAGGTCCAGAAAAGAAGAGGAAAGAAGACATGTGCAGACCTCAGATCCCCCCACGCTTGGCAACTAGAATCCTTATGGGAGGACGCAGGAGAAAGGGGAGAAGGAAGAAGTACTTCCTCCGAATGCTCTCAGGGGTTCCTTCTCAACTCCCCTGACATAAAGGAGGCCTGGAAGCAACAGCATTAGATAGATGAGAGAGGTCCATGGGGCACAGATACTTGACATTCCCAGAAGGACCATTCTTTCCTACAACTTCAACACACGCTCTCAGAAAACCCCAACACACACTCTCAGAAAACCCCAAGGACTAGAAGAGAGGGTTCATTCTTGTTGCTCCACCCTCAGGGCTTTGGTGAGGAAAAGTGAGAGGAAGAGGAGGAACAGGGAGAAGGGGATGATGACAAATAAGGAAAGGGAAAGAAGACATTAGGAGCAGAAGGCGATTTTAACACTGTGGGCGGAAGGAAGATAATGTATTTTTAGAGTGACATTAGGATAAAGTGAAAATTGCTCAGGGCAGGGGGACATGCCCCTGGATTCTAATTTTACCACTGCTACTACTTTATGCCAGTGCGATTTTAAGGTAAGTTACTTAACTTTGCATGTTCTCTCATCTCTAGACAGGGGATGGTGCAGACTTCTGAGCATCTTTCCAGTTCTCAAACATCCTGAGTCCAGTCCTTGGCTCTGTACCCAGAAGCTGCATGCTCAGTTCCATCCACTCCAGCATGTGTCTCTCCTGCAGGAACCGGGGCCAAAACTGCTCTGATTCAATCCCCTGTCATGTGACCTTTAGGGCCTCTGCTCATTTACTTCGCCCTTTTTGAGTTTTGGGGCTGAGCCAACAGGGGCTGCCTCTTATGCCATGGGGTTTCCTACCCAGGCCTCTCCCCTTAAAGCCCTATTGAGTAACATGAGCCATACCCATTAACCAATCATTGATGGATCACAGGGGGCAGAAGAGATGCTATTAGAATAGAGATAAGCAAATGATGGTCTGACCTTTAGAAAAGTGGAAAAAAGAAGGGAACAAAGGAAAGGGAAGAGAGTGAATTCCATGAACCACAGGGTAAGAAAGTTAGCCTCTCCTGGACCAAATCCCAGAAGCAATTGTTGAAATATAGTTTATGAGCTTGCAGAAAGCCAGGGACCGTTATGAGATGACATGTGTTCACAAACCTGATTAACCTGATTTCCTTCTAGGTGGGGTCACTAGTCTGTAAGATGAAGAGACTATTATAAACCTGCTTCCCCCAAGGTACTGAACTTTTGGGTCGATATCAGAGCACAAAATGACCATTTTCTTTTCACTATTTTTCAACTCCTTTGATAAGTTAATGAGAAAGTCTTGGCTTACTACTAATCAATCTGTCTTAATCTGTCTTTACTGCCTCTTTAACAACAATAAAAGGCAGACCTCAGGCTCAAAGCCTTGTGGACACGTAAGATTTAGCCAGAATTAAGTAACACTATTTTGTATTCTCTGCACTTAGTTTCAAGGGTTTTTTTCATTTATGGTAAATTACATATTTCTATTTTAAAAAGTTTCATTTAATCGACTTCAAAAAGAATAATTTAAAGAAAAATATTAAGGAAGTAATTATATAGGGGGATACTTGGGCTTGGCAAGAGCACACGGATGGCATACGAAGACCCTAAGTTTGGGAGCCACTGCTCCAAATTAACTGTAGTTGGACAACAGCAGGAGAGGAACCTCTTGGTGGCAGTGAGGTTGCCTGAGCCTCTGGGCACTCCCTATGGAAAGGCCCACTGCTCCCCACTTAACAGCCATTATTTTGCCTTCTCCCTGCTGGCAGGTCTCCATCATACTGCCTTGGGATATTCGTATGTTACTCAGGAAAATGCTGATTTAAGTTATTTTTTGTGCCATGACCTCTCTGGCAATTGAAGGGAACATATGGACCCCCTTCACAGAAAAACACCTATCTATGTTTTATTGAGGCATGACTGTTGTACAGTATTAGTTTCAGGGGTAAAACGTGATTTAACATTTGCTTATTTTTGCATATATGTTAAAAAATTAAGATTGCAAAGGAGATCAATTATACTGAAACACAGCAAATATACATGCTTCTTTATTAACCAGCTAAATACCAAGATCTAGCAGTAGGTCTAACAACTATAGTTTCAAAGCAGTGATAAGTGTAAACAATATTTTGCATTTCCTGTAATACTATGATGTCATATGACAATATTTGTGATTTTTCTTGGTGATGAAGTCATCAGTAGATTAACTTAACCATGATTTGTTGTTTACATTCATATTCAAAGGAAATGCTAAATTTGAGTCAGAGGGTGATAAAAATAAAGATATATTTTTTTTTCCATCCCAATTCAAGGGCCCTATGAATCCCTGTGATCAGCCAATCACTGGAGTTGTGTAGGACAATTCTCTTTCCTAATCCTATACAAAGGTTTAAAAGCATCTTCTAAATCTGGATAATAAGGTGTAAGATACCCTGACTGGTGTGGCTCAGTGGACTGAATGGCAACCTGCAAACTAAAGGGTCACGGGATCAATTCCCAGCCAGGGGACATGCCTGGGTTGCAGGACAGGTCTATAGTTGGGGGTGTGTGGGAGGCAACCAATCTACATAGGTTTCTCTTGCATGTTGATGTTTCTCTCCCTTTCTGTCTCCCTTTATTTTCCTCTCTAGAAAAAATAAAATCTTTAAAAAAGATGTAAGAAGTCAGGTGAAAGGCATGTGGGAAATTTTTTTTTTTTTTTGCTTTTAAAAGAGATACCACACACAAAAACACTTTACTTGGCCTACCTTTGGAGGTTGGTGTGTGAGCATGCAATGCCTGGAGCTATGGCAACCACTTCGTAGCCAAGACAGACACTTGTGAGCAAGCTCAGAGAATGTCACAACAGAAAAGATGGAAGGATCAAAAAGGTGCCTAATTCTGACCTTGGAGCCACATTTTAGTTAAACCTGCCCTGGAGCTGCCCTACTTGGAGACTTAATTTTAAAGAGATTTCATTTATTTCTTTTTAGAGAGAGGGGAAGGTAGGGGTGGAAAAGAGGGAGGGAAACATCGATGAGAGAGAAACATTGACTGGCTACCTGCCTCTCGCACAAGCCCTGACGGGGGATGAAGCCCCACAACCTGGGCATGTGCCCTGACTGAGAATCGAACTGGTAACCCAACCAACTGAGCCATGCTGGCTTGGGCAACTTGGAGATTTTTTATGTGAGATGACAAATCTCCTGCTTGGATCTTAACACATTATTGACCAGCAAATTTATAAAAAAGCTAATTCAAGAGCAAACATGAGTTAACTTGTGTAGCAAACTATATCCATGTGTAACTGGCAGCATAAAACACCTATACAGCACTAAGTGACCTAGAAGCCTTTTCCATATTTACGTCCTTTTTATCCTCTATAACAAAACTAGGTAATTGGATTCTCTAATATTTCTGAATCACAAGGGTTGCTCAGTGTCCCAAGCCCATCTGTCCTTTTCCCCAACTCTTTGGCTCCTTAACGCAGAGCAGGAGAGCTGTCTGATGAGAATTGGTAAGATGGATGCCCTAGGCACTGTTGATGACAGGAGAGCTCTGAGCCAAGGATACCACCCAGAGCTTCAGCTTCGAGCTCTAGTCAGAGTGCAATGACTGGGGTGGAGAGCAGGAAGAGGTAGGGTTCATGAAAAGTTGATCTGGAAGAGGGCTCTGGTGGTCCAACAGTTGTGAAGTCAGGAGACAGACAGAAAATCTAGGTTTCTTGGTTCTTAACTGATTCTGATCTATTTTCTTTCCCCCAGAGTAGCCCACATCTGCTGCTAGTTTCCATTCTATTAATGTACAAATTTCTCAACTCATAGGCATAAATCTGATAGGAAGCTTGAAGCAGACATCAGATAGAGCCTATAATTATAATCTCTGCTAATCTTGTAATTGGAAACTAAACCCAGGACACGAGTAGATTTGCAAAATATTTTAGAAACCCAAATGGCATTAGCAGACCACAGAGACAAATGTACACAATGACCAAATGAGACCTATCAATACAGAAATGTATCCCTTCTACTCCGCATGAACAATATGGAAAAAGAAAGGACTGAATATGAAAATGTTATTTACATCTTGGAAGATGACAGCAAAGCCATTTCAACCCCCTTCTCAAAGGTTCTAAGAATGTTAAATTTGGGGAGAGGAGGAATAAAAGGTGAGGAAGGCAGGAGAAGAAGGACAGGCCTCTTTCTTTATTCTAAACATCCTTTTATTATCTCCTCTGGGGGAAAGCAATGAATGAGTTCAGTAAGGTGAGAGCAAGGAAGGAAGAATTTTTAAAATATGCATGTTGCACACACACAGGACACATGTAGATAATTCCTGGCCTGCCTGTCCCACCTTGTGGATGTGATGCTGAATCTTTCTGTGCGGCACATCAGAGCTGCCAAGCTCCTTGGCTACAGTCAGCTGAGAGGTGAAGAATACGCAAACCACAAGTGCCACTGACCCACGTGTGGCAGTGGGCACTGGAGATGGGAGATAGGTCTGGGAAAAACTTTTCTTCAAAGGGAAGTATCACAAAGAGATGTGATAGCACTGAGTCTGGGGGGTGAGTCCCTGAGGAAAGCAACAACTGTGTTCTTTTTGGAGACCAAATGTTCCTTAGGAGAAGCTGAATACAGGCCAATGCAGCTTCTGGGCCCAGACAGTCTCTCTTAAGCCCATAGTTCTTCCCAGAGCTTCTAAAATAAAATGAAAAAAGAAAAAAGTATTTGTCTGGTTACACTGTCCTATTTAATGAATACTCTTTAGATATTGCAATGTTTAGTACAGTTGTATTATTTATGATAGACTAAATATGGGCAACCATATATTCTGAATATATTTTTTTGCACAGTTGGACATTAATATATTCAAAACAATTAGGGCAAATGAGAGACAAAGGAGGCTCTGACCTGGCAGAGGTGACGCTGGCAGGGGAAACCCAGCAGCACTTGGATGAGGACAAGGAGAACTGGTGTCACCTCCGAGAACATGGGCCACATGATGGGGCAAAATTCAGTCAGCCTCTTGGCTTCTCTCACAAAGAGATGCAGTGTAGCCCTGACTTGGTGTGGCTCAGTGTGCTAGGCATTGTCCCATGGACTGAAAGGTGGTCAGTTCAATTCCTGGTTAGGGCACATGCCTGGGTTACATGCCAGATCCCTGGTTGGGGGAATGTGAGAGGCAACTGACTGATGTTTCTCTCTTTCCCCTCCTCTCTAAAAATAAATAAATAAAAATTAAAAAATAGTAAAAGGAGCTGCAGCCTAACATATTAATGTCTGGGGGCAAAAGACTAAGGTCCACCTCACTCCTTGCCTGACATTGCTATTGTCCTCCGGGCTCACATGTGGGCTTTAGAAAATTCAACACCTACCTAATTTTTCTCCTTCCTAGAAAATAGTATTTAATGTGAATGGTCTTGTTCACTTAAGAGAGTCAAGGTTATGTGCTTAGAAAACGCATAAATAACAAATAACATTCTTAAAAAGACGGACTCAAACACAAGCTGGCACTGAAAACGGGGCAGGGGTGCTGATGGTGTTGAAGGCCAAAAGTGGTCCTGGCCTCCAACCAGAGCAGGAGGTCCTCTTGCTTTCGATTTGATAAAGAATTTTATGCTGCAGCTACTCGAGATATAGAACCAGAGTCTCATTTCTGTCCCTTTTCAGACAATAGGAGCAAAAGACAGCTTTCATTGGTTAGGAAATTGAAAAGGCTCAGGTGAACAGAGTCCTGCCAGCTGAGAGAGATGGATCAGTCCAGCAGAGTGTTAAACAGAGGTTACATCCTTCTCTCTGAGGTTTCCACTAGAGGAAAGAATTAGAATGTCCCCAATTTGATGGTTGGTTGGTTGGTCTTTTCATATTCCTATCTCTCTTTTTCACTTACTGTCTGTCTCACATGCATACACATGCCTTTTCTGAATAGATGCCAGGGACTGGCATTTGGAGGGCAGAAGCCAGGGCAGGAAGGATGGAGCTGAGGTTGCTCTGTGTGCCTGGGACCCCAAGATGGTCTCTTCTTGGGTAGGGATCCCCAAGGGCTCAGTGCCAGCTCCGAAACACCACCAAGTTGCGGGGCCAGAGAGGCCAGTTGATGGGGGCGGGGAGGCGAAGGGACAGCCCTTGTCCAGCCCACATACTGCTCACTTTCACAAAGAATCCTTTCAGGGTTATTGGCTGGCTGGGATCCTCAGACTTTTTTCAGGGTTTGTGCACTGAATACAAATCCAGCAGCCTCCTGGCTGTCACACAAACTGGCCCCAGTCACCAAGAAAGTGATGCAGAATGAGGGCCCCTCTGGCTCAGATGCCAGTGTCCAGGCATCATTGTGGGAGACTCCCAGATTCGCAGCTGTCAGCCCCACAAAAGCTGGGGCTTCAGCAACCCTCATCAGGAGCAGAGTGATTTCAATCTGGTGCTTCTCAGAGAAATAGTTTCAACTGGACTAACAGGTTCCCAAGAACACACTGTTGAACATTCCTGGCTGACAGGGAGGCTAAAAATGAGGTGGGGATTCATGGACAGGGGTTGGTGGCCTGAGGTAAGGGAGAATGAGGTTCAAAGTAGTCATGTTATCTTTGTGTAAAAACAAACTGATTTACCTCTCAGTTCTGGCCAAATCCAGAACTGTGTGTGAAACAGTAAGTGAAAGAGAGAGAATGTGAGTATGAATAGGTCAACTAACAAATTGAGGGATTCTAATTCTAACTCTGACACAGAGAAAGTCACATGTAAAACATGGAGCAAGCCTGGGCCCAGTTGGTGGAACGATGTCACACAGACCAAAAGCTCACAGGTTCTATTCCTGGTCCGGGCTCATGCTTAGGTTGCAGGTTTGGTCCTGGGTCAGGGTGCATACAAGAGAGGCCAACAGGTGTTTCTTTCTTTAATAGATGTTTCTCTCCCCTCCCTAAACTCAGTAAGCATGCCCTTGGTCGATGATACACAACAAAAACATGGAGCAGGAGCAGACTGGAGGCAGAGTAGCTCTAAGTCCTGAAGAGGGTCATGTCATAATGAAAAAAGACAGCAGCATCCAGGAACCTGGGTGTTAGCCAACCCACCCCTTGGCTGTTAGATGACTCATAGGGAAGCTGGTGGTGTGAGCTCCTGGCCGGCCTCCTGGGGTTCCCAATGATGCACTCCCCTCCGCTTCTAAGGGTAAAGAGCCTGTACTTGGGCTTAAGGATGATGTGGGTTGAGGATGCAACTATGAGACAAAATTGAAGCCCACATTTCCATTATGGGTCCTCCATTTCTCCCTACGAAACTCCTTAGATGAGACAAATGAATCCATATTATTAGTCCAGTAGTGAATGATGGAACTAGGAAAACTATAGTCACTATCGAAGCTGGCAGCAGAGACCAATCCATGGAGGAACCTGACAGCAGATCGGAAGGCTGGCGAGAGTGGTGACAACATGGCACCACTCTACAAACTGAGGGGATTAGAATGGCTTGGAGGCCATAAAAGAGATGCAAGAATAAACTCCAGAAAAGGACACACCACAGGTTTCAAGACAAACTGAACAGATGAAAAACACGAGCAAGTTCCAAGCTGAATATATGTTTTAAGTTCAGTCAGAAATTCCCTATGGTGCATATAAAAAGTAGGTTCCCATCTTAATCACACTTTCTAAACTGTAAGTTTTTCTCTGAAGCAGTGAGCTGCTCAGTAAGGGGCCCTAGAATATTTCCAGAACAGCCCCTAAGCTGCTCACATCCTTGGCTGAAGACAGAGGAGTCATAACCTGAAGAAACATCTTCCCTCAAGGCAAAAGGTAAAGAAAGCCAATGACAAAGCTGGAGAAGGACCCAGGTGGCCTGGACTCCCAGTAGGACTCCCCACACAGCTGTCTACTTTGGCTCCCCCTGAATATTTTAAATTAAGAATTTCTTCATGGACTTGTTTGTTCTTTAATCATTCAAAATAGAGATGAAGACCCAGGACTGGAGCTCTGGGCTTCTCGCATTGCCCAGCTGGACTATGTTACAGCTCAGGCACTCTGTGGGATATTTATAGCTGCCTTTAAATTTACCCAGCTCTCCATAAAGCGAGGTAATGGGGTGCCCTTTATTGCTGCTAGTGGTGATTGTCCTAACATTCTTTAATTAGCAAAAAGCGTTGGCACAGCCACTTCAGAGCATTTGATCTTACTGTCCTGGTGTTCCTTATTTCAGGCTCAACAGCCCCACTCCCTTTGGAGAAAATGCACTTGAGCGAATTGAAAAACAAAAACGACAGGCATACGCAGACACTGACAGGTATATGTGGACACAAGCACCTGGACTCCTTCTTCGTCTCTCACATGGAACCAGTTGCTAAGAACTTGTGAGCCTTTATGATACCTCCATAAAACTCTCACTCATAAATCTGTCAGCAAGGAACTAGGAATTCTAAAAACTTAGGACTAGAGAAAACTTAAGGTCACTAGGATCCTTCTTATTTTTCCCAGCATTAAAAAAAATGAAAAGAAAGAAAGCTGGTAATTTTTAATCTATCTTCAAAGATTTAGAGTATCAATATACCAATAAGGAGGACTAAGCTCTTACTCACATGGGCCAAAGAATAGCCTCTTTTCACCTGAAATAATTAATTTACTATAATGATCTAGTTATTGGACACAAAAGGAAGGGATCACCACTTTCTTGGGGGTGTGCAACACATAAACATAGATAACAGTAAGTAAAATAAGACAATAAAGCTGGGTAATGTGACTGTGACCAGTGGGGCTATTTTAGTCAGGGTCACCATGAAAAGTTTCTCTGAAGAGATCTGCTCAAGATAGAGCCAACTGCCGGAAGATGTGGGTGAAGAACATTCCAGGTAGGGGAGAGAGCAAAGGCCCTAACAAGGTGAACCAGCTTAAAAGTATTCCAAGAGAAGAAAGAAGAGCAGTAAAGCTGAAGTGTAGAAATTGAGAAGGAAGATAATAAAAGATGAGGGCACAGGTTCAAGAAAGGCATAATGGCTTTAGGGCCTATGGTCCATGGTAAGCAATTTTGTTGTTGCTCGTATTATAAAGGGAAGACAATGGAGTATTTTAAGCAAATCAATAACATCATCTGATATAATGTCACAAAGAACACTTTGGTGGCTGTGGAGAACAGATTGTAGAGGGTGAGAATAAAACACCTATGGCTTAAATAGCTTAATTTTTAGTTTTTAATAAATGTTCTGTGGTGATGTAAAATGTTAACATGAGGTGAAGCTGGGTGAAAGGTACATGGGACCTGTTTTTTGAGCTGTAAGTCTAAAATCACCTCAAAATGAACTATTCCAACAAACCAACCCTTATTACCTTGAATGAAGACTTGAAAAGTCTAAATTAGGTGCAATATCAAGAGCAAGTGAGTTCAGAAAAATATAATAGTAATGAATAAATTCTCTCAATAACTGACTTTGGATAAAATATTTTCTTTCTAAACTAGTTTCCATATTAGGAGGTAATAGCTGCTACCACTATTACTATTTGTTAAGATTGACTGATTTTCCTTACTTCTAGTCTAATAGTACCACAAAATAAATTAATCCTTTACACATGCATCTGATGCTTAAAGTTACATACATACACAGTATGCAAGAAGCAGAACCAGGATTTAAACCCCCTTTCTCTGACTCCGGAATACTTTCATTTATAATGCCCACTGGAATTCTCTCTCTCCTCCTACCCTCACCGACTTATGTAACGTATTTCATAGGACTCAGTTGGAGAAAAAATATTTGGGCTTCCCCCAACCAAAATACAAATAAACTTATACATTCACTGTATATATGTGTGTATAACTACAGGCATGGGCCCATGAATAAAGAACAGATATGTGTTGGAAATACTTGAAAAGACATGCTTACTCATAATTCTGTATCTGCTGGGATCTGATCATGAGGTCTTTTTTAACTTCCAATGAACACAAAGCTCAACATTTCTGAACAGCTGAGAGAAATTTTGTAGCAACACTGAAAGGTACTTCTTCTTCTTCTTTTAAAAACGCTTTATTCATTATTTTTTTAGAGAGAAGGGCAGGCAGGGAGGAAGAAAGGGAGAGAAACATCAATGTATGGTTGCCTTTTACCTGCCTCTAGGACCTGGCTTGCAACCTGGTTGTGTGCCCTGACTTGGAATTGAACCAGAGACCTTTGGGTTCTCAGGCTAGCACCTATCCACTGAGCCACCAGCCAGGGCTAAAAGTACTTATAGTAGTATTACGGGTAAATGCTTAGATGCTCCAAGCTTTGGGGAAGTAAAGAATATGTAAAGAAATGGTGAGAAAATTATCAAGAAAGGAATCAACTTTTCATGAAGATGATGCCCAAAACAAAGAAGGAAGCTCTTTCCCCCAAGCTGAAGCCAAGGCAAAGGCTTTGAAGGCAAAGGAAGCAGTGTTAAAAGGCACTCACAGCCACACAAGAAAAGGTCTGCATGCTACCCACTTTCTGGAAGCCTAAGACACTGTGGCTTCAAAGGCAGCCTAAATAGCCTTGGAAGAGTGCCAAGAGAAACAAGCTTGCCCACTGTACCATCAAGTTCCCCCGGCTACTGAGTCAGTCACATAGTGGCAAGACGACGACAATACTCGGATGCTTGTGTTCACTACGGATGTCAAGGTCAACAAACACATCAAACAGGCTGTGAAGAAGCTCTAGGACATTGATGCGGTCAAGGTCGTCACCCTGATCAGGTCTGATGGAGAGCGGAAGGCATTATGTTTGACTGGCTCCAGATCATGATGCTTTGGATGTTGCCAACAAAATTGGGATTTTCTAAACTGAGCCTAGCTGACTAATTTTAAATATAAAAATTGTATATTAAAAAAGAAATCAAGAGAAGCAAAAAGAAATAACAGGAGGTAGATTTCTAGACTTTGTCTGGTCAGCCTGTTTCCTTTCCTTGGTTCATGTGATGTTTCCTAAGGCTACGCTGATTGAGGATACTGTCCCTTACCAATGGGAAGATCTGGTGGCTATACTGCTCTCACTCTAACCCTCAAAAAGCATGGGAATAGCCCTGGCTGGTAGCACAGTGGATAAGGTTCCAGCCTGTGAACCTGATGGTCGCTGGTTCGATTCCCCAGCCAGGGCACATAACCAGGTCTCCAGCCAGGTCCATGGCTGGAGGCAGGTGAAAGGCAACCATACATTGATGTTTCTCTCCCTCTCTGCCTCTCTGGAAATAATCAATAAAATCTTTATTTAAAAGCAAAAACAAAACCAAAACAACACAGGTATGTGGAATCATCTGCTGGTTGTCAGATGCACTGTTCCCTTCCTCTCTTTCTTAAGTGGCACATCACAGTATCACAGTGGTTTAGAATTTGGGCACTAGACAGATTTGAGATTGAAATCTGGCTTTGTCAGTGCAGCAGGATGAATAATCGGAAGATACTATATCCACATCTCAATCCTATAGCCTCTGAGTGTTACCCTATTTGAAAAAAGGGTCTTTGCAGATGTAATTAAGGATCTTGCAATGATGTCATCCTGGAATATCTAGACAGGCCCTAAATCTAATGACAATTTTCCTTATATGTCACAAAGAGGAAAGGGACAGAAGTTAACACGACCATGAAGGCAGAGACTGAAGCGATGCAGTCACAAGTCTAGGAATGCTGACAACTACCAGAGCTGGAGGTGGCAAGAGGCAAGGAACAGATTCTCCCCTGGGGTCCTTGGAGGGAGTGTGGCCTTGCCAGGATTCACATTTTTAGACTTCAAAACTGTGAGGGAATAAATTTTTGATATTTTAAAGCCACCAAACATGTGGTAATTTGTTAAGATAGTCCCAAGAAGCTAATATGCTCACTAGTTCTATGATCCTGAGAAAGCTTCTTAAAATTCACCTGCAAAATGAAGAATCTAATTATACCCAACACACAGAGCTGTCATGAGGATCAAATACATGTAAGGATACTTTGACAAGTGGCTATCAACTCCTTAATAAATGCTGCTTTAACATCACTAACACTGCTGCTATACAAAAGCAATTAAAGAGAAGGATACACTACAAGGTCCCGTAGTGGGCCAGTGTAATATCTGCAGAGGGGAACATTTCCAAAGTTCCTGGCTGGATTTCTTTGGTCTGTGTGACCATACAGGGGACTGTGGCTAGAAGGGGCACCAAACTGACTATACCAAATGAAGAGGCAGTGAAGGACTGGAGAGTTCTGTCTGCACTCAGGCCTGGCAACCCAAAGAAACTGTAAGCCCCAGGAAACTAGATTCACAGAAGAGGGAGAGGCCCCTCTATTCTATAGCTCTTTGCCATTCTTATTAAGCATCTTATTTTTTCTTTGCTGAGGCTTTTCAAATTACTCTGGATGGGACCTGCAGGGAGAGTGTTTTTCTGTTCACTTCCTTCTGCCTTCCTGTAAAAGCAGAGTTCTTAGGGGGAAGGAACAGTGGATTCTTAGAGCACTGGTAAGAGTGGATAATTCTAGAACAGCTGTGTCACCTTGAATCATCAGGCTCAAGGAAGAAAATTCATTCCCTTTATAACGGTGGGTAGTAATGGCACAGCCACAGTCTCACTATGGGGTCATCGGCAAGAAAAATGAACTTACTTTTTTGCAATGATGACTTTTTCCATTGAACAAAAACTTCTTGATCAGCTGACCCTGGAGGAGTATTTGCACATGCAAACACACACATATACAATGTGTTCGTTGCCTTGGGTAAGGAGGAGGTGACTATTTGCACACAGACCGTTTCTTATACAGCTTTGTCATTACCAAATCATCAATCAAGACATCAACAGATGTCTTTGCTTATCTTTGCGGAGAGCCATTCCCATACTATTTTTCTTTCTTCCAGCTTCCCAAAGTCCCTTTCCTTCTTTGCTCTTGTTCTGTTCTAGCTAAAATGGGAAAGATGCTCAAGCAGGGTTTGGAAGCCTGACAGTACTGCAAACAAGAACTGGAGTGTCAGGCAGCAACTCCTGACAATGGTGGAACTACCTCCATGGGCCCAAAAACCTATTAGAGACAAGGTAAGTAGTACCCTGCCCAAGACTACTTACTCTAAGCAAACCCTATGAGGCATTATGGACATCTAGTGGCTGATTGGGATAATGCCTCAGGGTTGCATGTCAGGGTGGGAAGGGGTCTAGCCCTGGGCTTCATCAGGAGCCCAATTATTGGGCTGGGCAAGGCAATCCTGAGTCCTCTCAAGTCAGTTCCCTGGATGAACTTAGTCACCGAGAATAGCAGACTGGCTCTACAAAGACTCATCTTTGTCCTAGTCCAACAAAATATAATGATAGCACCTGTATGTAAGACCACAGAAGACAGGCATTTGGGAGTATCTTCCAAGCCCCAGGTTTAATGCCAATTAGCCCTAAACTGTCATCTTGACTTGAGAGACTGAGCTCAGAAGGGACTGACTCTGATAAGTCACTATGACTGTCTGATTTTCATTAATGTCATTTGTAAAATGAGAGGTTAAGTTCAGATGATCTCCAAGGTCCTTTTTAGTTTTAACATTCTATGATCTATGAGCCTTTTTAGTAGCTGGGAAAACACTTATCTGCTTTGGCACTGTGGATGGCTAGATTAAACTGAAGGAAGCATTCTCTTCTCAACTTTGTGGCTCATTTCCAAGACCTGGCTACAATCCCAAATGATCAACCTTCTTCACAGAGCTATATAGCTGAGAAGGGGTGGAAATCATAGACAATGAGAGCTGGAAGGAACATTCTAGTCCATTTCCCTAATTTTACAAATGAGTTTAAAGACTTCCCACATGTCAAATTAGTGGCAGAAAGGGGACTAGAACTCAGGTATTTTCATCTTAGTGCTGGTACCAAGTTGCTATGCAGGCTTTGCCCAATCACTGGCTGCCTTCTTCAGTCCCCCTGGGCTTTATCACAGCAGTCTCTACGTGAAGTGAAAATATTCTCAACCAGCATTTCTTCCTTCTCTTCATCTCAAAGTTTAAGCCTTCCTCTTCTTTTTATTCCATGGTGGCAACACTCCAAATCAAGGAAGTAGTCAGAACCAGGGGGCTGTGAGGATCAACAGACAGTGGCTAGATGACACTCAGGGTTACAGTGCCTCTTTCAGTTGAGAAGGGCTGTGTGCTGCAATGGCTCCACAGCCTCATCAATTCAGTTTGTAGCTTCTGTGGTCTGTCTCAGCCTAGCTGGCCAGCAGAGGATGCAGCAGCCCCACCTAGAACACCATGGGCTGCACACAGCCTGGGCGTATTCACCTTCATCAGTCACAAATATTTACTGGGAAACACAGCCTCCTGGTTTGATTCAAGTAGCCCCACCCTATACAGTACTGGGGAAGAGCTTTTCATTTGCTGGGCCTGGAGCTGTAAGGTAGAGAGTTTGCCTACACTGGCAGGAAATAAGCCTGGGCAGAGACCCTCTTCTACCTGAGGAGGGAGGGGCAGTCATACCCCAGTGTACCATCTAGACTCTGGCCAGGATACTCTCCTGTAGTCTACTAGCTTGATGCCAGCTGTGGACAGGAGAGGAACTTCTCACCAGCAAGCTTCTGATTCTTCTCACAGATCCTTCTCAGGCTATGTTTACATTTCCTAGGTCTATAAGAAGTAACTGTCCTGCTTGAAGCTGATGATGTGCAGATGGGGCTTTAGACAAGACAAACAAAAACAAACCCCTGAGCTGCTGAAGAGCCCTGATGGAACTAATTTTGAGTATCAGGGTTAGACTTACCTCCATTTCTCTCTCTTATCTTTCTCTTGACCAGTCATTGTGAATGAAACAGGCTAAATCATGGATCTATTTTCTCATTTCCTCCTCTTCTACCTTTCATTCTATTTCTGCTCCCAGAACTTTTTAATAGTCTTTCCTTCAATTTTGCCTCTACTATTTTTTACTCTATGCAGAGTAGATACATCGGACATTTTTGTTACAGTGATGAAAACACTGGGCTCACTATTTGAAGACTGAATTGAAATACTGGCTATTGCTTTTAGGGTGTATGACCTTACCCAAATTCTTTGCCTGTCTGAGCTCAGTGCTTCCATCTATAAATGGAGACAACTATGGCAATTACATCACTGGGTAAATGAAAATTAAACAACACACACACATATATCTATCCATCCATTCTTAGTATAGTGGACAGCGTGAAACATCCTAGTAATTGACTGTTAAAGTGGATGAATGAAATCTGAGTTCTCACCAACAGGGAGAAAACTCTGGGGAATCACTTCCAGGTCCAAGATCCTTGACACCGAGCTCTGCCAGGGTTCAAATCCTGGCTCCAGCACTTACTATGTGACCCTAGGCAACATACAGACTGCAAATGCATAATAAAAAGGTGTTGGTAAACAACGGGGAATCCAAATTGCCAGGACTTCAAGAATTCCCTAGCGTATTTAAGGATGAGGCTCAAGTTACTGGCAGCAAACCAGACTGAGGCTGGGTGTGGAGAGCTGAGAAATCCAGTACCCTTCTGAAGCCAATAGCCCGGGAGCAGGTGAGGCGGGTTCAACAAGCAAGCTTGCCAAAGTGAGGTGACGGTGAGCAGAGGGGTCTCAAGACAGCCTGTGAGATGAAGCCGTACCAAATTGTGGCCAAATTCTATCAGACTGGCTTCCCAGGGCTTAGCCACACATGGCCCCACAGCCGCTAGGCAAAGGGGCTGCCTTTTTAGGGGGCTTGGGAAAATGCCTAGTCTTGCTCTGGTCTGTCAAATGCCCCTGCGTCTCCTCTCATTAGAAATAGGAGCAAATCGCTGCACAACTCTCAGGAGGTCCCAGCAAGAATGCGGAGCTGGTGGAGCTCAGAGGCAGAAGGTTTACGACCTCCCTGCCCCAATCCTCTAGGGCAGGGAGGGGCGTCACAGGAATGAAGAGATGTAGCGGTGTGGCTTCAGGAAGGGACAGGGCTAAACCCCGTTTCTGGGGGTTCGCCTCCAACCTTCCGGTCAGCCACCTTACTGTCCCAGGTTGTCATCCCCCAGCTACCAGCACTGGGTCTTTCCTTCCACTGTTTGTCTCCCCGAAACCCTCATGAAGAAAACTTATCATTTAAAGCCCTAGTTAAAGCTGAGGAGGGGTGAGGATATCTGCTAGGGAGAGGCAGGACGGAGAGGTCTCCGCAGCAGCCTAGGCTCCCGGTTTTCCGCAGCCGCACCCCCACCCCCAGCCACCCCCACGTCCCCACCGAGCAGCTCCAAACTCTGCGTACGCGGCTGGGCCGCGCAGCCAGGAGCCCCGTCAGCAGGCGGCGGGGGTGAGGATGACGCGGTCCGGGCGGGAGCCCCGCCAACTGCAGCAGCCCCGCCGCGGGATGCCGCGCTCCAGGTTCCGGCCCCGGAGTCCGCCTCACCCGGTGCCACAGGGTGCCCGGCCCCTGAGTGCAGGGCGGGTGGGGAGGCGGGTGCGGAGCGGCCAGGGCTGCACGGTCGGTCTCTCGGCAGCAGCCCCGCACCCGCTCCAGCCTATCAACTGCCACCGGCAGCTCCCTGCGACCGACCGACCAGACCAAAATAGCTGCGAACGCCTGCGACTTGCGCGGCCGCTCACTTGACGCTCACTCTGGCTCCTCCGCCCGCCAGCTCGCCAGCCCGCTCCCCTCGTCTAGAGGGGGTGGGAGGAAGTGGCCGGGGAGGGGGGTGGGGGGCTAGGGGAGAGAGAGGAGGAAACAAGGGAGGAAGGAAGGAAGGAAGGGAAGGCGGGAGGGAGAACGGAGGGGGAAGTGGGACGGAGGCGCTGAGCGGGGCTGCGCGGCAGCGCTGGAAGGCGCCGGCGTTAACCCCTCGAGGGCAGGCGGCGGAGGGGGAGCGGTGTTCATACATAAGAGCACTGCATCACGCTAATCTTCTCCCCAGAACAGTATGCGTCAGCAGTACATTCACGTTCTGACTGAAGGACAAAAGGATGAGAGAGCGGTCTGCGTGGCTGCTGCCTGCACCACCGCGAGCCCGGCGCGAGGAGGAGACGGTGGGCGCCGAGCGCAGGGGCCCCGTTGTTGCTGTCGCCGCTGCCGCCACTAGCGAGCGGGGACCATGTTCCCGAGCTTCGGAGCGTTTCCCGCAGCCGCGACACCCGCTGCTCACGCCGCCGCCGCCAGCGCGTGGACCGCCGCAGCCGTTCGCGGGCAGCACAGCCACTGAAGGCTCCGGGAACCGAAGCCCCGAACTCGTCCGCTCCGCACAAAGCCCGAGCCAGAGGCGCGCCAGGGGCCCGGCTGCAGCGGGCGGCTGCCCGCTGCCAGGAGCCGTGGCTGCTGCCGCCGGACCTGCGCCCGCCCCCGGACTCCTCGAAGGGGCCTGCAGTGCAGGCGCGCCCTGGCTGCCGAGCGCTTCTCCCGCTGGCGGACTTGGTCCTGCCGCTACCTTCACGCCGCGGCCCCTCAGGGGGCTGGACAGGTCACTGCTCCTTGCGCCAGCAGGCCGGGGAAAGTCTGCCCAGATCGTGTCTCTTTAACCCGTGAGAGGCGAGGAAGGAAGGGGGTGTGTGTCTGGGGAAGGCGCAGGAGCCGCGACACCGCCTCTTAACTCTCGCAGCCCCGCGAGCTAACGACTGCATCAGCCGCCGCCGGAGCGGCCGCCACAAGGAGAGCAGGCGGCGCAGCAGCGGGAGCGCGGCCTGGGAGGCTGCGGGCGCCCCCTCACTCCCTGCGGGGCGCAGCCCGGGAGCGGGCTGGGGGCGCCGGACGGACGCACACTCGGCGATGAAGCGCCTTCCCCCTTGGCTGGTGCGAACCGGTGCCAGGGTCCAAGGACAAAGCCGGCAAGCGCTGGTGGCACCGCTCCCCAGGCTGAGGGGGGGGCATGCACCTGCATAGCCCGCCGGGCCTTGGCTCTCCCGGGCGCCTCAACTCCGCGGCTCCGCGTAGCCAGCTCCGGATTTACTAGAAGCCATTTTGTCTCCCCCTCCCCTCCCCTCCCCTCCACTTCCCCCTTTTGATAATTTCAACTAAGAAGTAAGAATGGGAAGGAGGTGGCCAGCTCTTGGGGAGACTGCTTAAGGACACCACGCCAATTCCTCCCTTCCTTCCGAGGTAGGTGACGGCGAATAATTGGGTGGGGATGGCTGCAATGGGGGTCAGAAAGTCTCCGCTTTGCGAGGGCTCGCCTTGCGGGGGGCTGGTAGCCGAGGGGCCACTCTTGAGTTTGGCATGATTTTTCTGGCAGATCTGCTCCGTCTCTCTAACCGCCCCTCCCCACCTCCTTCTCCAGATGGAAAGAGGCGCTCCTAGCTCACTTAAGCCGGGGTAGGGCTGGTTCTCCTTTCCGAGCCAAAATCCCAGGCGATGGTGAATTATGAACGTGCCACACCATGAAGCTCTTGTGGCAGGTAACTGTGCACCACACCTGGAATGCCGTCCTGCTCCCCGTCGTCTACCTCACGGCGAAAGTGTGGATTCTGTGCGCAGCCATCGCGGCCGCCGCCTCGGCCGGGCCCCAGAACTGCCCCTCGGTCTGCTCCTGCAGTAACCAGTTCAGCAAGGTGGTGTGCACCCGCCGGGGGCTCTCCGAGGTCCCGCAGGGTATTCCCTCCAACACCCGGTACCTCAACCTCATGGAAAATAACATCCAGCTGATCCAGGCCGACACTTTCCGACACCTCCACCACCTAGAGGTCCTGCAGCTGGGCAGGAACTCCATCCGGCAGATTGAGGTGGGGGCCTTCAATGGACTTGCCAGCCTCAACACCCTAGAGCTGTTTGACAACTGGCTGACGGTCATCCCCAGCGGGGCCTTTGAGTACCTGTCCAAGCTTCGGGAGCTCTGGCTACGAAACAACCCCATAGAAAGCATCCCCTCTTATGCCTTCAACCGAGTGCCCTCCCTCATGCGCTTGGACTTGGGGGAGCTCAAGAAGCTGGAGTATATCTCTGAGGGAGCTTTTGAGGGGCTGTTCAACCTCAAGTACCTGAACTTGGGCATGTGTAACATTAAAGATATGCCCAATCTCACACCCCTTGTGGGGCTGGAGGAGCTGGAGATGTCAGGGAACCACTTCCCTGAGATCAGGCCTGGCTCCTTCCATGGCCTGAGCTCCCTCAAGAAGCTATGGGTCATGAACTCACAGGTCAGCCTGATTGAGCGGAATGCTTTCGATGGGCTGGCCTCACTTGTGGAACTCAACTTGGCCCACAATAACCTCTCTTCTCTGCCCCATGACCTCTTCACCCCACTGAGGTATCTGGTGGAATTGCATCTACACCACAACCCTTGGAACTGTGACTGTGACATTCTGTGGCTAGCCTGGTGGCTTCGGGAGTACATACCCACCAATTCTACCTGCTGTGGCCGCTGTCATGCTCCCCTGCACATGCGAGGCCGCTACCTGGTGGAGGTGGACCAGGCCTCCTTTCAGTGCTCTGCCCCCTTCATCATGGATGCACCTCGGGACCTCAACATCTCTGAGGGTCGGATGGCGGAACTGAAGTGTCGGACTCCCCCTATGTCTTCTGTGAAGTGGCTGCTGCCCAATGGGACAGTGCTTAGCCATGCCTCCCGCCACCCCAGGATCTCCGTCCTCAATGATGGCACCTTGAACTTCTCCCATGTGCTGCTCTCAGACACTGGGGTATACACATGCATGGTGACCAATGTGGCAGGCAACTCAAATGCTTCGGCCTACCTCAATGTGAGCACGGCCGAGCTCAACACCTCCAACTATAGCTTCTTCACCACGGTCACAGTGGAGACCACTGAGATCTCGCCTGAGGATACAACACGCAAGTACAAGCCTGTTCCTACCACATCCACTGGTTACCAGCCAGCATATACCACCTCTACCACGGTGCTCATTCAGACCACCCGTGTGCCCAAGCAGGTGGCAGTGCCCGCGACAGACACTAATGACAAGATGCAGACCAGCCTGGATGAAGTCATGAAGACCACTAAGATCATCATTGGCTGCTTTGTGGCAGTGACTCTATTAGCTGCCGCCATGTTGATTGTCTTCTACAAACTTCGGAAGCGGCACCAGCAGAGGAGTACAGTCACAGCTGCCCGGACAGTTGAGATTATCCAAGTGGATGAAGACATCCCAGCAGCAGCATCCACAGCAGCAACAGCAGCTCCATCCGGTGTATCAGGTGAGGGGGCAGTAGTGCTGCCCACAATTCATGACCATATTAACTACAACACCTACAAACCAGCACATGGGGCCCACTGGACAGAAAACAGCCTGGGGAACTCTCTGCACCCCACAGTCACCACTATCTCTGAACCTTACATAATTCAGACCCATACCAAGGACAAGGTACAGGAAACTCAGATATGACTCCCCCTCAACCTTACAAAATGCAATAGAATGCACAAAAAAAAAAAAAAAAAAAAAAGAGAAAAAAAAAGACAGCAACTTTTGTACAGAATGGGGAGACTTTTTCTTGTATATGCTTATATATTAAATCTATGGGCTGGTAAAAGAAACAGATTATATTAAAATTTAAAAACAAAAAATCAAAACAAAACTATTTTCTAACTTGTAAGTTCTATTTAAATGGGGAGTGGGGTTCCTGGGAATGTTGTGGGGTAAAAGCCACATGTCAACTTGCTATGCTTCCAGAAGGGCTTTCTGGTCTAAAGTTGAAACTGCTAAGATAAACTAAGATATCAACAAACATCCCTAATGAGGTAGGATGTGGGCTGCTGAGGGGTGGGGGTAGACTGAATCTGTCATTTTTTAAGAAGATGCTTCATAGAATACAAGAATATCCATTTCTATAGACACCTTTCTTAAGCTGAGAGCTATCTTTGCAGATTTATCTTATTTTAAAAAATTTTACAAAGCACCAAGAGTTTGTACTGTGCTAAAATATTGAGAGGCAATAATTTTTTCCTTCAAAGGCCAAGGGGAAGATAGATCTGTAAATGTATTTTAAACAGGAAAACCAACAAAATGCAAATGAATCCTTAAAGGGGCTAAGTCTTGACATCTGTCCATGTGCACAAGTCTCCTTGGTTTGTGCACGGGGGACACACGTGTGGCCCCGCCTGATAAGAGTGCTCAGGAAGGAGCAGAGAAGGAAGGGAGCTGGCGTAGCTCTTAGTCAAATGCTTTCACACTGCACCAGATTCCTGCAGTTGGGCTTAACCCAGTCTGTGCAAGGCATGTGTCTATTCAGAGTTTCTCATGAGAAGGAGGAGGCCCCTGAAGTGGGTGCGGCAACAGAGGGGGTGGGGAGAGAAGAAGCAGAGAATGTATTTACTGGAGGCCACAAATAAGCATTGTGCCATGTCCACCTGTTGTTCCTAGTATCTAACAAGTGATTGTAGACAATGATGGTATCATATGATTTTTAAAAATGGTTTTGTTTTAAGGTGGAGAGGGAGGAAGCTGAGAGTGGGCAGCATGGGGGAGTGGAAGCTTTTTCTCATGTTTGTGATTTGGTGACTATTCCAAATGCTGATTCATTAGGGATTATTACAGCTGATGTCAACTGGTTGTGGTGATGGGGTGGGGGTTAGAACAGGGGTAGAGAAGAAAAAAGAGAGCAAGGACACAGGCTCATTTAAAGTAGAATGAAGCCTTTCCCAACCAGGATGGTTCACACATGTACAAAAAAGATGTGAAACCCACAGATAGAACAAGAGTGACACACATGTACACACGAGTAAGTTCTGCATGGAGTCTTGTTGAATGAAGCACAATGGGGGAAGGCTTCCCTCTCCCAGGCCTACCTCAGGAGGAGGTGGAAGATAAAGAATGGGCATGGGTGGGGGGTGGGGGAAGGCTGAGATCTCTGTTATTCTGGTCCATTAATGCTGTAACTTCTTCCATTTATTATTTTAGCTTTAAAAGGAAATGATTCAGATTTGAAAGGGGGTGGGTGGGGTGGGTGGGTGGGGGATGCCAACAAAAGAACACTGATTGTAATGTGAGAAAAGTGTATTTTTGTATTTTAATAAATATTGTTCAATTTTTAATTCAATGTTCCCAAAGGGTTAACTTGAGTAAGACCCTGAATCTATAAATTCTTATAAGCATTGACAAGTCATTTCTATTTAAAGAAAAAAAGGGAAAGGGGGGGGAGACATAAAGTGGGAGAGAAAATAATGTGTTTTTTTTTTAAGTATGGGAAAATGCTAAAGCTGTCAATAACCTTTCCTTAGTTTAAATAAAAGCACCCCGATTCTAGTGCACTTCCCATGAGATAAGTGTGTTAGTCCCTGGCTTTGTTGGGGGTAGAACCAAACTCCTTATGTCCTGGAAAAGCAGGGGAAATGGGTCAGCTTTGGCTCCTGGGACCTGGCCAGAAGTTAAATGCCATCTCAGCAGAAGCTGCTCAGGCAAGCACCAGTTTTACCCTGAGGACCCCAGGGGACCTGGATTTAAGATGTCTGCATTAATGATGTTTGGTTTAAATTTCCCACCGGCAGTGTTGCTTTGGTTCTCTGGGTGTTAAACAGTCAAACATGTCTTGGGGTAGTGGGTGTTTTGTCTCCTGATGCTTACTGAGTAATGACATCCAGAGAGGCTGCATGACCTGAGACCCTGTGTCTCTTCAGCGCTAGTACACTAATGCAGGGAAACGGGACTGAGTGGGTGTGATCTCTCTGGCATTGAACAGGGAGAGAGGCGGGCAGCACTTTGCAGCAGTTGGCTAAGAAATGGCTAAGAAAGGGCCAATTTTTAATCCTCCTGGGTGTGCATACACCATTTCTGGGAATCAGTGTTTGTGGAAGCATATATGCCTGGGCACACAGTTAGAAACTGCCACTCATGTTTCTAGGCTACCTACCTCCAATGAAAAGAGAAAACTGCTGCAGAGTAAAGGGTGGGACTTGGCTAGGGCCAGTTGAAAAAGCAAGAAATCACCGCCTTTCTTTGTGCCACAAGACAACTCAGGCTGTTCAGAACAGCTTCAGAAGCAATTGTGGAAGTTGCTGCTTCAGAAATTTCCTAACACACTTCCTTTTCTGACAGCTATTTGGGCAGTCCGGGAATTATGCAGTACCTCTGGAATAACAAAGGTCTGAGAGAAAGAGGTAGAAAAATGGGTCTGAAACATTCTTCCGTGGGGAAGAGCCCTAAGAACAAATGCACTTGTTATGGGGGTTGAGCAAATTCAGGTCTTGGAATCTGAGGAAGAAGTGCTTTCCAGAAGGACCCTCAGGGGAGCTGGGAGAGGCTGAGATTTTGGTTCATGGGTATAAGTGTTCTTAGAGCGGGAAGCGTAGTTTCTTTCCCCCGTTGGGCCTACTTCTCGACCTGGGCACCATTTCAGCTTTTAGAGTAGCAATCCTCCTCTGCAGCAGGTTCTTGGGACAGCTCTTCAGGAGTCCCACAAGCACTAAAAAAGCAGCCTTTAATGCTGTGTTGGTGACTCATCCTAGAGCTTGGCCAAGCTGTAGGGTTTGTTACCTGAAAATGGAACATGGGTTGGTAGCTCTTGAGGGGTTAGCTATAGCAATGTTAGAGGAAAAGACTACTGATTATATGGAGTTAGAGAATTTCCAATACAGAATTCTTTTGAAGCCCATGAAAAATCAAAATCATTTAGAATATACCTTTACATTTTATAGTCAAGGAAACCATGCCCCAGAAAAACCGAAATATATAGCCAAGGTCATAATGCTAGTTAGTGGAAGAGGTAGGACTGAAACCCAGGTCTCTTGACTCCCAAGTCAAATGTGCTCTTGCTCAGGCCCTTACTGGCTATCGAGAACATATTGCTTTCCTATCCAATACATAGTGAAAATGGGATTTTGTTACAGTTATCTTCTTAGAACCTCTGGATCACCTTCAGAACTGACTCCAGTGCCCTCCAAAGCCTCACCAGAATTCTGAACATAGGGGCCCCACAGTCGGTCCAAAGGCAACTGTGTTAGAGTCTTAGAAATGCTTGAAATAGCCTCCTGATCCTTAGGTTCAATGGCAGGCAGAACCTGCAGGATCTCACAGAGGGTGACCACTGCTGGGGAAAAAGTGAAGCAGATTCAGTAAGGGTGCTCACAGTGGGAAAGGTGGCTTCTCCTTCTCCTTGCCTTGGAAACTTTGCAGAGTAGAAGAATGACAGATATGCTGAAGCACCTATCAGGTCAAATCTCTCCACAGCGGAATGATTTCTATTCGGCTCAACAATTAAGCTCTTGGTGGTGGTGGTTGGGGAGGACGGTGAGGCGGGGCACATGTTCCTTAACTCCTCTACTCCACTGTATCTACCCTAGTCCTAGTTTGCCACTCCAACCATCTGCTACAGGGCCTTTTCTTCAGTATGATGCTGCATCCTACCTATTCTCAATGAAGGTAGAGTAGACAGGCTCATCTTTAGGCCTAGAGACACTAGCTTTATCATGGCTGTTTAACAGTGTGCTGAGGCCAGCAACTTGCTTGGTGCTGGGTGGACAACCTAGCAAAAAGTCAAGATAATTCCTGTGTTGTTGGTAGGGAAGAGGTCCCAAGTCCATGCCACTAGTAGTAAAGCTGTGGCTTCTTTCGGTGGAGATAAAGGAGACTGGGAGAGGGCTGAGTGGGCCTTACTCAGCCCAGGCAGGCTACTATACCTCAAGGGGCCAGAGACCACAATTAATGCTCCAACATTTTATTGCAACAAAGCATCAGGGGCTTAGTATTAGAGAAGAGAGGGCGGGGGAGAGAACATTTACATCCAAACATATGTCTGATTTTATCTCCTCTGTTGGCACTCAGCACTTCATGCTATCAGCTAATGCAGGCACTGCTCACACCATTTCTAAATCCTGCCTCAGCTAAACTGCAAGGCAGCTTTTGTCTCAAAGCACCTCTCTTAGTTCCCATCTCTCAGAGGGAAGAATGGTCTGGGCAGTGGATTAAGGTTGTTTTAGTCTTTGCTTTCAATTAAAATGAAGTAAATTGCTTCTTGGAGCAGGGATAAAGGCTTCAGGAAAGAGAAGTGGAACATACCCGCCTGCAAAGTAATATAGCATAGCGCTTATAAGTATAGACCTAAAGCCAGTCTTCTTGGGTTGAATCCTGGCTCCATCACTTACTAACTAGACGTGTGACTTGGGTCAAATACTCAGTTTCATCTGTAAAATGGGCATAATATTAGAATCTACCTCCCTACTTTACAAGCTATTGTGAATATTGAAATTATATACATAAAATCACACAACAGTGCCTAATATCATCTATTAATGCTATATAGCTGGTAGTTACGTCATAATATACTTAACGGGATAGGCCAACTGCCCAGCTCTCACCATCATGTCTATTCTTGAATCTCATGCCCAAAGAGAGAAAAGGCCTACCGAGCTCTTCCTGGAGGCAAGATGATTACCTAGGGGTCAAGGACAGCAGGATAGCACCATCTGTAAACCCAAGCACTGTGGGAAAGATAAGTTGTACTTTTCTTCCTAGGAAGACATTGCCTTGTGCTCTGTTCCCTAATCCAGCTCTATACTGACCCAAGGCATTGTGCCTAGGAGTAGATTATCTTTCCTTATGGTGAACAGGAAGAAAGAAAAGGTGCTGCTATTGGTGCAGAAGCTGAGGGCTGAGGCAGTATACATCTAACCTAGAAAGCCTTGGTCTCTTACTAAGAGGGTAAACTTTCTAGAGTGTTCCTCACCTACCCTTGTTTCTCTTGTCAAGGTGCCTTACCAAGGATATGGGGGGCGGGGGCAGAGGCACCAGGAGACAGAAGAGAGAGAAGGGCTGTTGGGGCAGCACTGGAATGCTGGGAGGAAAGAAAGACGGTGAGTGTGTGTGTGTGTGTGTGTGTGTGTGTGTGTGTGTGTGTGTGTAGCACCATAATTTGAGCAAATAAGAGCTGAATGGAGCTCCATGGCAGATACTCAGGCTAGGGGTCTGCAATGCAGTTATGAGGACCACCAGGGAGATTCCTCTGCCCTTGCAAGAAAGTCTTGGCTAGCCTCTAGATAGGGGAAGACTGTTAGTATGAAATTCATGGCAGAGAGCAGAGAAGAAAAGCAGGGAGATCAACATTTTAAGAGAAGCCTAAGAAAAAATGCATCTTGATTTCCTTGGAAGAGGCTAGAATTAGCTTTCAGGATGATCAGAGGTTTTATCCTCTGGTACGTGCCAGCTATTCTGTCAGTACTTGGGCCAAATCAGCTACCCACAACAATCCTGTTTCCTATGCTGGAGGTTGTCCACTGCTTTGGGGAAGTAACCATCCCTCAGGGCCATAATCCAACCCTGATGGTTTTATTCAGGGCTCCTCTGAATGTTCCCTCATTTCTATTAGGGTATAGCCATGGGGGGCAGGGGGAGTGTGCAGCTCACTATTCATCCACAAAAAAGGAGTATTATTCCAGAGGGGGAGGGTGTTATATAAATCGTGTTTTCTCCATAAAAAATAATGATGACCGTGAGCTCAGTGCACATGGGCCCTGGCAGTGAGTCAGATTAGGTGGAGGCCTGTGGGGGACTTCCCTGGGAGAAGCTCTCTTGCCAAAGGCAGGCGGCATTTGAGTGGATGGTGTCGTTTTCGCTAGCTTTTCCCATCAAGAAGTTTTTTGAACCTACAGTAGGCAAACATGAAGATGAGAGGCTACTCTAATGCCAGGTGTGGGGACAACGTGGACCAAAGCAGTACTTAGCTTTTCAGGTTCATGCATTCTGTGCACCGAGGAATAATACTGGAACAATTACTATTAGATCGCTGAGGAATAGTCCTTTATTAACTTGTTTGTTTAATACCCACACACCTTCCTATATCCTTACAAATAAAAAGCATACTCCAATTAATTCTCATATTAGCCCCCTCCCCCCATCTCCACTTAAGTATAATTTCTCTCATCTGCCATGAGAGGACCTAGGATATCCTGCAAAAGCATTTCATTCTAGAAGATTGATGCCTCTTTCTTCAAACAGTTCTCATGCTGTTTCCTCTTCCAAGGCAAGTACTTAATCTAGTCTCTTAACAGTTCCTTTAAGGTCTCAACCCTGGTTTCCCTGGTCTGTGTTGGTGTTGATTTATTCAGTTGATAAGTCACTCTACCTGCTCAATGAGTCAGCAAGGATGACTGAGAGAAAAGCTTTCACACACTAACTG
Source organism: Noctilio leporinus (assembly GCA_004026585.1). Taxonomy (NCBI): domain Eukaryota; kingdom Metazoa; phylum Chordata; class Mammalia; order Chiroptera; family Noctilionidae; genus Noctilio; species Noctilio leporinus. Next base: position 249,355 of record PVIW01000899.1, on the reverse strand, counting down.
TTCCCTGTTTGGTTTCCTGGCCTCGGGCTACTTCCTCCTAGTCTTCCAGGCCCTGGCTTCTTCCCTTTACTTACCCACTCATCCAGGTTCATTAAGACCATTCAGACAGCTTCTCCCACTCAGAGGCCACCCTGTAGGTGAACTAAACGGGCTGCTGGCAGCTCTTTGCAGAGACAGTTCCCTGGATAGTGCAGCCGTGTGGTAGGAATGCTCAGCGCTTCCCTCACAATAGGCCCAGCACAGTCCCAACAGTGCTTACAAGTTATAATCTATTCCCATTGCAAGAAGACTTAATTTCTGGACTTCAAGGAAGTCAGATAATGCGTTATCCTATTAGTGTGTCTGCCTGTGTGAACTGACAAGGGCTTCCTTCTGACATGACAGCATATCCTTCCAATTCATCTCTTTAAGGGGATGAATTGGGAAGTCTGGAATAAGAAAGGAGGGAGGGCCAAGAAAGAGGCTGCTAAAGGAACCAGGCAAAAAAGAGACAATTTTTAAATTAGAAATGGGGGGAGGGAAATTGGAGGGATATGGCCAGACTGAGACATCTCAAAGCATGTTTGCATTTAATTTTGTTTCTCTTGTAAGGGAAGTAGCTGTGATTGCTGGATATGTTGTATATATATGTGTGTGAGAAAAAAGGTCCTGAAGCCACAGAGAAATATGGACACAAGAAGTAATTGGCCTATTTCATGTTGTTCTTGTTTCAGCCATTGTGCCTGCAGGGTAGCTTTCCCTTTCTTTAATCTCTCTTCCACATGCCTGTTTTAAGTCCACAGCTGCTCTGACCAGTAGTCAACTTAGCGGGGGGGCCCACCTTCATATCACGGATGTGTTATTAAGGCTAGTCAACCTTGGGCAGCAATAGATACTGAGGACAGAATGACATGTGGCATCTAACTTCAGGGATATGAAAACAATGAAGGGTACTTTCAGGGTAGTTCAGAAAATCTAGTTGAATCTGCTCATTTTATTTATGAGGAAAATGAAGCTTAGGGAGATGTGACTTTCTACACTCACATCACTGGGGATGTAGAACCTCTGGTCTCTGGATACTCAACCCAGCACTATTACTGAACACCAGCAGGTCCCACCATAATTTACAACTCCAGGGGGCGCCATTTACAGAAACTACAAAGTGATTAGTGACCCCTGGGGTTTGCAATTTGGTGCAATCCCTAACAGTTTGCTTCCAGGAAGGGAGGAAGAGAAGGGGAAGGCCTTTCACGCCAGCACATTATCTGTGCTTAATGCTCTGAGACAGATGGTGCCCACTCTTGACTTCATTCAAACAGCTAGAGCAAAGGAATCAGGCAACTTTTTCCCCCTCTTTAACAAGTGTTCCAGAGCATGAGAATTCTTATGGCAGCCCAAACAGCTAATAAATTAAAAGGAGCATTTGTTGCTTTATACTGCCTCCCCTAAGGGGAAGGCTTGCAGAAGCTTAATCATGTTAGAGGTCCATTCAAGGTCAAGAGGACCACTGGCGAAGCAGAGAAGTCAGGAGTCCTGCTTCTGGGACTCCCTTGCCTCCCCCGGTACTGGGAAAGCTCAGATGGCTGACTCAGAGGCCTGCTCTGAAACAGGGGTCTAAGACGCCAGGAAGCACCTCAGTAAATCCTCTCTTGGGAAACAAACTGGCCCTGGCTATAATTTTACCACATACATTTAATTAGAACCTGTCTTGTCGCCTTCATGATGGTTTCAATCGAAGTCCCCATAGAAACATTCTAAAAGAACAGTCTCATTCAGCCAAGGATCTCTTTTAACCAAGTTAATTTAGCAGAAATTTGCCATCTTGGATAGGGTGGAGTTACCTCTTTTTTCAACTTCAAAGCCGGGAAGAGAATGGAGGTGGGGAATGCAGAGAAATAAAGATGAGGGCAGGGGGTTCGAGCAAATGAGTTTTCATCTATTAAGGAGCAGTAATTTCTGCTACCACCCCTAGAGACTGGTCCCCTCCAATAACGGCCTGATTCTAATGATTCCCACTCCTAAGCAACAGCCTGTGTTCTGCTGGTGTTGAGACAAGCTGTGCCAGAGAAATTCCCTTTATCTCGGAGGTACTATCATTACACAGGAGAGATTCACCAGCCAGGAGGATGTGCTTTGGGAGGGGAGACAGAAAGCTAACCAAAGAGAAGGCTCTTCTCTAGCAGGCATGGTACTGCTGACCTAGGATATAAAAAAGGTTGAGAGACAGGTTGGAGGTTAGCGATAAGAAGCCAGGGCTGACACTCTGGATAAGAGGGAGAAAACAGAAATAAAGGGAAAAGCTTGGGTGCCTCCTAAGGAGTGGCTGAACACAGCACAATGCGAGATAAGCACTGGCTGGCTGGAAGGCAGGTAGAGGTCTGTGGGAGTGGGTGTGGGTTGAGCTCAGGCATCATGGACAAAAGTGGTGAGCATCTGTGATATGAAACATGGTACTAAGTTCACTGGAAGCAAGAGTAAGGGAAATAATCGGGTCCCTAAATATCTGTCATTTCCCAGGGCAGAAGGACAGAGATATGGGCTAACAATGAAAATGAGGTAATAACAATTATTGAAGCCATGGTGTCAGTTAAGGGGGTGAAGTCCTCTCGTTCTGCATTTCTTCTAAAAATTGAAATCCGTGTGAAGAACTAATGCTGTGGCTCTAGTTTTTGCTGAGGCTGCTCCAAAATAAGGGGTGGAAGTCCCCTTATTTTGCCTCCCTGTGATGGCGGCGGACTACTTCCAGATGTGCCAGCAATCAGCCTGGCCAGAGAGCCTGCAGTGCAGACAGATGCCCTGGGCTGTACTCAGGATGGCGAGACCCTTTATGGTACTGCGGCTCGGCTCTGGGGCAGTGCCAGAGCGGCAGGATAATGTTCCTCAGCCAGATTCATTTTCCCCAAAACCTTTTTAAATATGTGGGCCATGGAGGGAGGCAAATTTAATTAAATTACTGTGTTGTAGGCTGCCCTTTCAGGGCAAGGGCTAAAATGGGCTTATGCTGACATGCAGACCCATCTATGGACACAAAACATCAGTTCCTTTGTGTTTGGCTGTCAGCACCTGGACGGGGATGGCAGTGACCAGTGCTGGCCCCTCTGTCACAGCAAGGCCGAGTCACCAATAATCCAACCCAGGCTCTACGTGGCTCTGATGACCTTTTCCTTTCTACTTCAATAGATGACTGAGTGGCAGTCCCCCTTGCTACATCAGTTCATTTCTCCTTAAAGGCTTCTCTTGCCGACACCAGGACTTTCCTATAAGGTGGTGCTCTGTGCTGAACTAGGTAGGAGGAATGAAGCTGCAGTGATGGGATTCTGAATAGTGCAAAGGCAGGATCTGTTAGCTCGGTAGGAGAGGGAGGGGTCTCCCTCGTGATTCTCTACAGTGCTGCTTCAACTAGTTCCCCACTGGCAACTTCATGCTGGGGAGAGAACCACGTTGAGGTGCCACGACAAAGTGGCAAAGCTTTCTTTCTCCCATCCCTGCACAAAGGCCACAGTGGACCCAAGAATCTGACCATCGCCTGGAGATAGGGAAGTTTGGTAACAACCGAAATGACTTAGCATGTGGAAATCAACAACCAAAACAAATACTGGCTGTGCTGTACCTATCGACTCCACAAGGCCATTCATTGCTGTTTCGGCAGTTACACCTCTCGGCTCCAGTTCACAAATATCATGAGGGTGAAGATCTTGCCCCTCCCTCCTCCTCCAGCATTGCTGCTGCGCTAATAGCAAGAAGGGCTCCCTCTGCCGCCGTGAAATGGGCTGAGGTGGCATCAGCTGTGTGCGGAGACACTGAGGGCCACACGCTGGGCTTTTCCATTTGGAACCGAATGTCAGCAAGAGTCAGCTGGGGAGTCTTTCCCTACTTGTCTTCAGAGAATAGAGCCATCTCTTACTCCTAAAACTTTAGTGAATGTAAAAGAGGTAACTCTGTGCTAGGTAATCAGTAGTTGTATTTATGCAGCCCCCCCACCCCCTGGTCCAGGGCATCCTGTCACCAGCAGATACTCAGATGACGTGACCAGTGCAGGCAGACCTCCACAGTCCCTAGCCAGGCTGGCTTATAGGCAGTGTCCAGTGAGGGCACCAGCTCCCTGCAGCTCTGCTGTGCTCTAGACATTGCCCTGAGCAGCCCCAAGGCCATTTCCTTCATAACTGGGGGTGGGGTGGTACTGTATCTGCTACAGGTTCTGGCTGGCTAAGGTTTTGGCTATAAATCTCATAGTTACTTTAAGGGTTAAGACAAATCCTGTCACTTCAGGTCCTTGGGAACCAACCCAACTCAAAACTGGACTGTGCTTATGTGTCACTCTCAGTCCACCAGTTCTAAATGACTAAATCTGTGGATCAAAACCCAAAGCAGGCAGGTCACTAAAGTGTGGTCAGACAGGAGAAGAGAATGGAGTCAAGAGAGTTAAGGTTTCTGTGGTTACGAGGTTAAGCAACGATTGTAGTGAAGAAAGAAAGCAACATACAGTGCTAGACAGAAGCCCAGGAGAGCAGGGCCAGTCATGAAGAAACTGTCCAGTTTGTTTCTCTATCATGTGGTGTTAGAGAAACACAAAGGTTCCCAGGTACTCCACTATGGAAAAGAATCTTTTCCTCATCTACCAAATCAGATAGGACAGAGTAGACCCTACGTACCTCTAGGTTGTAGGCATGATACTTTGAGTGGATTAAAGCCCCTAATTCCATTCTATCCACTGGCCTCATTCTCACAATAACTGGCTTCAGGAGCAGATACATTTCCAGGTAACCTGTTTTCTTTAGTCATGTTACTAATGGTCCTTGGGTGCCAATAAAAAATATTTTATCATTATCAAGGATTAAAAATATGCTTATCTTGAAGAAATCACCCCAAATTGGAGGGAGCGCGAGAGCAAGCATGCGTGCAAGAGCAATGTATACCTCAGTTCTGATGAAAAGGGTGGGGTTTAGGGGCTATGTTCCTCCCTGGTCAAAGCGAACTAGAACTGCTTTCTCTGGTGGAGAAGAAAGCATTGAAATAATGTGTGTAACTACGCCCCAGAGTGAATCATCTGAGTGTTGACTTTGCTGTACCAATGGCATTCCAAGCACTACTAGGGTCCCTTAGGTTTACAGGTGACCTACCTGAATGAGTCAAGCTGCACCAGTGGATGAACAGCCTGCTGCCACAGCGTCTCTCCCTGACACAGGCTGCTGCTGGAGGGGCTGTAGGTCTCACTCACTCAGAGCCTGCTAGACAGGGCTTGATTCCTGTGCCCTGTCTGCGGCTCAGCAGCAAGCTGGCATGGGAAAAGGCAGAGGGAAGCCCTAGGGCTGCTGTGGCCTATCTTTCTTGTGTATAAGGTCACCCCTGACCGACCCCTCTCATATCTGTTATCCATCACTTCATTTTTCTTAGGGACAGGAGCAGGGAAACTAATTGATTTCAGTGGGATATTACTACCTTTCATCATCTTGAACGGGACTGGGAAACTGAAGGGTAGTACTTTGAGAAGTTGGTAAGTCTGCCTTAAAAGAAGGAAAGGGGGAAAGGTAATTTCTGACACCTGCTCTTGCCTGATTCTTTCTTAGCTCTTCTTTACTTCAAGTGACACTTAGGAAGCAGAGTGGGTGGAACTAGGGCTATCTGCAAAAACAGACTAGCTCTGATGCAGGCGGGAAAGTGTTTTCTGCACATGAACTTAAACTTTTGTCCTTGTCTTATGTGGTTCAGATAAAATTTTTTTTTTAATCATCTCACTTGGGTTAATATGCTAAAGTATGAACTAAGGATGGTCTTCACATTAGCCCCAGGTTGACCTATAGGCAAGGCTTGGCCCAGCCCCTTCGTCTCTGGGAAAGCAGGGCAGGAGAAGGATGGGAGTGGCAGATGTCGCTGGATAAGGCTGTGGCCATCTGCACTACTGTGAATCAAGGTTGGCTCAGACAGAAGGCGCGAGGGAGGAGGTGCAGCTGCTGATGGCTCAGACAGCTTGGACCTGTCCAGGCAAACAAGCCGCTCAAGTGCAAGAACAGCCAGCCAAGTAGGCAGAGCACGAATAAGGAGTTAAAGCTTGAAATATCTGACAAGATATGGAAGGAGGTAGGAAGCTGTCTGGGATTTCAACTGATATCTGGCCTTGCATCTCACTGCCAAGGCAGACTTTTCTGCTACTGAAGGGTGGGATGTGATGCTTGGGAGCTGGTGGGCTATACTCAGGCGAGCATTCCTTGAGCTAGAATTTAAAAAAAAAATCTTCATTTTAAGTTGCAAACACAGTTCTGGATGGTTCCTCCTCACTAATGCCCTCTAAGATAAAATCTAACCACTGTTTATAGATACCTATCTCCTCTCTGTCACCTGCCCAAGGTTAAGAAGCATGGGCTCTGTGTGTGGTGGTGGTGGTAGGGACTGGCTGAACCATTAATCATGCAGTCTGGGAGTTATGTGTCAGAAGTGGATAAAGAAGGTGCCACAGGGGTACCCAGAAGAGGCAAACATATGCTCTGTCCTTCCACCTTCCTTGAAGGGAAGGAGCCCAGTAATGAAATGTTCAAGGGCTATTACAGCTCCTTCTAGTGAAGGCTCTTTGAGACAGTGGCTCTTGGTCCCAAGTACATATTACTAGCACTGAGGAAGCTGTTAAAAAAGACCAATGTTCAGACATGCAATACCTAACTATTTACCAGGGCCACTGACATCTTTTCCTTACACTGTCAAATAAAAAAAATGACAAGCGCTAACGCAACAATAGCCATCTGGTGTGAATGAATAAAAATCATGCCTATTTTTTTTTGGGGGGGGGGGGGTCAGGTTGGCAAAAAAAAAAAAAAAAAAAAAAAAATATATATATATATATATATATATATAGGGCTAAAATATATATATATATATATATATATATATTTTTTTTTTTTGGTGTGCCACGGAATTTTAGTAATTAGGTTATATGTACCATGAGATGGAAAATGTTGAAAATTAAGCCCTGGCTGGTGGCACAGTGAATAAGGCGCAGGCCTGAGAACCCAAAGGTTGCTGGTTTGAGTTCCAGCCAGGGCACATAACCAGGTTGCAAGCCAGGTCTCCAGCCAGGTCTGTGGCTGGAGGCAGGTGAAAGGCAACCATACATTGACGACTCTCTCCCTCTCTGCCTCTCTCCCTTCCCCTCTTTCTAAAAATAATTAAATAAAATCTTAAAAAAAAAAAAAAAAAAAGGTTGAAAATTGCTGGTCTAGATGAAATTCAGTGGAATCTCACCATGGCTGGGACAGGACTTCAACATTTAAAAAATATACCCACGTTATTCCAGGGCACACGCAGAATGACAGCCTCCGCTCTATAGTCTAGAGGGAGCAAGGAGAGGACTAAGTGTTCAGATGGGCAGGACAGTTCTGTCCCTAACTCCAAAAGTACTTTTTGTGCATTAAAAAGTAAACCTCCCCTGGCTGGTAGCACAGTGGATAAGGTGCCGGCCTGCAAACCCAAAAGTCACAGGTTCGATTCCCCAGCTAGGGCAAATAACAAGGTTGCAAAACAGGTCTCCAAGTCAAGTCTGTAGCTGGAGGCAGGTGAAAAAGCAACCATACATTGGTATCCCTCTCCCTCTCTGCCCCTCTCCCTTCCCCTCCTTCTAAAAATAATAAAATAAAATTTAAAAAAAAAAAAAAAAAAAAAAAAGTAAACCTCACCTGAGGATATTAGTTCTATTGCTTTTATAGATAGAGGAAGGAAGGGAGGAGGGCGAGAGAGAGATGGATGTGAGAGCAACATTGACTGGTTGCCTCCCATATGCACCCTGACAGGGGATAAAACCTGCAACCTTCTGGGATGATGATCCAACAGACTGAGCCGCCCAGCCAGGGCACTTCTTAGGCATGATTTTACTTAAGCTGAGCTAATGTCTCCCAAGGTTTTGTTCGGGTACAGGAGGCATAACTTCTGAGAGAGCTGACCAAGCAGCAATTGACTGCCCTGGAGAAACAAAGAGAAACCATCCTACAAACAGGCCATCCTCCTTAGAGACCCAGGTGTGGAGGGAGAGAGGACAGATTGCTTAGAGGCTCATGAATATCAAGTGTGAGAAACCACATACTGACTACCATTTATTCCAAAGAAAAGTGGGAAGAGAACCAAATAGCATGGTTCTGCCCAGCCATCACCAGCCAGGTAACTTCCCTAGTCATAGGCTGTTCTATAAGCTAACAAAAGCAGGGCTCAGACTACTGCACAGTTTAGGGTCACAAGTCTAAAAGAATGAGAAACTACTTTTTAAAATGTTAGGTTTCTGACCCTTAGCCTTGTGGCTAAGGTTCCTGCCACAGCCTTTCGCTGGTTCACTTACTCATGTGCCTGCTTATTTAAAGCCAGTACAGTGACCGGCGCTGTGCCAGGTGCTGGGGAACAATGGAGATGAAAAACTTGGTCCTTGCCCTTGAGGAGCTCAGTGCCAAGGGGGAAGCAAGTCTGAGAGCGGTGACGGGCAATATGTACTGGGGAGCATCACAGAGTCAGGGAAGGCTCCTGCCTCCTCCTATCCAATGCATCCTGTGAAGAAATGCAGAGCAGGCCATGGGTCCTGGAGTTTTAAATTTTAGTGCTTCTGAGGCTACTTGATGTTAAGACCAGACTGAGGAAGAACTCCCAACCTGAACTTGGTATGCACATAGGACCAATACTGACTGACTCAGCCCCTGGGAGAAAGACAGATGCTCTGGGCCCTCTCACAGAGGTGCAGGGTGACTTCTGCACCTCTTTCAAGCTGGAATTTGCTGAAAAGGCCTGCCTCAAGGCTTCCCCCCGGGAGTGGCAGGAAAGCACCCATGCTCTCAGTAAATCTGATGGTAGCAAAGCTCTGGGTTGGTTGGTGACCTTGGGCAGTCTGTAGCTTTCCCTCTTAAAGCAACATACAGATTCACTTAACATTTAGGTATAAACCACAAAGCCTCCTTGTTGAAGAACCAGCAGCTTGCCCCCAAATGAAGAGGGGCTCAGCCAGGGTCTTAGGCAAGGCTGTGGTGTGTAAATATAGCGTGGAAGCTTCTAGCCCAAGTTCCAGAGTTCTAGTTTGGCCGCAGCTAGCTGCTGTTTGTCCCGTGAGCCAAGCAGCCAGAGCAGAGCATTTCCTGGGAGCTGGAAAAGGCACCAGGACAAAAAAGAGCCCTCACGTATTTGCACATAGAGCTAAGAATATGTGGGATCCTGGGAAGGGAGGGAAGTACATGTTTCAGCCCCTCCTCCACTGCAACTTTAGTGACATCCTACTTGGCAATGTGTTGAGCCCTGAGGAAATCAGGATTCTCCTGTGGCATGTGTCACAGTGCCTCCAATGCCTTCTACTTCCCTGGTGTGGCAAGAGAGGTCTTCAGGGTGGTGTGTGGGAGTGTTGGCAGGTGATAAGACAAATGAACTATAAGGCACAACAGCTTTCAAGGCCAGGTGATACTGAGGTCATTCAGGAAAAGTTAAAGCTGTCTAGTTGTCCACTCTGAATATAGATTCTAGAAATAGGTCTGATTTGTTTTTGTGCCTATTTTATTCTTCACCTACCCAAAAGTTTAGGGTCCATGTCACTCATGGGAACTTGTTATCCTTAAAGGTCAGTCTTAGGTTATACAATGTCCAAAGTCAAAGCTGATCTTTAGGTGTAGAGGTCCAAATTTAATTCCGGAAACCATTTCTACCTTAGCGGCACATTCAAATTACTTGGGGAGCTTTTAAGTGACATATATATATGTGTGTGTGTGTCTTTGTGTGTGTGTGTGTGTGTGTGTATATATATACTTTTTTTTCCTTTTTTCAAAAGAAAGACTTTGATTTGAAAAATCTGAAACACTGAAAATAGAGAATAGTCATGAACTCCCATATACTGACCATCAGATTGAACAATGATCACACGGGTCATATTTATTTAATCAATTCCCCTTTTTCTCTGCTGAAGTATTTTAAAGCATATCCCAGACATGATGTCATTTCACCCTTCCATACTTCAGTATGCACCTCTAAAAAATACAACCCTTTCCTTACCTAATCACAATGTCTTTAGCACACCTAACACAACAAAATGATTCCTTGGTATCACACAATATAACTCAACAACTTAAAAGATGGTACCTGCAGAAGCCAGAATGTCTGGAGGGAGGCCCAGGTATTAGGATCTTTCCTAGGCTTCCCATACCCCATGATTCCACGTGCAGCCAGGGCTGAGAAGCACTGGCTGGATCAATCCAGGATCCTGCCATGGAGTTTGCTACAAGCCTGTGCATGTTCTTTAACCCCTGATTACATGACACACAACAAAAATGCCAAGGAAAAGGTGACAGGTCATGGAACAGGATGAAGAGAGAGACAAAAACATTAAGAACTAAATCTCTTTCAATGCAAGGCTGCCAGACCCTCAGGAGTCACAGCCTGCACACGCAACCCTCCAGGCCCATCAAAGAGGTCTGAGAGGCCTGGAAGGAGAGCTGGTCCCAGCTGCTGGCCAGGCTGCTCATGGGGCTCTTAGCACCTCACACCAGGCCGGTCTGCAGGAGTCCCCTTATTTCTCTCTCTGTACATGCTCTCTGGCTTAATACTGTGGCAACCTCTGAGCCTCAGCACCTGGTCTTAGGGTTAGTTAGGTCTACGACGAGGGGAGATGGCACCAAAACTTCTTTGGTGTTGACACTGGGGCTTGGACCACAGTCTTCCATTTTATTTATTTCACCTAAAATAACTATGCAAAGCATCCTGAAAAAAGATACGGCTGTATCATTGTAGCTAAAAATACCTCTACTGAAGGCATCCGCTCACCAGCTCCTCAATTAAGAGACGCTACAGGGCCCTTTGTGAGCTGTGCAGTGTTGGCGGCTCCACAGGGGCTCTGGGCAGCTGGGGACAATCCGTGAAGCAGTAACTAGTGTCTGCTGGGTGGAGGGGGTCTGGTGAACAACCAGCCAGCCAGCATGATTGGTACACATCAGGTAACTTTTGCTTTACAGACCTATTGCCCAAGCCAAGAAACTTCTTCCCTTCTTCTGCAGCAGGCAAAATGCCATCGCTGAGGATGACCCAAAATAACTAGGGACAGCTCTTGACTCCCTGAGGTTCACATGAGTGTCATAGTAACCAGAGGCAGTAACGCCACTCAGTCAGGCTCAGGGTGTGCTTGCGGTGTTGGAAAATTTCCAAGTACGGGTTAGTGATAACTACATAGAGACAGGTGAAGCCTCTCGTGGCCTAAGGAAAGGGGTGCTTTAAATGTAGGTTTGGCCCTGGCTGGTAGCGCAGTGGATAAGGCGCCAGCCTGCAAACCCAAAGGTCGCAGGTTCGATTCCCCAGCCAGGGCACATAACCAGGTTGCAAACCAGGTCTCCAGTCAGGTCTGTGGCTGGAGGCAGGTGAAAAGCAACCATGCATTGATGTCTGTCTCCCTCTCTGCCTCTCTCTCTTCTCCTCTTTCTAAAAATATAAATAAAATTAAAAAATAAATACATAAATAAATGTAGGTTTGACACCTAATGGGAGAAACTGAGCGGAGGTATAGGGCGTGAGAGCAATTAAGGCTCTGGATGTCTTTTCTAGCTCCTCTCAGTACTTAAGTCGTGTAGTCTAGCTCACTCATTTTTACGGGGGAAGATGAAGCCTCAGGGACGTGAAATGATTTTGTCCAGGTCACAGATTTAGTAAATGGAAAAAAGCTAGAACTTAAACAAGGGAATTTTGCTAACAAGCGTAGTGCTTCCTTCTACTACGCTATGCCATCCCAATGAATGGGTTCATTTCAAGCATTCAACAGTGATGAAAGAGGTACATGGGAAAAGATTTTTCCGGTCAGGAGCCAAGGGGACCAAAGGAATCCAGGTTGAGTGTTCCCTGGATGACCTGGGAATTTTGCAACCCCTGCAGATTCTGGGGAACTCAAGGGTCAGAAGCAGCAGCTGAATCAGATGTTCAGTGGGAACAGTGACAACATCGCAGATCTGTGATCTTCAGCCAGAGCTCGAAAGCCATCCTTTCTTTTCTGCCCAGGAGAGCAGGAAACACCTGGTGTGAGCCCAAGTCAGGGCTGGAAGGAGATAAGGGGACGAGGATAAGGCCATGGCTGTCGGGTTTGATGCATTGATCTTTTTCATTTCTTGGCATTATTTATGACTCTTATGCAATAATTTGGAAGCTAACTCAACATCATGAGAGGACTGGGTCATAAAAAGTATTGAGGAAAAACACTCAAGGTATGGGGCAAAAAGCAGATTACTGATTCAGGAAGAAGAGTGTAATGCAAGTCAAACATGTCCTGAGAGCTCAGTGTGCGGAAGGGATAGTCTAGCATCCTACGTTGTCCAATATGATGGTCACCAGCCACATGTGGGTATTTAAATAAAAATTAATTACATTTCATGAAGAATTCTGTGCCTTAGTTACACTAAGAACATTTCAAGTGCTCAATAACCACACACGGCTAGAGCTACTATAGTGGACAGTGGAGATAGAGAATATTTTCTTTCCATCATCACAGAAAGTTCCATTGGACAGTGTTGGAAGACTGCCTGGTTGTCTTCTCTCACTTCTTGCTGGCCACAGAGAGTAGTTTCTGAGGATCCTTTGAGGAAGCACTGAACTTGGGGAAGCTAGAGGATACCATTACCTAACTGTCCAGCAAACCTACTGAACCTGAGAACTCAAAAGCTCAGGGCAACTATGAGCATTAATTCACCAGTGAACTAGGCTCACCAGGCCCTATAATCCCTCGCCCCCTAGGCCCTTGTCTGCCATGTTCACAGCCACTGTGACCTTTGCACATTTTATTCCATTTCTATTTTACGCAGCTTTAATTGATGTTTAATATAGCTTAAGTCTGCATGGTGTTCCAAGCCCCTCCCCAGGGGGCCGCTCACAGGCAGGAGCACAATTACTAACAACCCCCAGAAAATTATGCCCTGTATCAGAGTTGTCATTGCACCACATAAATGCTTATTATTACTGTTCAATTCTCCAGCCCCGACACCTCCCCATGTTTACGAGGTAGCAGATAAACCTCTATGTTTGTGCCTTTCCTACTTTACCACACCATCAGGACTAAATATAGCCCTTGTGTGTATGTTTAGCTCCATTTAACTGTGCTTTGGAAAAGGAGAAAAAAAGTCAGAGTTAATAAAATTAAATTGCCGGAAAATGTGATTTGTTCCTCTCCCACTTGACAACCCCTTAAAAGACAAACAGACGTCATTGCTAACAAGGGTAACCAGCCTCAGCTACAGGGTGGGGGTGAGGCCTAGATCCTGACAACATGCCATTGCTTTCGGATCAGCCTCCTGTAAGTGGAAAGAGAACATGTAGGAGAACAGTGTGCTGGGGGCAAGAGATGGCATTTTGGGGTCCACCCTGTGCCCCCACTGAATGTGACCAGAGCACAGTGCTAGAACTAGAGTGCTGCCCAAGGAGCTCAAGGGTATAGTCAGCTAGGAAATTCATGTGACCTCACACCTGCCTCTCAGTTAAAAACAAACAAACAAACAAAAAACACCCCCAAAAACAGAAACAAAAACCCCTCAACTTAAAACAGTTCTCATTCCTTGGTTGTTTCTTTTGGGGTCTTCTGAAGCTTAGTTTTTGGCATAAAACGACAGCAGCTTTTCTATGATCACATATCAGGAGAAGCAATGGAAAATTCCAGGTCTGTCAGACACCTGTCCTCTTCCCTCTCTCTTTGCGTCTGTCTAGGAAGTCCTCTTTCCAGAGCACTGAAGCCCTGGATGACTCCCCACTGCTCTGACTTGGCCTCCTTGCCTTTTCTCACTAAAATAACAGAATTTAGAGAATGTATGTCTTTACCTCTTCTGTCTGCCTCTGTCACACACACCTACCCCCTTTTTGCATGCCAACACCAAAGTCAACGTATTACTTACATAGCAGGTGGATGGACAGTGGTTGGTGACTGTCATCTGAGAGGCACAGAGGGGGTCCACATAAGGTGAACCATGGGAATGTGGAGACTTTAGCTCTCCCATGAATTACTATGTGAAGGTGAGAAAGTGATTAACTACTTCATCCCTCGGTTTTCTCAGCTATTGTGGATGACTTGGATTGGACTCTATAATGATTAGAGCCCTTACAGCTATAAAATGCTCTAATTCCATATTCTGAAGGTTGTATGCGCAAGTCCTTGGAAACTGAATGGGTCATGCTTATTTCTATTTATAATCCATTTTTTATTTTTGCACTCAATGCTCTATGGAGAAATGTAGATTTCTATTCTAAGTCTTTCTAACTAACAAAGGAAATGCTCCATTTTAGTTTGTTTGACAGGGAAATGTGTCTAAATAGATTGAGTTTCCAATATTTTATTTGCTTTGCCTTTTCTTATTTCTCCTAAAAAAAGTATCTTAAAAATATCAGAAATGTTTTCTGTATTCAGACATGGCAGGAATACTACCTGGGCAGAAGGAAGAAGACAGTGCCCCAGGGAGCAGGGCTATTGGCCACCTGTTGCATAGTTGCTTCCTCTCTAAATCGGGCCTGGTCTGTAGTTTGCTGCAAATATTAGAAGCACTTCCCACCCATGGCAGGCCTTGAACCTTTTGTCCTCTGGCTGCCAAAATTATCTTGAAAGCTGCGGGCCACTTTTCTGCTTAGGAGAAAAACTTGGGCATTAAATGGAAAGAGTACCCCCCCCCCCCCCCCAATCTCCAGCTCTTTTGAAAGCTGTACTAAGAGGGAGGAAGACTGTCTGATCAAGTTGAGGAAGGTGATGGAATTATGGAATTGCCAGAGACTTCCCCCGCCCCATCTATACAGGCCAGAATAGCTTATTAATGATCCACGGGAAAAGAACAATCGTCCTGCTGGCAGCTTCACATGTAATTAACCAGCTTCACAGAGAGCTGGCTGCCTTTTCCAGGTCTGGTATCTGTAGACTGCAGAGCTACCTGTCATAGCGGCACTGAGTTTCTAGAGAGATCTCCCTACCGGGAGAAGAGCATCCAAAATAGTGACTTCAATCCATGGGGCACACAGGATGACATGGAAGACTGTAAGCTCCCTGTGGGCAACCACCAGCTCTGGGAACCGCTAGTTCCACTGATCTCCATGAAGTGTCCACTCAGGTAAGTGGCCCGTTCTACTGAGCACAGAGGTCATGGAGCAAGGTCAGCTTCCTGGCAGCCCTCCAAATACTGCCTCCTCAGCTGAAACTCACACAGACAGGCTCCTTGGGAGTTGGTTCCTACTCCTCAAGGGAAAGGACTTCAGCACTGAGGAGGTGCTGAGAAGACTTAATGGCCTTGTGGACAACAGTTGCTCCTATGTGTACTGCTGAAGAACCAGCAAAATTCAAACTATGACACTCAAAGAGAAAAGAGACTGGGCTAACCAAGCTTTGCCTTTATAGTTGGTGTTAACTTCCCTTTTATGAGTGGGACTCAAAGACCCTTGGTCATCCCATTAGATGCAATTTTTAAAATGAGCCCTTTAGTGCCTAACACCTGAAGTGTCATGGATGGGGGTGGGGGTTGGGGTCCTCCATCACCTCTCCCAAGTATGAATAGAGGGTATTTCATTGAGGGAGAACAGAACAACACACACACACTTCCCATGCTTGTTTCTGGAGTTGAAAAAGAAGCTGATGAGAACTGTCTCCCCTCTTCATTCCCTGGAGGATACAGACCCCATCTCAGCACTAGAACTCTTCCTGAACCCCTTGACTCATGCTCAACCTTAGCCACCCCGAATTCCCCAGTGAGCCAGAGTTACCACTTGAAGGCTCACGAGGGAATGAGAAACCATTGCACCTTCAGCGAAAACAGAGCCAGTTCACAGAGGTCATGGGCTTTTCACTCACCATCCTCAATTTATATTCTGTAGAAAAACAGATAATAAAAGTAGGCTGTGCCCTTTAGAAAAACAGAGGGGAGGGAAGTGCTGGGTGAGGCAGAAACGTCCATCAACTGATGCCAGGCTTCTCTTCTTGAGAGCACAGCACATGCGGTGAACCCTCCAATAAAGCCATGGAGTCAAGGCACAGGCTGCACAGTCATTTTCTTGCTCATTACCTGCATTCTCCTTCCTCACCCAGCTCTGATTATGGAAGCCAAACAGTGGTTCTTTCATTCCTATTAAAGCAGCCTAGCAACAACAGTAATCCTAGCTGCAGATCAGCAATGGAAGAAGCAGAGGGAGAGGTCACTCGTGGCCTGGTAGGAAATGGATAGTTCAAGATAAATGAATTGGTACTGCCTGCCATTTTTACTTGCCGTCACTTTAATCAATAAGCGAAAAGGTGAATTGCTATTGATCCCTTCAACATCTCTCAACGACACTGTACAAATTACAAAATTGCAAGGGGCGGGGGGTTGGGAGTGAAAGAGGAAGGACAGAGGAAAGAAGTCTGAGCAGTGTGAGAATGCCCTATGTCCCTGGAGTTAGTACTCCCGTCACTGGGTGTTAGACACACTTGGGGGCATGTATGAAGGTGTCTTGAGGAACCCTTCCTCACACCTTGAAGGGCTGGCCATGGAGAGCAGACTCAGGGCCTCCCTCTGTACTCCATGTGCCTGCTATGCCTCATCAGGGCAAGAGGGCATGTGAAGCCATCCGGCTTCTTTCGATGCAAGGCTGGAAGTCTGTATGTCCGATCCCAAGGGCTCATGACTTACTGAAGTTACCATAATTCTGGATGGTAAAGCAAGAATTTAAACCTTCAAGGGCAATCTCTTGCTTTGCATTACTAAACCAACCATTGGGTCAACTGCCACAAAAAACCAGACAGGTAGCAGATAAAGTGAAACCATCTTGCACCATTCTTGATAACAACACAGATCATGGCTTCAGGGGTTCAAACCTGGTTTTTGACCTCAGAGGCTGAGGTCAAAATGTAAAGTTTGATTGGAATCCTGGGGCAATGACTACATGCTGATGGATAGGATGACATTTTCACTTTCAAAACTTGTATACAGTATACAAATCGCTAGTCTTACCACAAGAACCAGGAAACACTGCACACCGTTATGACAGATGGGTGTTAACAACCCATTATCAGGAAGACACACATCTAGTTTCTGATTCTCAAGGCTTAGTTGAACCTCTTGGCTATAAGAAAGACTGAGAGAACCTCTCAGCATTCTGGGACAGCTTCTGTTTAGGATACGTTGCTTATCAGAACCAAAAATCAAGAAGAGAACAATATAACATTTTATGGCAGAAGAAGGGACAATCAACCCAATGAAGTAAACAATGGCTCAGGTTCTAGGACCAGCAGTTCTCCTGTTTTATTAATTGAGTCTAATTATTCAGTTGCAGATGAAAAAATAAAATGATCAGAAGTCCCTCTCCAGGTCACAGAGGGCCTTCAGCTTGTGTATAGCTATTTGTCATGTGGGGTCTTGAGATCCTTAGGAACCTCAGCACCATGCTTTAGTAATCACCTTTCAGTATTCTGCAGGCACGATAGGACCTAATGCTCCCATTTTACAGATGGTGAAACCAACATAAGCAGTTGCATATCCATATGAAACAGAATCCAACTTGAAAAGACTCATGTGTGACAATAGTGAGAGCCCTTCAGGATGCTCGAGGCACTCTTGCTTAAATAAATTACTCTCCGGAGACAATGACTCAGGGGTGTAATTGTGTAATTCTGAGATCACTGATAACACAGTTCCCCAGTCTCCCCCTCCTCCTCCCACAAATACCTGAAGGGCCAAAACGTAGAGCAAAATAAAATGAGAGTTACAAAGCTGCTGATGTGTTTCGAGTGGAAGTGCTGAGATTAGGAGGAGGAAGTGGGTAAGTACACCCTGGGCATTTGGAAATGGCTACGTCTGCAGCTCTGTAGCTGATGAAGGATGAGCTCTGGCTGTCTCCTCCAGGCAGACAGAGAGGTTGGCCCTGCCCTCCAGGGGTGGGGAGCATGGCTGAGAGAGGACAAGAAGATAAGACACAACTATTTAGCAAACACCGCTACCCTCCTACAAGGAATCTTCCAATTCCGAAAGTGACCCTATTCTAAAATTACCAAGTGGCAAGTAGCCAGGCCAAAAATCCATATCCAATCAGTGGTAATGGACTATTTGTTGCATTTCTTCATATAAGGTTGCAGCATTGCTATAAAAATCCTGGGTCAGTAGTTTTAGATTTATTTAACTGGAGAGGTAACAGCATCCCAGCGCTGCCAGCACTGTAGAGAATTTAAAAGTGAAGTGGCATATGCAGCCTCTGGTAGGGGATGAAAGGACCTACTGGTCTTATTTGTATGATCTTCCACCTCTAGCTGGACATTCAATGCCAACATCCTTTCCTGGTAAACATTAAATAGAATCCCACTGCATCAAGAGAAGGGAAAAGGAGAAGAGGGAGACATTATGCTAACCTGGAAAGACAAAGTGAAGTAGTTTCCAATTCAATTCTCCTAACTTAAGGGAGAGCTTCTGTTTTTGCTGTCCATTGGACTGTCCCAAAGGATTTGGCTTGGGGTCCTTTTCTTGTCCCTTTCAATCCTGGTTAACACCTAGACATTTCTTTAGAGCTCCTGCCTGACATTTCACTATCCTCAAACCTCTAATTTAATACAGATCAAAGATAAACTTTTGGCAATCTCAGATGGCTGTGGTCATGGTAAGAGCACTGCTATTCCATTAGAGAATAAGGAAGCCAGGATCTCGTTAAGTCCTATATTCCTCATTTTCAAGTCACAGTGATGGTGGGAAATAAGCAAGGTGAGAAGTCCTGTGTAAACGGAGGGAAAGTGTGGAGATCCCTTTGTACTGGCCTCTAAATACTCCTATGGCAGTTCTAGTGCATGCCAAAGATACTCAAGTCCTTATTTCTTAGATGCCAATGAGGTATTTGTGGGGTCCTGGCCTCCCCACTCCTTGATAATGGTTGGCCTTGGCTGGCCGAAGTCAAGTGTAGAAGAGGCTGTGCATAGGTTAGGACTCTGGCATTACCTCTGGACCTTTGCTTTTCCACTAAATGTTACACTGCCTACAAAGAAGTGATTCTAATGTGTAGGACCTTGCAGAAGGAAAGGCAAAGAGACCCTTTTATTTATTTCATAGATGAGTCTAGCAGACTGATGGTATTAACACATTCCTGTGAACTGAGTCCCAGGGTGGCAAACAGGAATTGGTGGAAGTGCCAAATATATTTAACTGGTAGTAGCTTCTGGGAACCCTGTTTTGAGAAGGTTCTGAGTCCCAAGCCAATGCAGTGCTGTGACCGATTGGAAATGTCTGCCATGGATACAAGACTGGATGGGGCAGCATGTATGTATTTGCCATCACTGGCTTTGGGATGTGTCACATACTGGAGAGGACTGACTACTGTTGTTTGTTGATTCTAATATGAATGCTGCTCCCAACACACATCTATGCCCAGCCTACCTCCCTATTCCGGCTATAGTGGTTTGTCCACACTGAAGTTCTAATTCTAGATTTTAGCTAAATACTGAGAGAACTTTCATTCATAATAAAAGTGATAATGCAAGCTGTTGTTCACTGAGGGTTTATTATATACCAGGGCTCTAGTGCTGGGCACTTTACAAATATATATTATTTCCACAATATTGTTATGAAAAAGGTATCCTTGTTATAAGTGAGACAATTAGGTTTAGCAGGACTGCTGCCCTGCACAACCCTAGGGACACCATTCATATTGAATTCTATTATGCACTGAGACTGGCCTGGTTTTAGAGAGGCTAAGAATCATGTCCAAGATTACACAGTAAAGAGTAAATCTGTGATGAAACCCCAAGTCTGACTCTGCACATGTCACTAGCAGTGCTTTTGTCAAGTGATCAGGAAGGGAAAGATGCCTTTAAATGTTCAGAAGATGATTCTAAGAATGAGCTTTGTCCTTCCTGAATATGTGACACATGTTGTTCAGACCAGGTTAGGGTACCTCTGCTATTCATTCTAGAGCTTGCTCATAATCTTATTTCATGCACCACAGCATTTCATAACAGACCAGTGGTCACTTTCATTTATAAAATCCATTTAAGTTCAGCTGACCATAAACTTGTCACGGGTGGAGTGGCAAATGGGAAGTTCATCAATAAAGCCTGGTTTGGAACAGAGGATTTCATCCAGCCCTTGGCCACAGACACAGGCAGTGGCCATGATGATGACAAGAAGAGGGCAGGGTAAGGTTGGCTCATTTACCAGAACAGTCACTCCTGTGTCCTTGAGGGAGTCACATTGGAACACCAGAATGTTAGTATTACCTGGAGAGCAAATGCAATCTACAATCTGCTTACTCTTTGCTGGCAGCACAGACAGCCCTGCTACTGTATTAAGAGCCGTGTTCTAAAAAGATGTCAGTTGAATTATATAATTCCAGGGGGAAATTAACACAGGCAGTGGGGATGGGAACAGTCAGGACAAACGGAACAGGGAGGTATGAAGCCTGATGACCCCCAAACATGCCAACATGAAAGCTCACACACAAGTCTACATGGATGTTAGGCTCCTGGGTGAGGTTCAGCAGAGACTGGGTAAGCTTGTACAAGGTCATTTTTTATGTGATCTGCTAGTCAGAAGATACTAATGAAACAGAACTATTTTCCAGGTTAGGCTCCCAGAAGCAAGTGGACAGACTTCATAATGGATTTCACCTGAAAAACAAAAACTCTGAGCTGCTTTTCTTCAGCTCTTTCTTATTATACTCATATTAGCTTCCTAAAGAAAAACAAAGTGCTCTCATCAAAGCTTAAGCAGCAGTCAGTATTCAGGATGACAGAAGAGGTAAAAGAAACTTGGAATTGTTACCAGGGGCATCTATTTACTTAAAATAAATGACACCCAGCTCTCCCAGCAAATGCTTTCTTCTGAGGAGTCCAGTGGTCTCTGTCCTCTTGGTAGTATTTCTCCAATTGTTCTGGGTCATGGACTCTATGCAGCTATACAGAAGGCAGACCAGGAGGCTATGTGGCTGGCAATAGCTATTTTCCATAGGGATGTCTCATAGAGAACACAACTTTATGGCAGATGGGTGGATAGACTCAAATATGATAGGTGGTAGGGGTTCTGCTTAACAAGGCTCTGTTTGAAGGATTTTCATGACCCTTTGTAATAATAATCTTGCAGTGAACAAGTGAAATGCATTCCCTAATGGCAACTGCCCACCACACTCACTTCCGGACTCAAATTAGATGAGGTTCACAGTAAGTACTGTTGGCCATTTCAGTAGAAAGATGCAAGAGTCAGTTTTGGGACACTGATATGAGTTAGAATTAAAGATAGAGCAGAAACATTAGTGGTAGGGCCCGCCTTGGCATTGGTAAGGCTTCTACTTATGGAGAAAATGGAACTTGTCAGGTCTAAGGACTATACCTCTTATTTCCTTTTACTGGTTCAAACAGTAAGAAAAACAAATTGAATTGGCAAAGAAGACACAAAAGTCTCTCAAGGAAAAGTTTACAACAGTTGAGACCAACTCCCCAGGGAAAGGAAGAATCCCTCTGCTAAAAAGGATTTTCTTCCCTGGGATAGAACTATATCCTTGAGACTTTCTGACATGTCGCAAGGAGGCCAAATATCTTGAGGTCTGAAACCTTACCCTTATTCTGCCCCCAACCCCAATGGCCAGCCTGGGATGTGAACACTGGCCTCTGGAGGGCAGTGAGGCCTATCCAACCTATAACAGTCAGCCTGCGTGACATAATTACAGGTAATAGGATCATGGCCAAGCCAATGAAAAGTTAGGCCCAGCAGCTATTTCGAAGAATGGATGCAATACTATGCTTGACTGGCTATGAAAGTTCCAAGCAGAAGAACAGGGAAATAGACACCAGCTTAGCTGAGCCAGCAGCTTTGCAGAGAGGAATCCCACTGGAGCCAGCACACTCTTGGCACCTACCAGCACCCACCAGCAAATGCTGCTGAGCTTGCTTGGGGAAGCTACTGGTAACTGGCTATCTGAATTTAAAAGCTGATAGTGAAGACCCAGCTTCCAGGGAGAAGGAAAAAAAGGCACTGTGAGGGCCCTGGCTGGTGGCACAGTGGACAAGGTGCCAGCCTGCAAACCCAAAGGTCACAGGTTTGATTCCCAGCCAGGGCACATAACCAGGTTGCAAGCAGGTCTCCAGCCAGGTTTGTAGCTGGAGGCAGGTGAAAGGCAACCACACAATGATGTCTTTTTCCCTCTCTGCCTCTCTCCCTTCCCCTTTCTCTAAAAATAATAAATAAAAGAACAACAACAACAAAAAACAACCAACCAAACAAAAAAACCCCAGCACTGTGACAGTATCCCCCTTTCCTCATTTTAACCTCACCTCTTCATTGTGGTACCATTTGCATTTCTGGGCTGGAATGGGTTTGGGGAGCCCTCCTTCTAGGGCTTTTAGAAATACTTGGTGAGGGCCAGGAGCCCAGAAATGAAGGGGCTATAAGTGGGCACATAACAGCCTATCCCTGAACAGTAATTTGTTGACTTGAACTTCAAAATAAGCACTTCACACCTAATTATCAGTTTGATCCACAAAAACAGAGGATGGGAAACATACCCGGAGGAAAGGAGATAAGTAGCCTCAATTTAGGAGACTGATGAAAGGACATCAATGCTTTCTTTTTTTTGATCACTGGATTTTTTTCCAAAACACTCACATATTATTACTTCACTACATTTAACTATTCTGGTTGGCAAGATGGGGAGAGGTCAGAGTCCCATAGTAAGTCAATAGTCAGTTCTTGGTAATGGACTTTTTCAATGAGAAGCTGATGAATTAGCAGCTGTCTGCCCAGCCTCAATACTCAAGCTCCAAAGTCTTCTCTGCCCCACAAATGCTGAGTTTAGAGAGTTTCCCCAAAGAACTATAAAGGACAACAAAAGAACAGGCCTACTTCCCAATGTCTAGAATTAGGCTGTAGGGAATCAGTTGATTTAACCAATATGTATTTATTGAGTATCTCTTACGTACTAGGCAAAAGTACAAAGAGCACAGACAGAGCAAGTTCCTGTCCTTGAGTTGTTTATAGTCTAGGGGGGAGACCAACACAGATCCTTCAACATTAATGGTGAGACATGATGGATGTATGCATGGGGTACTATGGGGACTATAGAAAGGGCATCTTATCCAGCCTGGAATATCAACGGAAGGCGTCCTAGGAAAGGAGATCAATCTTGAAGAATGGCAGGAATAAGAAGGCAAAGAAAGGGGATGGTTGATATACTGGGTGGAAAACTTAAGCTGACCTAAGGGGTGGAAGAGAAAGAATGGCATGATATATATAAGGTCAGTTCTGATGAGGTACAAATTATGAAACAAGTAGCCGTTGAAATTATGAAACAAGTAGAAGTTGAAGAGGTAATCAAGGATATGAATAAACTAAGGAAATTAGATTAGAAATAGGATTATAGATATACATAGTCCTATTTTACACTGATCACATACATGATCAAACTGAAGACAAATAGTTTATAGAGGAATCTTTATACAAAAAGTAAAGCGCACAAAGGTCAAACGACAGATGCAGCAGGATGTCAGAAGGCGTAAGAATTGTGACAAGAGTATTTTGGGGAGGAATATCCAGAGCAAATTCTTTAAATCAGCCATTTTCAACCAGTGTGCCCCAAGAATTTTTAAAACATGCAATACCCGATTGCTTAGCTTAGGTCACTGACCTCTTTTTCCTTAGACCATCCAATTAAAAAATGATGATAACCAACACAATAGCTGTCCAATATGAATGAATCAAAATTATACCTTTTTTCTGGGAGGGTCAATCAGCAACAATGATATTTTCTGGTGTGCTGTAGATTTTTAGTAATTAGTTTATATGTGCCACAAGAGGCAAACGACTGAAAATCACTGACCAAAAGGAAAACAGTCAGTGGTCCTGACTATATACTGATAGTCAGGTATTGTATGTTTTAAAAATTCTTGCAGCACATCCGGTTGAACATCGCTGCCCTAGATCCCAGTGCCATCTTGTGAGCATCCAGCACCAGACTTTTTACCTGAGATGAATTTGGGAGTCAGTGCTGGACTTCGGGGAAGGAAGTCCTTCACAAATTAACTAGTTCTAGATATTTGAAGGTTGAGGAATGATAAAATACAGTGCAAAGAATGGTCACCTTCTAACAGCAAAGTTGGCAAAATGGGAGAAAAACCACCTAATTTGGTATGCAGGCGTTTGGGTGTCGGTTATTTGCCCTATAACAAGCGTTGTGAATATAGAGAGGCAGGTCACACTGTGTACCTCAGCTGCCCGAACTGCAAAATTGGGATATTTTTCTTATAGGCTTGCTATGAGACTAAAATGAAATATGAAAGCACTGTTAATGCTAGAAAATGCTAGGTAAAATGAAACTCTGATCACTATTAAGACAGAGACTTTTACCTGATCCCCCTTCAAAGAAAATAGCCTTAAATGGAAAATGATCACGCCCAATGGTGGGTGATCAACTGTCAGGAACGTGGGGAGGCAAGAAGAGCCTTAGCCCCCACACAGCCTTTCACATCTTGTGGGATAAGAGCTGTGTGGAGAGCTGGCCCAGCTGCATTCCCTCTTCCTTGGTCAGTGGCAGAGAGAATCTAGAATATGGTGTCTTTGTGCAAATAAGTGGAACATTGCCTGACAGCCGGCTTACTTTTCCATCAGGTTACTATTTGTGGCTCAGGGAGGGTTACCAAGGGTCATGGTGCTCAGGGAGAGCCAGAGAGCGGTGCGTCACCAGCCTCACCCTACCAGCTGTCCTTCATCCTCCTAGATTTCCCTGTGGCTTGAACTATCCTCATTGCTTTAATCCAGAGATACAACTTTGCTACTGATCCTCCTCCCATGTGTCTCCTGGATAGAGAAGGGCCTACAGACAGATGGGAATAGGAAGAGTCAGAGAGCATATACTGTAGTGCTTGTGGGGAAATGTGGAGAAGGACTGAGGGTGTGGTGGGGGAGGGGACAGCACAGAGTTATCTTTTTCTGACAAGATGCTGGACACCTGGTGCTGAAACAATGGCGACAGAACATGTTCCTTTTATTCTAAGTTTTCTTTCCCAGCCAAATGCCCCTCCATACATACATGAATTTCACTGCTGAATCCATACTCCCAGAAACAAATACACATTCTTCAAACAGCAACAGCTACTTGTAATGCTTTTATGCATCTTTGTTTGTACAAAAGCAGGGGGTAGTGGGAGAGAGGGAATCCAGGACTGTGCCCTGGCCACTGGAGCCTGCAGAATGAGCTCCCCAGGGGGACATCCTCCCTTTGATGCCAGCAGGAAGAAGGGAAATAGGTCAGGGCAGCAGCCAGAGTTTTTAGCTCGTGCTGTCCAGCAAGAGGATGTCATTTTCCAGGCAGCAGCAAAGGGCAACCTCCAAGATCTCAGAGAGGACACAGGGTTCACTGAGAAAGTCCTTGGAAATGATCACCAAACCTCTGCATCCTGCCCCCTACCCCAGGGAATTGCACTTCCTACAGCCTGGAACTGTGAAGAGGGTTAACTTGCAGTATTGATATTTTTAATATCATCAGACCGCCACTTCTCTTCAAGTGCAGGTTTTCCTAAGAGTAATGCCAGTGTTGGCTAGCTGGCCTTCTGCAAGAAGGTGTGAGGAGATTCCAAGTCACTGTTTCACTTACAGGTAGGGCCCTATAAGAAAAGGATGGCTTGGGGCTGCTCGATCACTGTGTTTTAGACAGGAATACCAAGACAGGAAAGAATCATTTACCCAGGACCACATGATAACTGGAGTGTGAAAACCTAGCAGTTTGCACTTTTAAGCCGGTTATCTACCCATTAGCTAATGCTATCTCTCACCACTCCTTCTGGGAAGATGCTAGCAATGAGCACAATTCCCCGTCTGGGAAATTACCCCAGATCTTTCTATCCTTGGCTGCATGGCAGAGAATTACTTGCATGAGGCAGCTGTATTGGGTGGATGGGTGGGTGGGGGGAGGCGGGGTGTCACCAAGCACATGCCATTAAAAGGGACACAGCACTCACAGCTCATAGTCACAGCTGTAGCAAGAGACACAATGATCTCACATTGTATGGCCCAGAAGTAGTCCAGCCTCAAATGTAGGGGACACAAGAGCAAACTCATAACAAGACACTGAAACCCAACTTTGTACAGTAGGGGTCAGCAAACTTGTTGAATCAAGGGATAGATAGTAAATATTTTAGGCTTTGCAGGCCCTTGTAGCCTGTTATAATTACTCAGCTCTGCCATTACAGCACTAAAGCAGTGTAGAAAATACACAGAACAATTAGTGTGTCTGTGTTTCAACAAAACTTTGTTTACAAAGACTGGCAGATTTGCCCACCCCTGCTATACACCAACTGAGTCAGCCTGGAAAGAACTGTTGAGCTTACTCGATTTTCTCTAAATAAAAATAAGTCAAGTCCTTTGAGAGCTCCTTGGCTGTTTTGGCCTTCAAGGTCACAAAAGGAATCAGGTAAAAGGTAATCAATTAGGTAGCTAACTCTAGGGCGACACCACCAGAGCACCTAGACCACTGACCTAGAAGAGTCCTTGTAAACTCCCAACTCAGGAAAATGAACAAAAAAGTCACTGGTTGAAGAGAACCATGTAATAAAATGGAGAAAAAGAAGACATGGAAGGAGAAGCTCAAAAAAATGGAGCTGAGTGATGGCTGGAAGTGTCAACAGCTCTGTGTTGGCTAGCATCATTATAAAACACATTTGAGGAAAGCAAGGCTATCAGGTCTCAAGTTAAAGGGGGGTGAGGGAGAAGATCTCAAATGTAAAGAAGAGACTTGTCTGAGACTGGCGGGCTCCACATGAGGAATGGATGAAAACACTACATTTCTCTCTTCATTCAAAATAGAGATAGGGACAAGGAGCAATTCCTGGGCTGGCTACCCATAGCCAAGAAAGACATTGTACTTTATTCATAAACAAGGGGTCACTTTTCAGGACCCCTTTTCAGGTCACCCAGCTCCTTAGCCTTCTGTCCCCTCCTTGGCAGAGGGCAAACCCAGGGGTAGTATCTATTACACAGTCTCTCCTTCCTCCACTCCATATCCTCAAGTCAGGTTACCTGCTCAAGTGTGTGAGTCCCACAATGGCCATGCCTTTGTGGGATCCACACAGGGGCCCAGGAGGGGCTGTGAAATCAAGATATCTGTGTGCTTCTCCTTTCCTATATGGTAATGAAGATTTACAGTAACTGGGAGAAGCATGTAGAGAAATTCTGGCCAAAACTAAAATAATAAAAAGAAATATTTCAAGGGGAGGAATAGGGCAGGGTCAAGGACAATCACATCTTCACAATACCTGATTACCTGAGCAAAATCTGATTATCAAGGGGATAGGAGTAAGGTACAAAACACCAGTTCAGTTGTGGCCATCACAGCAGCACTTGACTCCAGAAGAGTCCCTGGAGTGGACTGCGGCACAATGGAGGTCACCCTGAAGGTAAGAACTACATGGAGTGGGAGGCTGTACACCGAGACACCCAGGCATTACATGGCACTTTCTCCTAAAGGTGGGAAGGACCTCTGCATCTGCAGTACCAATGCACCTGGTTTCCTAGATCCTTGAGGGGTGTGGAAAGGAAGGTAAAGAGAAAAGTTCTGTAGAATAACTTAGGTAATAAAAATGAGGGTACTATATGGGTACAAACAAGCAAATGAAAACACCTATAACAAAACAACGTCCTCTCTTCCTGAACTGTACAGAAAATGTTTTCATATATCACTAAAAAAAGACCCGAAGAATAGGCTATAACTGGTTTCTTTAGTCAAAATTCCAAATTATCCTTATTTTTTTCCTCTGGATAAAGATCTTTCAAAAACAGTCAGCCCTGCTGGCCTGTGAACCCAAAGGTCACTGGTTTAATTTTTTTGCCAGGGCACATAACCAGGCTGCAAGCCAGGTCTCCAGCCAGGTCTGTAGCTGGAGGCAGGTGAAAGGCAACCATACATTGATGTCTCTCTCCCTCTCTGCCTCTCCCTTCCCCTCCCTCTAAAAATAATAAAGTCTTAAAAGCAACAACAACAAAAACAGTCAGCCCAAGTAATCAAATAAGCAGCTAAGAAAATGTAGAAAGGCTCTTTACCAAGAGACCCACCCCTCTCTTAGGGCTGGGTTCTAAGACTGGGACCCTACAAACATGAAAGATAAATATTAACTTTGGATTAGACTAAGAATCTGCAAACTTGCATGCCTGGAGCATCAAAATAGATGGAGAAAAATGTTATCTTTTTCAATAGTGAAATACCAGCAAATACACAAACAAAAGTAAGGTCATAATAACCATGAGAGAGTAAGAGCTTTGGGCCACTCACTCTTTCAATGGTCAGCATTCTCTTTGACCCCCTCGTGCTATTGAGTATCGCCAGTGGGCCAGAAACATAATCAGGAAGAAAAGTGGCTGGGGAAAAAAAGAGTTGAAAAGAAAGGAAAAGGAACTTTAGGAGATGAGAAACAATAGGAAGATGACTGTGATGAAAAACAGGAGGCAAAACAGTGTGATTGAGATAGTAAGTCGTGAGGATGTAACGAACAAATATCTCAGGCCATCCAAGTGGTGACTTTTCCCCTCCATCTAAAGAAGGGCAGACAAACAACCACCTGTTGCTCATTCCTCTGTAATGTCTTTAAGTCATGATATTGAATGGACTCACCTGCTTTTTCCAACGTGAAACTGCTCTGTAGTTCCTTATTCAAAGGCCCACAGAGAGTAAAATTCTACAATATTGGCCCCTTCTACCTAATCACTGGGCCATTTCAAAAACTTTAAGTTACCAATAGACAACTAGAGTGTCTGAATTCTCTCTTTAATTGATAAAAAGTCAAGCTACATTGTGCAGTTATAGAATAGAGGGAGCAGGAAGGTACCTTGAATGACAATACATGACTTCTTCACAAACATAAACTCATTTTACCAAAAGCAAAATAGAGGGCAACGTGAAACTGATGAGACAACTAAGGGATTGAAGTCCTGCCTCTCAAGGTACTTATGGCCAAGAAATGTGAAGCAATCAACACCCAGTGGTTGCAGCTGATGTTTGAGAGCTGGGATTTGCAGCTCTCAAACTACGAATTCAGAATTTCTTGTGCCACACCACTGCACAAAATGAGAAGGCAAGTGCTAGGGAAATCCCAAAGAGATAGCTACCAACAGCAAAAAAAGCTGCTTAGTCAGGAGTCAGAGTAGTGTTTCTTTTGCCCTGGACAGTGTGGCTCAGTTGGTTAGTGTTGTCCAGTGAACAGAAAGGTCATAGGTTCGATTCCCGATCAGAGCACATACCTGGGTTGCAGGCCAGGTCTCCAGCCAGGTTCCCAGTTTCTATTCCTCTCTACCTCTTGCCCTAAAATCAGTATGTCCTCAGATGAGGATTTAAAAAGTGGTGGTTCTCTTAAGGCCAAGAGAGTCCAACATAAGCATTTTGGGCTAGTCTGTTTTCCTGTACCTCTCATACCTATTTCCTGGTGATTCAAATCAAAAGGAGAGATGCTGAAGCTTACAGGTACTTGTATCACTTAACATCCCAAAGAGGCCCACACGTCTGATCTCAAAGATGTAAAAAGGCCTGTGCACAGGATAACCTCTAGGAGCCCATAATCCTTTAGCTCTGAGTATATTATGATACTATTGCAGGAAAGCTGGAGGGGCCCTATGGATTTGACTGTAAAAGAAATGAGGACAAAGGCAGATCTAAAATCCTAAGCCTCAGCCCCGCACACTGTCCCCACTGTTCTCTTCCTGTGCCCACCGAGCAGGATTAGTGGCCGGCACGGTCCTGGGAGGAGGACAGATCTGTTGACTACGACTTGATAAAAACCAGCAGGTAGGTGGGCACTCTAGCAGACGAGACATCTAACTTCTGCCTGTAAGAGCCAGCCCAACAGGCAGAAACAGAAATACAATTAAATTAAGTCAGAAAACTCACTATAGAAAAGGCAATTGATCAAAGATTCAAATAAATGTTCCAAGAAAATTGGCCTCTGACAGGGTTAGTCAAGCTTCTATATCCAACTGGAGGCAGGCAGTTCAGGCTGGTTCGCCAAGCAGGACTGCAAAGCTGTGAGCTCCCGGCATCAGGATCCTGTTCGCCCGATCACCACGCATCCCAGGACACCAATGGTGAGGAGCAATATGGGGGCGGCTGGCCAATGATTCAGGGCTCCAGGAAATAAGATGTGGGCAGACACAGAATGGATCATGGATGTGGAAGGCTGAGCACCAGAAAAAGTGAGGCCAGTTTCTGACATGGCTGAGAAACATCAGACCGAGTAAGCCGGCTTTCTCACTCCTCCTCAATACAAAAGCAACTGGGAAGATGGCCTACCTCTCGCTGCAGCACCAGTTCCTTGGTGAAAAGTGTCGCTTCCTCATTGAAGGGCTCTCCTTCCTGCACCAAGCCTGGGAGGTTTCGGGGTCCTCTGGGGCATTCGATGCCTATGTCAGGAGA
This sequence comes from Noctilio leporinus, assembly GCA_004026585.1. NCBI lineage: Eukaryota > Metazoa > Chordata > Mammalia > Chiroptera > Noctilionidae > Noctilio > Noctilio leporinus. Next base: position 219,043 of record PVIW01000899.1, on the reverse strand, counting down.
AAAGGAGAGTTAGCGATGAAAAGAGAACACGAGTCTTAGTGTCCACAAAGGACGGTCCCTGGATACTTCCAATAAGACTGGCATTGGATCAGACTGCCATAGTATCTGACATAAGGTACAGGTACTAGGAGAAGGGAGTTTGGTTTGCTCCAGGTGGGAAAGACCAACACTATCATGGTAGCGAAACTGGGGAGGCGTTCTTAGTTACAGCACCCGGGAACTGTCAGGAGGAACCAGTGGGTTCCAAGTCAGGTATAAAGGGGACACACATGCACAAGTCCTGGCCTGGGACTCCTTGCTCCTTATGGTCCTAGTCTTACCACTTGAACCATCACTTACATAAATGGCTCTCTTACCTAGATTATACTGATAGTCCCAGCCGCCCTGCATCCTGAGAGCCAGCCATTCCGGCGGGCTCCCACACATTTTCTCTTTGCTATCCAATTTTCCCATCAAGTTCAAAGTGTTAACTCAGTGTCATTTTCTTCTTCAAATAAGCTTTCCCTCTGTCCTCTGGCTATATTTCAGACAATAGTACCACCAGTTTTTTCATTCAGAATCAGAGACAGGAAAACAAAATCTGATGAAGTATCAGGTATCTGGAGTCAGAGAGACCTGGATTCACATCCTAACTCTCTTATCCACTTTGTTACCTTGGCCAAGTTACTGTACCATTCAAAGCCTCCAAAAAGCTTGTATAATAATATATCTATTTCATATGATGGTTGTGTGAACCAGGGAAGATTATGTATATAAAATAGCACAATGCCTGACATACAGAAATGTTCAATGCATTTTAGCTCTGATTATTCAATCATTATCATTATTACTCTTCGCAGTTACCCATGCTCCAAATCTCAAACATCTTTCATTCTACAGTAGCCTGTAAGATCCCTGAGGACAGAATCCCACCCTTCACACATCTCTGTATCCAAGACAGTACTTTACACAAAATAAGTGCTCACTATCCAACTTAAGACGGCCTTTTCTGCCCTGGCAGGTAGCTCAGTTGCTTAGAGCATTGTCCTGATACACCAAGGTTGCAGGTTTGATCCCTGTTCAGTGCACATGTAATAATCAACCAATGAATGCCTAAGTAATTGGAACAACCAACTGATGTGCCTGTCTTTCTGTTTCTCTCTCTTTCATCAATAAAAAAACAAAACAAAACAAAAAAGACTGCCTTTTCTTCCTCTCTTTGATGCCATTAATCACTTTGCAAATATATTTATTGTTAATAGTGCTCATTTGTGACAGGCCATGAAGTCACATTTTGATGTATAAATTAAACTTACAAATATTTTCTTTTACATCATATTGCAGTAAAAAGTTGAACCAGGCTAGAGATAGAAAAGAAAATGATCAAATTAGGGGGAGGACACATTAGGGCCTGTGTCTTTGATTCACTGCTGGTGGCTCCTGCTGCCGTAAGGCGGTATTGTGAGGTGTTACTCCTTATTTACAAACAGCCTGAGGTGAAGAACAAGGGATCTGGCACCGAGACAAAGCAGCTGAGCACCCAGGCTACTGTAAACATCAAGGCCTCATGAAAGGAATCTATCAAATCAAATGCAACCCTACATGGGGAGCCCAGCAACAGGAGAGAAACTCCAGGAGGAGAGCCTCTTGCGCAGGTGGCCACGGCCATTCTCCTGTCCCAGCCAAATGAAATAGCTGAGGGGCCCCTCCCACGTGATCACCAGAGTTGCCCCATTCCCAGCACCTCAGCACTAGGCTGTAAGGGGAGGTGAAACTGATTTTGGTAAGACAGCTATAAACTCAGAGCCAAAGAGCCTGAGATTAACCCTGAAGGCAGAGATGGAGCTGGAGTAAAACAGAATGAAAGATAGCCTATGGTTTTCACAATACCAACAGCCAAAAACACTTTTTACTTTATACCTGCAAACTAAGCAAGAAAATAATTGTCAGAGAGAAAACTAAACAATTCTATTCAACTTTGGGGCCACGTAACCAGGGCAGATAAAGCATCACTGCAGAAACGAGAATAACGCAAACCCGAGCAGTCACTCCGTTCCCACCCTCAGCAGCCATTTGCTCGGGGCTCGCTGCGGCAGCTGGTAGGGCTGTTGCACGGAGCCCAGACTTGGGATGAGGACGGGCCAGGCGACGGGGCCTTGGGGGAAGAACTTCCCCTGAAAGGGCACAGAAGTTAACTGGGTCTCAGTGGGTGAGTTGATGTACACATCCTATTCCTCTGTCGCTTTCCCAGTATTTGGAAATCTCAAGAGATGCCAGCAGTTCTCTCTGAATCCTAGGAGACCACCAAGTGACTAAATGCAGAAAACAAGATGGCTCAACGAACCCAGGGAGTTAAACGAGTCAAGATGAAATATACTCAAAATATCTTTCAGAACAGAGTCCCTGGGGGCCGTGGTGAACAGAGCCCAACCACTCCATGTAGACGTGAAGACAAAGGAAGGCCTCTGTTACGTGTTTCTCTGCTTTCTAACCCAAGGGCTCAGCTCCAGTTGTTCAAGAAGAGGGGGCTGAAGTAGGCTGTCTCCTCGCCCTTTTAAGTAGACATGTACTTAAATTAAGTACCCATGCACATCAATTCCTGTCAGGGAGGTAGGTGAGAGAAAGAAGAGGGAGCACAAAAGTTGCTGGAGAACACGAGTATTATGCCTGCTTTTTTCATTTACTTTTCTTTTGGGCTGGCTATTTACTCTTCTTTGACTTGTCTTCTCTGAAGTGACCCCTTCCCAGTCATAACCTGTCTCACTGTCCCATTTCAGCTCAGAGTCAGATATGGCTTAGCTGACACTTAGAATATGCAGAGAGAAGTAGCATCTTAAAAACAGAGCCAATGGAGGCAGGTATCAGAGTTAAACCTGGTTACAAGTCTGGAAGAACAAAGAGGGAAAATGGACAATTACTGAGTACCCATGATTACCTAAGAATTGACATAAGTCCCAAGATCATGAAGCTACTAAGTGGCCTATTGGAACTTTAGACTGTCAGATGCTAAAGCCATTGAAGAAAAGTACAATTTTGGAATTGAAAATCATGGTAACCAAAGGGTGTTACAACCCAAAGTGGAGACTAGGTAGGCAGGAGAGTCCAGGGCCCTATGGTGCTCAATTTCTTGTTGGACAACTGAACAGAGTTGGGGAAGTCCAGGAACAGCCGGTATTCAGACATAAAATGAAGGGGTGTGTGGCCTGGGGGTGGTTATGGTAGCAGTGTTTCAGGCACTGTCAGACTAGAGCACCAAGGCAGGGGGTTCCTACATAGATGGGGAGACCCCAGGCAGAATACCAAAACAGGGACTCAGAAACGTGGAGTAGGCAGCAAGAGGCAAAATCCAATCCCAGCCTAGGGTCAAAGTCAGAGCCACGATAACAGGAAGGGTTTGCTGACTTTGTCTGAATGTACAGGTTAGTGCTTTTCAAACTTCATGATCCATATACACATGTACAGTACATTTGGGTCTATACACTTGATACAATATAACAAAGTTTCCACAAAATAATGACTAATGTTGACAGCATGTGCTGTGTTCTGTCTCTCTTCTGTTTGAATTCATTAAAGAAAAAAAAAAAAAGGTGGTTATGACAGTGAACTCATTTAGGCCCCTCAGTAGGGCAAGACCCACTGCCTGAAAAACACTGGTATAAACCAACGTGTGAAGGAAAAAGGCCAGCAAAGGTACACAGGCCTGACCGCCTTCTTGGGGACTTCTAAGGCTTTGCTGAGTGCTTATGTATCAGTGTCAAGGCTTGCTTTTGCGTCCCAAGGGACCAACGGACAGGGAAAGAAATGTGCTGTCCGCTAATGCGAAACCAAAGGAGTATTAACATTCTAACGCTGAAAAGACAGGTGTCACAGCTAAAAACCAGGTGAGGACACATGCTGTCAGCAAGGAAAGTTCTACTGTGCCCTCGTTTCCCAAAAGTTTGGTCAGGAAGTAAACACAGCCATGCTGCACCTTGACTCAGGCGACTGCGGTACTGCGCAGCTTTGTTACCAGTAAAATGCACCTTTCACAAAGTTAAGAAAACAGATCAGGAGAAAGTTGGGTTCACAGAAGGGGAACCTGAGGCTGAAGCTGCGAGCTAGGCAGGCCAAAACGCAGCAATGGAGAGATCCCCACACTGTAAATACAAGGTGAGATATCACAGGCGTTTCAGCGGCTCTCCTGCCAGGTGAGGAAGTACCTGTGACTCTGGCTAGTGACTATACCTAATAAGAGCCGTCTTTTCAGATAATGCACCGATGCAGTGCCACCTGCTAATAAAAAAGACCGATTAACTACTCTGTGCTTCAAATACCACAGGTGCAGGTCGACCATCAAATTGCCCCGGAAACTTACAAGCCATTCAAAAATCAAAAACATTCAAATAATAATGATTAATAATAATAATACCCCATACTTAAAAACCCTCATAAACACTCCTGAACATTTTCCTTCTCTATTATGGGATGTGCCAAAATGAAGAGACGCTGTGCCTGCGGGGCCTTCCCAGCTGACTTCCACCAATGGCGGCCACAGAGCTCGACACCCCCTCACCCTCCTGTTTTGAAGTCGGTCCCCCGACTGCTTTGAAGCCCTACAGACCTGTCTGCCTATAAGTGGAAACTCATTATTTTTCACACATTTTCTATGCTTTCTGGGTATGATGGTTGAGTAAGGCCATTTAGAACTAAACAACAACAACAAGAGGATTTGCCTCGTTTTGTCTGGTTTAGGGAGAGAATTCAGGACTAGCCTTCAGCGCACTGTGGTTACAGTTTCTGTTCTGCCCGACAAAGCATAAGCCCTCTCCAGGCCCCATGATCTCTGTCTATAAAATGAAGCCGTTCCAAAGTCTCCCTGGCCATAGAATCCTACACATTTTGGTTATGCTCTTTTAAGATTCCTCACCTAAGGCTTCTCTCATGGAGTACAGGGTACCTCCTTTCAAATTTAAAATGCTGGGCTACAAAGCAGTCCATTAAAAAGAAATTATACATTTGCAGATATTGACTAACTGAGTCAATTAACAAATAGTTTGGTCAGTCAGCACTGGAAAAGAAGTACAAACTCTTGTTAATGATACAATAATGGCCATATGAGAGATTCTATTGATGGCTATGTAAGAGTCATGTATCACTATTTTTACATTGCATGTTGAGTTTTATGATAATTAAGCTTCTGCGCTCAAAGTGCATTTGCTTTCTTCTTTATTGGGAGCTAAAGGGAAGAGTGGTAAATCTGCCTTAGCTGGAAGTGACAGCTTCCTAATGGTAATTAACTCCAGCAAACAAGAGACCAGCCATTAGGGGAAGAAAACAAAATTCTAGTGGAAACAGGAAGCGATTGGAAGGATTAGTCAATGGTGCATACTACACGTGCACTGTGTGCTCACGACCACATGGCACGCTACCGAGGGAAGGGAATAAACAGCGTGCAGGCGTCATTTCTGTCTTCTGCCTACTGAGGATATCCAAACGTGCCACAGTTCACTTCACAGGCCTTTCCTCGACGGATTTCACAAATACGTATCAGTGCCTACTTTGGGCTATGCACTGTGTTGGAAGCTGAAAACTCAATGATGAAAAAGAAAGACTGTGTACCAATGAATTACCATCATGAAAACATTACTCTATCATTGTATAAGGTATGTTACTGGTAATTGAATTCGCTATTCAGCCTGTAGGTTACAGAATGTTAAAAAAATAGCACGTGTATCTAGGAAACTGCTGGTCGAATGTACCAGACAAGTCATTACAAGGGCCCACCATGCCATGTCCCTTGTTAGGGTTGGCCAACAGACATCTATTTTTTCTTGCATATGGCCCTGGCCTCTGTCTTCTCCCCTCACCACAAACTGGGGATGGAGGGCAGAGCAGAAGATGAGGCAGGACAGGGAAGGAGTGTGGCCACTGCGCCTGACTGAAGGAGCTGCAGTCGGCTTGGCAGAGGGACAAAGCTCTGTTCAAACAGAAATGGGAAGTACCCAGTAAGAAAGGTGCTTTTTCTGGAATTCGAACTGGGCTGGGTATAAAACAAGCCCGTCAGCAGCTAAAGGGAGGGCAGTACCTTGCATCAACACCGGACATCTATAAAGTCCCTGGAACAATCTCAGGCCCACAGTCACCCTCCAGATTCTAGGATCTGGGAGATCTGCCATAAATTTGGATCCTTTTAAGAGTTTCACGCATGTCCCTATAAATCTGCTCTCTCCACTCATTGCTACCACGAGCAAGCTTATGTGAGAATGAAATAATCCAAATAAAACTAAAACTGCCTTTTATGGTGGATATCATATCATATTCAATTTTTATTCTTTCTAGCATCCAACATACTGTCTAATACACAGAGATATTGTAGAGCTTCAACAAATGTTGAATGGATGAGTATAGTATCAGTGGAAAATACTTCAGAAAAGATGTAAATACACCGAGAAGAAAATGGCTAGTAACTAAGGGTTGTTGACTTAACACAAGTACCAGGAGAGGGGTCAATAGAATCCCTAACTACATACATCCCATTCCCATGGTTACATAATAGCACCTCAAAGAAGAAGAAAAAACAAACAAAAAAACCAAAACCAGAAAGCCACATCCACAGACCTCAGGGTCTTTAAATGAACACAGTTGGAAAATGAAGGTTAAGTACAGAAAGGAAGTGGTTAACACTGACTATTAATGTCAGCAAGACATCTTTTCGATGTTTAGTTTCCAATATAAATAAGGGGGAAAACAATTCCCATTTCTGACCCTCTGTTTGGCTCTAGGATGCTAGGTGGTCACATGGAAATGCAGAAACTGAGCACACATAAAACAGAGCAGTAGACAATGACTCAGGGGCCGGAGGTCTGTCTTTAAAGGAAAGATAAAAGGTGCTCAGCTAAGCCGTGACTAAGGGGGTGACTAAGGGGGACATGATAGCAACCTACAGATATTTGAAAGATGTTAACCATAAAAAAGGAGGGAACTTGTTTAGCTTGAGAACAGAGAATGTAATATTAGGGGAAATAAAATCTGGACAAAACATTGGAAAAAGTTAGCCTGAGGAAGACACTGGGTTATAAGTTTCCCAATGAAAACGAAAATACTACTATTTGAATCTAAAGATGAAAAGTAGCTATTAAGCCTACCTTCAGCTTATGTGAGAGCAGCCTAGACCAGGGAACTGTGATTTTATTTTCTATGTTTAGGGAAAGACTTCTTCAATGATAGTCAAATCTAAATACCTCTGCTTCAAACACTGCTCCCTGAAACTTCAACCCAATTCTTGTTGCTCAGGCCACAGAGGAGGTAAAATGGCAGTTCTGATGGGACATTCTGAACAAAAACAGGCTTTATCATCTAGCATTTGGCACATCCTGGCGAGCAGATAAAGAGAAGCTGAGCGCAGGGCCAGGGGACAGATAGCTGGGAAGGGAGCAGGAGACTGGACTATCACATTTACTGGAACACCTTTATCCCTGGTCTCTAAGACCCTGGGTGGGAATTCGACAAAATGCCGTAAGTTTCCCAGATGGGAAAATATGGCACCTCTCTCTTCTTTCCACACACAAGACAGAGCGCGGAGGAACACCAGGATAAGCTGGCTGTCACACTGACTGCACTCCAATACCTCTGCTTGAGTTCCCGCTGCTGCAGCGAGACAATTCATAATACACAGCTCTCAGCAGATTTTTACCCCCAGATCCAATTAGTTCCATTTTTATACTTTCTCTTGCCACACTCTCCCCATAAAAACAAACGAACAAAACAACCAATTAAAACGCTACACATAAAGAGTAATATACTTAAATGCTGTATGCAGCCCCCCAAAAGAACATATTTAACTATATCCAGGTCAATTTGAAAAATTCTTTGCTATTAACAATATTTAGATAGATATTCCTTATCAAAGTATCAATCACAAAATCTAGAACTCAAATCATTAGTACAAAATGCAGAGGGAGACAGGCCATCTGTCTAATTTTGAGAACATGGTTATCATCTAAATATACATGCAAAGCCAAATGAGTTCACATTGTGGGTTTCCAGAAATGTTAACACATCTCACACACCAAAAGCTTGCTCTTAGTTCTGTCTCATAAGATTTAAAGCAGAAATAATTTGGAGGTCTCAAGCTGCAAATGCTGTCAATGAAATCAGTTAACAATCAAGAACCGTAACCTCCCCACTTTGGAGCAGCTGGTCCTCCGTTTTCATGTTGCCAAAAATGGTCCAAAAGAGCAAAGCAAATGGTAAACCAGTTAGTTCCTCGGAGTTAGTTCTACATGGTATGAGGTCTCAATTTGCATTGAAAGGGTCAGAAATGAAACAAGAATTCTGCATTTCTCAAATTCTTTACTATCTCCTTTGTTCATGAACCCTGCTGCTGTATTACTTCAGGGGAGATAGCGTCTTGTGGCCAATTTTGGAACATGTCATTGCTAAAGCTCTTTTAGTGATCAGAATAAAAGAATGAACAGATCCTAATTAAAGGGATCAAACTCCTCAGGTAATTGTAATAAGGGAAGTCAGAACTGGTCAAGAGGTGACACTGAAGCCATTTTTAGTTCCTGGTTCCAGTTTAGTTCCTAGACTTTTATTAGGTTATGTTTGACACATTCACCGAAAGACCAGACACTGAAGTTAATTGGGAATAGAAGCAATAAGACACAATCTTCAAAATACAATCCAGCTCTCTGTGAAGAAGGAAAGAGGTGAAAGGGAGGCACCTGCAGAAAGGAGGTACAGTCCTTGGCTTGAAATGAGTCTTAAAATTTTCTGATATGTGTCATCAATGGCATAAGATGTAGGAGAGAGGTGATGTCTCAAGTCTCTTCTCCAGTTGTTGTTAAGTTTATTAATGGTAGACCCCTGTTCTGCAGTAATTTGAGGTATGGGATATATGCCAGTTCTCTCTGAATTCCCAGTATCTGGCACATAATAGATACTGAATAATTATTTGCTAAATGAATGCCAGGAAAGAGAAAATCTTCCAGAGACAGATACAACAAACACATTCTAAAATGTCCTATTCTGAGTTTCAAATGCATACTAGTTAACACTTGGTGAGTTCATGAGAAATTCTAGTAACTCTTATTTGTGGACCAAGGCGAGTGAGTATTAAATGCTAAATCCTGGATCATTATCCAAGGAGACAAGGGAGATGGCTTAGAGGCCCTTAGTCTGCTTCTCTGGCTCTCAGTTGAGCCGGGTTGTGTGAAGAACTGGTTTTGCCAACTTGATTTATCATTGGCTTTCAACACCAAAGAATCATTCCCAAAAGGGAGAAAGCATTTGAGCCCATACAGCAGATAACAATCGGGCCAGAATCAGAATAACCTCTTATAATTCTCTCCATTGTAGAGTGAGATCTGAAAACAATGATTTTCAAAGGAAGAAAAACTCGCATTGATTAACGAGGCGTTCTCTTCCCTGGCATCCCAAGAGCACGGCCATAAACAATCCAGCCAGGAGGTCTCTGGAGTGGATTTGGGAAGGGGGTGGAGACGGCGGGCTATCTGTTTCCCAATACACATGTTCATTTGGGGTTTGCTACAAACAGCAGCTGCAATAATATTACCATCAACCAGGAGCAGAATGAAACAACCGGGCAGGAGAAAAGAACTGTGCCCTCCAAAAATGTTTTTTTCTTCATTATCTGTACCAAAACAGAAATCTCATATCTTTACTACACAGAAAACAAAGTATTTGAGGTCAAAAGCTGGGGCAACAGTGGTCTTTCCAATGATGAGAAAGCTACATGGCTCATGATTTTATGTAACACGCTGGCACCACGGAGCCTGCACCTAACAAGCACAGATCCCAAGTCTGAGCAACGAGGGGGAGTTGGTTTCTATGAGAACCTCAACTTTTGCTTTTTCTGACTTATTTTAAACATGTAACTTTATCTTTGAATCAAATAAAACTTAGATTTATTTTTTCCCGTCTTTCATTTTTGGCACTGAAGAATTCCAATTATGGCCTTTTTAAATTCCAAGTTAATGGATAAAGAGAAAAACTTGCATCTACTGCCCAGGCTGGCAGAGAATAATTATAGGGTGGTGAGAAAACCATAGAAAATACACACTTGAGCCCTGGCCAGGTAGCTCAGTTATTAGAGCGTTGTCCCAATATGCCAAGGTTGCATGTTTGATCCCTGGGCACAGCACATACAAGAATCAACCAATGAATGCATGGAAAAGTAGAATAATAAATCACTGTTTCTCTCCCACATTTCCTCTCTCTTAAGAAAATAAATAAATACAACTTAGGAAGGAACAGAGGGAGGGAGCCACTTGGAGCTTGCAAGTACAAGCTTCCAGAAGGTATTCCGGTGCATACCTGACAGCCAAATGTAAAAGCTACTTACTTGCATAAATTGAGCATAACTTATTCTCATCCAAGATGTGTAGTTATTTGAACAAAATGATTCTGAGATGTGTGGAGTGTACTTCCAGACTACTGGCCTTCTAGAGCTTTCACTTACAGAAACTTGCTCTGAGCTTCTTCTGAGGCAAGTGAAATTTAAAGGTCTAGGGATGAGTATTCTCAGCTAGCCATATTGGTGAAGAAGAAACCAGCTGGATCAGGAATACTAAGACCTCCAAACCAAGGAGAATGAATACAATACTGAGAGCTGAGAAACTATTTAAGAGCCCTTTACCTCACTAACTTTACTAACACGGAAATAAATATACAGACAGATAGACACACAACAGTGGTGGTGGGAGGACAAAAAAAAGGAATTCTGAAAAGGCAAAGTTCTTCAAGAGTGCAGGCTGATCTTGGGTGTATAAATACATCCTATCCTGGTGAGTTACTTGAATTCTGGGCTGTGGACGAAGCATGGCATTTTCTGTTGTTGCTACCATAATGTAAAGGGTAAACATACAACTTCTGCAGGCTAAATCCAGTTCGCAGACTGTTTTTGTGCAACCCATGAGTGAAGAATGGTTTTTACATTTTAGAAAGGTTAAAAAAATCAAAAGTCTTTTTGTGAAACGTGAAAACTGTGTGACAGTCAAATTTCAGTTTCCATAGATAAAGTTTTATTGTTGGAATACAGCCATGCTCTGTTGTCTAGTTGTGACAGTCTACATGGTCCACAAAGCCTAAAATATTTACTATCTGACCCTTTCCAGAAGTTTGCTGACTCCTGCTCTAAAGCATATTGTATGCTGATTAAAAAAAAGAAATCCAGGCAAGGCACAGAGTTCAACTTCTCAAAGCTAGAATATCAGTACAGGTGACGGCATAAGATTATCTTAAATAATAATAAAACAACACAATAGTGTGATCTAGAAGGTGAAAGGTCAAGAGAAACAGCCTGAGGAAGCTGACATTTACCACAGGTGTGTGCCCTCGACCTGCCTCTCCTGTACTTGGTGTCCCTTCTTCTGTACTTGTGACCTTTCCCTTTTATTCCCACAGACTCAGATTTCCTTATTCATAAGCACGATAGACCTTTGCTCCTATGATTTTATACTCTCACTTTTATCTTTCTATAAAACTCTACCTGGAAAAGTATTGTCCTCACTGAGAACTCTGGTGGTCTCATCTCTGTAGGAGCCCTACTAGGTCTCTCTATGGCATTCAATATCGTGCACCAAACCTTGAGTGAAATTCCTTCCGTGTGCTTCTCTTTAGCGATGTCCTGTCTCTCTGGGTTGCTGGTCTTGTCTCCTGTCATTGCTCTGTTTTGTTCTGAGCTATTTCCTTCTGACTCTATGAGGGCTCTTCAAAGGCCCACCCATTTTCACATTCTCCATCGCTGTGACCAGGCAGAACCCACAGACATATAATCTTTAACTGTCCTCTAAGCTCTAGACCCACGTCTCAAATGTCTGACAGGCACCTCCCCCCTTGCATATTCTGTCAATACTTCAAAACTCAAGAGGCTCAAAATTAACCTCATTTTCCTAAATCACCACCTCTCTTCCCCTCAGCCCCCATTCTGGTTTCAGCATTTTCTGCACATCCTCTTAATCTGGAAAACTCACTATCTTTGATTTGTCTCTACTTTATCCATACAGCCCAATGACAGCTACACCTTATCAATTCTGTTACTTTCACCTCTATAGTTTGTATTTTCAACATAACTCAGCTTGTCCAGGCTCCTGCCACTTTTAGCAAGAATCCTGATCTATCTGCCTGCCTGCCTGCTATGGCACCTATACTGATTCTTCCCACACACATCTACCAAATGATCCTAAAGCAAAATACTCTGCTTAAAACCCTTCAGTGGCTTCTCACAGATTACCATTAAAATCAGAATTCCAGCCCTGGTTGGTGTGGCTCAGTGGATTGAGTGCTGGCTTGTGACCCGAAGGTTGCAGGTTTAATTCCTAGTCATGGCACATGCCTGGGTTGTGGGCCAGGTCCCCAGTTGAGGGCATGCAAGAGACAAGCGATCGATGCAGGTCTTGCACAATGATGTTTCTCCCCCTCTTCCTCTCTCTCTAAAGATAAGTAAATAAAATCTTTAAAAAATTAAATAAAATCAGAACTCCACAATCTGACATCTAGGCCTTCTAAGATTTGGTCCAGTTCCTTGGGACTACATAAAACATTCATTATCTACTTGACAGCCCTTCAAATATTTGAAGACAGTACAAGATCTATTTCCTCTCATCTTCATATCATATTTTCTCCAGGCTAAACATCCCTAGGTCCTCACAAGACATGGGTTTTGATCTGCTACCATTCTACTGTTTTTCCACTTTCAGCCTAACGTAATATGAAGGAATCTTCAAACTGGAAATATCTTTCTAGTTGATTCAATTAAAAATGTCTGATGGGGTGGTGGGGTGCATCCCTTCTCATGGCTTTGGGAGCCTCCTTTGGAGGCTGAGGCAAGAGATTTGCTGCCTTTGTTGGATTAATGGGAGAGGGGTGTGGAGAGACTGCACAGCAGTCCTTCCTCCCTGTGAGCGACCAAGGCCGAGGAGACATTTACTCCAGGCAGGATGCTGCAGGAAGACAGGCAGCTCCGTTAGTGGCGCGGGAATCCCCAGCTCAGGGGAAGGAAAGCCCTCAAGGGGCTGTGTGGGAGAGGCAGAGCCCATCCCCTGGAAGATGTGGAAGATGGCAGGTCTCCAAGGCCTGCACTCCAGCCCACTCTCATTGTGGTCTCTCTGTAGCAGCCCCAGGCACTGTGGCGACCCTGGTGGTGTTGTGACAGTCTATTCATTTCCTTTTCTCATTCACTGGGCTCTTAGGGATTAAAAAAAAGGTAGAGCAAATCGAAAACACTGCCTAGAATGCACTTTGCAGAATTCAGGGAGAGAGTGTTCCATTGAAGTGATTATTTTCCCTGTTTGGAGACCAGAGGGACAGAGAAGGAAGGGTATGTGCATCCTTTACTTTCCATGGACTATTTCAGTCATCACTGTGGCCAGCAGGACAGTAAAACCACAGCTTGATGCAGGCTTTTTAGCTCCTGCCACACTGTGCCCACAGGGCACGCAAGCACTGGGATTTGAACTGTGAGACTGGATGCAAAGCTTCATCGGGAACGCAGGACAGAAGGGAGGGCAACGAGGAAGAAAATAAGGTACCTGTCGGACAAGCTTCCTGACTTCTTTTGCAGCCAAATTGGAGCTATTAGCCTGCCTCATCAGGCGGCGCCTGTCTTCAAGCAAGCGGACAGCTGCTCCACGAGCTTACTGCGCAACCAAAGGACAGCATGAGGCACAACTTGTTGGATAAAAAGCTGGCTAAAAACCATTCCTTTTCTTCTTCTTTTTTGTTTTTTGTTTTTAAAGATTTTATTATTTTCAGAGAGAGGGGGAGGGAGAGAAGCAGAGAGGGAGAGATGTCAACGTAGGGTTGCCTTTCACCTGCCTCCAACTACGGGCCTGGCTAGAGACCTGGCTTGCAACCTTGTTATGTGCCCTGGCTGGGAATTGAACCAGCGACCTCTGGGTATGCAGGTCTTTCTTCTTCTTTTAATCCACAATCAAGACTATGTTTATTGGTTTGAGAGAAAGAGCCAGAGAGATGGGAGTGAGAAACATCAACTGGTTGTCTCCTATAGGTGCCCCGACTAAGATGGAACCTCCAATCTTGGTATGTGCCCTGACCAGGGATCAAATCCATAAGCTTTTGGTGTATGGGACAATGCTCCAACCAACTGAGCCACCAGGTGAGGGCAAAATTCATGATTTCTAATAAGGGAGTAACAGGTAAGGGAAGTGGTGAGGGAATGCTTAGGGAGGGTGGGAGTAGAAACTTCCTGACACAGCTGACGATCAAGCACACTGCCTGATACCTGGTGCTTGTGACAACCCGGGGCCCTGGTGTGCATGGGTGTGCAGGTACCCTTGTGTGTACTCACTAGCTCAGGGAAAGAGGGTGGAGGAGGGGAGGGAGGCTGACTGAGCAAACCAGTCTCTGAGCCAGAACTCACATGTCCACGCTTATGGTAGGAGGCAGTAGCTGTCCTAAAGACCCACATCAGAGACTGACATTTGTGGGAAGAACGATACCTAGGTGGTACCTCCCTATTGATGGGCACACACACTCAAGGTCGGTGTCTGAAGTGGCAAAGACATGACAAGAATGGGTAGATCCCCCTGGCACTGCAAACTTGAGAATCAAGTTTCATGACAGGGAAAATGGAGAGGAGCCACTCTCATTCTGCCTTATACCTTTCACTCTCTTCCAAAGCCCTAGGCTGCCTGCCAGTTCCCTTGCACCCCCTGAAAAAGTCAATGATGACTGACTGACTGTGCCTCCTCATGGACTTCTGTTCCTGGTTCAGTCTCCATCATACCCCAGGCCACTCCTCTCAGGCAGCTCTTGTCCAGTTACCACAAGCAGAAGGAACCGCCATTAGCTAAAATGTCTGAGACTGTGGGTGCTGGCTCCTCAGGGTGCAAGTGGTAGAGAATCAATCTCAGTATTAACCCCCCCCCTTTCCTCTCTCTCTCACGCACAGGCACAAGCAGTGCTTCTCCTGAAGCATGCCCCCTCCACCTCTTCCTACGATGCCAGGCTGGGGTATATGAGGCTTGTGACAAGGCATCTTAATTAAAGTAAAAATGCTGGGGTACACATCCTTGTAAGGAATTTAGGGGACTCTGGAAAGCTGAGCTTTATTGTTGCCTGTTTTGTATAACTGTATCTTATTTCCATAGGTTTTGTCATTTCAAGTAATGCATGTTCTCTAAAATTATAAAACAAAACAGAACAAATGGACAGTCATGAATGGGTTCTTTTAATTCTATGCTCTCCCTCCACAGTCTAGCAAGTGCCTGGATGCCCTCCGGCTCAGATGGATCCCTTGAGGTCAGAGGCAATTAGATCTCCTGGCACTCAGAATTCAAACTATACAACCACAGACCCAGGGGAGAAAGGAAGAAGGCCATTTCCTTGTCACACAGCCATCCTAGGGGGACACCAGCTTCTGAGTGGTAAAGATGACAGTTGTCAGCAAGAGGGGGGTGGTGATGAGGCAAAATTCACAGCTAAGAGAAAAACAAAAACAAGAAGTGCTTTATACGGAGGCTGTCCCCACTCCCCAACCTCACTACACTGGAAAAGCCCACATTCTGTTCGGCACTCATTCTTAGCAGGCAGCTGCTCATGCTTGAGTCAGGAGAAAGGTGAGTGCCTTGGAAGGGGAAGAAGGAGTTGCTCCTACCTAGCCTGTAACCCTAAAAAGGTCAGGACTTTAGGCCTGCCACAAAAAGTGGGCTGCTTCTCTACTAGAAAACTAATTTGCTCCCATACAGTGAATGAGAGAATAACCAAACTGCAGCTTCAGCAGGAGCGTGGCCAACCCCATGGAAGGAAGCCTGAATGTCCACTTCCAGTCTCAGGGCAGACAGGATCAAAGGAGAATGGGGGAAGCTTGGAGCACCAAGTGAAGTCACCTTGTGTGGACTGAGAGAGCTGGCATTTACAACCTGATGGGGCCCTAGCATTCTTATTTCCCTGTTACCAATGTTCTGGTTGAGACACTGTAATATATTAATCTCTGTAGATGAGTGAAGCAGTTGAAAATACTGCAGGGTTTGGCTGCCATTCGCTCCCCTGGCGTCTCAAAATAACTCCACACAAATCATTTTTGCTAAACACTCATAGGGCAGCTCTCTTCCCTGCCAGAACACACGCTCTTATGTAAGCGAAGGAGCCACCTAACTTGCTGGAGGAGGGCGTTCCCAGAGCGCAGTCAAGCTCCTTGCTTCTGAGGCTCCGCAGAGCAGGGTTTTAAACCCATCTCTGTCCCCAGTCAAAAAGCACTCACACAACACAGCCTGGACAAAGCTCCCCTCGAAAGAGCCTCCAGAAGATTCTGGCAGTCAGTCAGGGAGGCCATCCGATTCAGGGCTGCCGTAGTAACACGGGCAACCTGGACACTGAGGTACAGCCTAAGCAGCCTTGTACCCACACAGCAGCCTTCAAAGACAGGGGTATCTGACTTTCCAGACTAACTTTCAACCACTGCCCCTCCTGCAGCAGGCATGCCAGACATACTAAACTACTTGTCTTCTTAAATGGCGATGGTTTTTCAAGGCCCTCTCTTTTCTTGGTGGGTTACACACTTTTTTTCTCTTCATATATCTGGCCTTTGTTTTGGAGAGAAGCCCCACAGCTTCCTAAGATGTATAAAAAAGTCAGTGACTACCCCAAATAGAAAAGAAACTGGGTAACAGGTGGAAGTGACATCTAAACAACTCAGAGCTGAATTCCAGCAAAATAATCTGTCAGCAAAGGGTATTTGGGGCTGGGCAAAAAGCTCAGTAAAGACTGAAGAATGAATGAATCTGAGCACTTGAAGTCACTGCTCTGTGGGCCTGTGAAAATGATCACATGATGACAGCACACACTTGGGCCTAATCAGGATATTATTAACAACTGAGCTGAAGACACTGAAGACCTACTTCTATAATATCTATCAGATGAGAAAACAAACAGATTAAAAAGAATTCACAAAGAATCACAGGTAAAGGTAACAAAATAACATAAAAAAGAGATAATACCTAGGGCTCAACAGATGGGGAGAGGGTGGTAACAAGGTTCAATTCAAATGAAAAAAACACATGCATTTCTATAGTTCTAGAATATATAGAATCTGAAGAGAAACTTGGGAAAGAAAAATCATACTGCCGATGATTGTTTCATGTTTTTTCTTCCCTAGCTCATTGAAATCAAGTCAATGAAGATTAACAGCAAAAAAAAAGAAAGAAGAGGGGGAGGAGGGAGGGAGGGAGGGAGGGAAGGAAGGAAGGAAGGAAGGAAGGAAGGAAGGAAGGAAGGAAGGAAAGAAAGAGAGAAAAAATAAGTCTTACTGCTTAGCTTTCCTCAATTTCCAGGCTACAGAAAGAGAGGAAATGATAGTGAACACATCTACTATACCACTTAAGCATTCACAGAATCACATTTTATAGCTGGAAAGAACCGTAAAAAAAAAAAATCAATGAGCCCAAACTCCACATTTTTACAGAGCAGGGAACAGAAAATCAGAGAAGTTAAATGACCTACACAAGGTCACATGCCAACAGGGTAATAAGGTGCAGATTACAACCCCTGTCTTTTGATAGGCAGTTTCTTTCTGTTGTATCATATCAGTTCAGGGCGAACATACTTCATCTTACTCAGGACGTCCAGTGCCCTGGCTTAACCTAAGGCAGTCTGTTACCGGACGTCTTTTCCTGCATAGACAAATAATCCAACAGGCTATCCGAACTCTTTAAAAACATACTAGGAAATAGTTGGTATTCTCAGGGTTAGATTTAAATATAATTAAAAGTTTCCTGAAGTATATCAAGAGACAGGACACAGAGGTCACAAGGAAAATTCATGGAATAATAACAGCTACTAGAACTTAAGTGCTACTCTTTTGTGTTAGGCACTGGAATAAGTGCTTTTAAAAATCATACTATTTAATACTTAGTGCACCCATCATTTATAGATGAGAAAATTAAGGCAAAGATAGGGTGAATACCTTGTCCTAGAGATCAGAGCATGCAGCACATACCTGTGTTGCAGACCTGGTTCCTGGCTGGGGCATGTGTGTGAGAGGCAGCCGATAAATGTTTGTCTTACACTTCGATGTTGCTCCCCCTCTTTATCTCCCTACCTTCCCCTTTCTCTAAAATATATAAAAATCTTTTTAAAAATCCAGAATTTGAGTGTATTCCTATGGTTCAAAACCCATATCTAGGATGAATATACTAAAGTATCTCCCCACCAAAAGGGATATATCACAGAATTTCCAAACCTTGAGTCATGTGGAGATTCTTGGGATGATCATTGTCCACTTCTCTCATTTTATATATATGGCAAGGGTCAGACAACAAGTGTCCTGTCTCTGAAGTCATTCACTCGCTCTTCCTATATAGCTAGCACTGTTGCACAAGTTTGCAATCTACCCAGACTTGTAGTAAAAGAAATACAAATTCAGCTCAGCATTCCCTCTTTCCTCCCAGGCACTCACAATGACTGACTAGAGAAATGGTCTACAATGATGCTCTTCCTCAGCATGCAATGGCAGGGTAGGTAAATTGATAGACCGCCAACCCACCCACCATTTACTAAGCTTCTACTCTGTCCCAAAGTGTCAACACTCCACACCAAGAAACAGTTCCAAAGATCAGGCCTGACAGGCAGTGGAGGAGCCACATGAACACTGAGAGGACAGAGGAAGGCTCCTAAAGTCAACCTCAGTGCTCAGTCTTAAAGAATGAGTAACTGGCTATAGGCACCGGCATCAAGCAGCGTGTGGGAGCAGTTAACTGATGCTCCCAAAGTTTACAATGACAGGCAGTACTGGGGCGTTCAGAGGGGGAGGAGAAGGATATACATGTGCCCTGGTGGTGGCACTGGAGTTCCTTCTGAGAGCCATAGCCCAGGTCAGGATATGTAAGAGCTGACCTTTGGGAAAGCACAGTACAAAGTCTTTTTACCACACTTACTTCTAAGTCAGAAAAGGAACTGGCTTAGGAAAACACCACTGCTTTCTTTCTCCCAACAATTTATTTTTATATTTTCATAGATATCAAAGAAAGTAATAATGTTCAAACTCTGTGTATAGCTACGATCCAAACACAGCTTTTGATGTTGTCAGTCAAGATTTCTTTTTAATTAAAACCAGAATCTACTTGAGAACAATTATTATAGCTTTCTTTCCTCTGTCAATATCTAATCATCAAACCTCTGAAGAGAAATTCAAAGGGAGCTGAAATAAAAAGTTGACGCTTTCATAATTAATCTGCAATTTACAAAAAGCTTTAACTTTGTAGTATGCACACCATATATATGCATGTAATATACATATATAAGGCAACAGGGACTGCAGGTTTCTGTTACGGAAACAACTTCCAAACCAAGAGTACAGAGGATTAAAGAAAGACTGAGATATCTGACTGGCAGGAGGTCATGATTTATTGGCAGAAGAAAAACAGAACTTGTCTCAATGAAAGATTGGAATTGAAAAGCTTAAAACATTTTTTTTTAAAAAAGATTTTACTTATTACTTTCAGAGAGAAGGTCGGGGAGGGAAGAAGAAAAGTAGAGAAACATCAGTGTATGGTTGGTTCCACCTGCCTCCATCTATGGACCTGGCTGGAGACCTGGCTTGCAACCTGGTTATGTGCCCTGATTGGAAATAGAACCAGAGACCTTTTGAGTTTGCAGGCTGGTGCCAATCCACTAAAGCACACCAGTCAGGGCTCTTAAAGCATTCTTAAAAATAAAAACAAATACAAAACACCAAACAACATTATTCTGACATCTAAAGAGGACTAATCAAATTGGCCTCCTCCCTCAGTCCCTGAAAAGGAGAGAAGAAATGGTGGAGTACTAAGTGCCAGTTCCATCCTTAATTAAGCCATGTGACCTTGACCAAGAGATGTCTGAGAGTCTGGGTGTTTTCTCATGAGGTGGTGCAAACGACAGCCATCCTTACTTCACGGCACTGCAGCAAACATCCGAGGGGTGGGGTGGGGCATGTGAAAATACTCTGAAAAGTGTGTATTGTTAAACTAGTGTTTTTAGAGCAGCTATTTTCTATCCTTTTCCTCTCATGGCGCACGTAAATTAAATACTAAAATTTTGTGGCATGCGCAAAATATATTTTTTGCTAATCTGACAAAAAATAGGTTTAATTTTGATTTATTCACACTGGATGGCTATTTTGTTGGCTCTTGTCTTTTTTTAATTTGACAACCTAAAGGAAAAGAAAACAGCACCCCTGACTAAGTAGTCAGGTACTGCATGTTTTAAAACTTGTTTCGGCATGCTGATGTAAAGAAAGTTGCTGCCTTAGAGGATAAACATCCTGTAAGTTTAATATATTTAAACATGGTCTAAACCATGGCTGGAAAATAGCCGTAGTGGTGATGAGAGATACCTGGCAGACCTCTTGGAAATATTTTTAAAAAATTATATACTTAAATCCGTAGCTGAGGGTGTATTTATTGATTTGAGAGAGAGGAAGAGAAAGGGAAGGGGGGGGGGACTTGAGGTGAGACAGAGACATCAATCAGCGGCCTCCACTGTGTGCCCCAGCCAGGATTGAACCTGCAACCTAGTATGTGCCCTGACTGAGGATCAAACCCTCAGCCTTCTGGTGTACGAGACAATGCTCCAGCCGGCTAAGCTACACCAGCCAGGGCCCTGTTGGAAATATTTTTAGGAACCTGAGTTACCTGGCAAATGCAGAGCAACTTATACTTAAGGTAAAAGGCCACTACAAGGAAAACATAATATGGAGAAATACAATTAGATAATACTTTTGAGTCTAAAGAGCATGACAGAAAGAAGAATCAGCCAGGCGGGGTAGAAAGAAAGGGCCTGTATCTTCCCAGGACATGGTGCTGACTGAAGTTTGTGAAGTATGAATATGAACAGACAGCAGCTGGGAATTTAGGAAGGAAGTAAATCAAGCTACTGCTATTCATGCTCCTGGAAAGCTGCAGCATGTATGGCAACAAGTGCCAGTTACGTGAAAGGAAAAATTGCAATCCCTACTGATTTTTTCCATGGTCATTTCTGCAATTTCTTTTCTCGCCACTGCCATCTCTGCTTGCCACTAACTTTTAAATGAGGCATCAGGGTGGCATGGGAGTTTTCTCTCTGGATGCTGCTGTTAATAAGTACTGATCCAACTGAAAGGGGACTGATACTCCTAAACCAGGAGAACGGGTTTTCATCAGCATTCCTTCAGTTGTTGCCTCCTGCTGCCAGCTAACATCTTATTTGGGGACTGTGCAATGCCTCCCAAACCCACTGCTGAGGATGTCTGGGAACTGTGGGTGTGGTTTATTGATGTTTGCAATATTTCTGATGGTAGAAGGTACCATGGCATTCAGGACAGGGAGATAAGACAAGAGGGAATGTTCCAACCAAAATGCCACTATTGATCGCCCCCTAGAAAAATACGCAATTCAGTCTCACCTGCCAGGACTCCCTTGTCCTGTCATCTACACTCATCCAAAGTGAACAACTTGCTACATCCCATGCACACTTTGCATCTTAGTTTCAAATCTAGCTACCCCAATCTCCTTGTTCAAGTCAGGACAATGATTTTGGCCTAAGGGTGTTGAACTACTTAGAGAAAAATACATCAAATAGAATATAGTCATCAGAACAAGTTATAAAGTAATTGTTGATTTGACTTGAGGTTCT
The DNA here is from genome assembly GCA_004026585.1 of Noctilio leporinus. Taxonomy (NCBI): domain Eukaryota; kingdom Metazoa; phylum Chordata; class Mammalia; order Chiroptera; family Noctilionidae; genus Noctilio; species Noctilio leporinus. The sequence continues at coordinate 197,455 of PVIW01000899.1, read as the reverse complement.
AAGAAGGAAAACATGCTCCACTCCAAAGTTTCCTAGAGACTCCAAGGGATCACTGTGTCATCTGAACTGCTTACATTACCTTTGGCTCTGAGGTGGAGCAAACAGTTCAAAAAAGGTAAATTAAGAACATGTTATACCTGAGTGTAAGCTGCAGAGCTGCAAATCATTGGGATAAAGCCCCTGCTTTACTACCAAATAAAATATAGGCTGTGGACATGACAATGCCAAAATGGAAAATACTCCCATTTCTTTGTGTCTCTGCTTCCTCATCTGTAAAATGAGAAAGTGTATAGCTTTCAACACTTGCTCCAGGAAGGCTGTCAGAAGCTGCCTGCATGACAAGGAGGAAGAATGAACACTCTGGGCTTGGTCACCATGATCTCCACCATCACCCAACCTTCCAGGACTGACATGTGCTAGGCAGGTCAGTGTTAAGAAATAAAATGCACATATTACACACAATAAATAAACAAAAAACACAGGAAATCTGGGGATCAATAAAGTTAGATAAACTATACAAGCCCCACCTATTGTTTGCCAATGGGCTTGTCTGCATTTAATCAAGATTACGCTGTGATATTTGGGGAAATCTACTTTGCAGTTTTATGGATGGATGCTACTTTTTGCCAAAAAAATCAGACCACAGGAGTGGAAATGCAACAGTTCTTTGCACATGTCAAGAGAAATATATACATATGTACAAAGAGGCTGGTTTTGTTCAGTCTCAACTAAGATCATGTATTCTTTAGCAAATGCTTCTCTGTTTGATTTGCAGTCAGTTTGCTTACACAGCCCTATTTGGGTTTCAAGGCTTAATTTATTTGACTATATTCATTCCCTTTCCTCATCTTCCTTCCAGCACAGCAACTGCAAGTACTGAGAGAATCCATCATACTCCTTTATGCAAAGAGTACTTCAGCTTTACATTAGAACTCTCTGGAATTACTTTTTCTTTTTAATAACGATGAGAAAAGGCATAAATTATGTGCACCAATGTAGTTATGCTACCTTTATACTCCCTTAATAATTTTTAAGAGCTATGCAAAATGGTTTTAGTAAGATCACAGGACTGGATCACCGCAACTCACAGGCTATTTGCTGAGAATGGTCAGGCCCATCAGCTCTCAAAGGAAATGGTAAGATGCCCTTCTACTTCCAAAGGGCAAAATAGTTGCAGAAGGGTGTTCCTGTTTGTTGAGTTAACCTAAGCCTGGTAAGATATATACCAGTTTTCTTCCAAGTGGGTCTCAAAAGGCTTGGAGAGGGAGAGGACACTGGCATTTGCGTTGATTTATTTTGGTTGAGAATGGACCCACAGGAAACGGTAGAGAAACTTGTTCCAATCAGGCAATCTTCCTGCTTTCATAAGCCCATCAATATACTAAAAATGAAGCATCAGAACAAACAGAAGTTGATGATGCCAATAGAAGAAAATGAGGCTGATTAGACAATTTCACATGGCAAAAGTGGTATTTAAATTTTGGTTGTTTTGGTTTTAGGTTTTGCTTTCTTCCCCCCTTTCTTGAAAACAAGTTCTTTTGCACGTGTTTGGTACAGTGGCAAACACTCAATCAAAGAAATTTAATTTTATTTGTTTTGCTATCATCCTAAGGTTTCTTCTATTCTCATGTTTCAGCTTTCTTTGCACACAGCTCTAAATGAAGATGCCTCACCACGTAGCTCCATTTGTTTTTTAAAAAAAGAAAAAACATTAAGTAAACACCATTTGTAGTTACTGGATAATAAAAATTGCCATTGACTGACTAAAACAAAATCATTAGCTAATATGATAAAACCTCATGCTCCTTCATTACCCATGGAGTAATTTAATTCTGCAAAGCAGACAGACAGACAGACAGACACACACACAGAGTACATTACCCACAAATTCAATACCTATCTGGATAAAAAGCTACATCTATTAAAAAAAATCCTCCAGAAGACCCACATATGTACAGGTTGACATGGTCTGAAAGAACAGGGATGAATTTAATGAATGTCCTCTCTTGCCAGGAAGAAGGCAAGTTGACTTTTTATGGTTTGCGGCACTTCGGCCAGGAACCTACTAACGCTTCCCAAGTCCTCCTGAGAAGGAAAGGACACACTTGCCATTAGAAAATCACCCAAGATCTGACTCCTATTGGGATTCCCATAAACTTCGCCCCAGGACGTTCGAGGATAGCTGGTAGGCTAGCACTGAGTCTCTCAGAAGTTGAGTTTTCATTTCATTTTTCCTGTAACCCTCCAGGATCTGATAATCCCTGAAAAACTCTCAGAGTTTGGCCCTAATCTCCCTCCTAAAATATAACTCAGAGAAGATCTGAATATAGATGGCAACCTGGTTCATTTTTCTGCACAGATCATAACAGAAAGATCACGGTGAATACCGATTTCATGTCTACCTTTTCGGTCTCTGATACCCTTAGGGATGTACAATACAGCTGAATAAAAAAGTCATAGAACTAAGCTGATTTCACTTCATCATTAATTAATCTTTATTTAACTTCAGCTGGGCCTCATAAAACAAACCAAAATCAAAACCAAAACACTATTATACTGCTCAGAACTTCTATAACCCATCCTATTTTCTAGATAATTATAATAAAATATTTACTTTCTTCTTAATCAGGAGCAGTATCCACCCCCAAAAGGAGTTCAAAAATACATGGGGAACACTGTTGGTAGTTGCCATGGCTGGAAGGAGGGGTGCTTCTGCCGGCATCTGTGAGCCAAGACCAGTAATGCTAATCTGGGCAGTCCTGCACAATAAACTTACTATTGCTCTTAGGTAAAGTACAGCCCATGCCTCCAGTGTGGCTAGGAATCGGTGATGAGGTCCATTTTAGAAAGTTATGAGAAACAGTCTTTCTACTAGCACCTGTGATACTGGCCCAGATATTGTCATGTGAGACTGGGAAAGGAGGGAGCAACAGAAGCAAAGGCACTGGTGGCTCTCATTTTCCCACTCAGGACAAGTGGGACACAGCTAGAAGACTGGGAAGAGTGAGGACGGTTGATGAGGAGTGAACTCAAAGACGAATATGCACAATTCTTCCATTGGTTGAGGTTTGTCAGGTACTGAGGGTGAAATGCAAATCGTCACTCACAATACGCCAACATACCTTTCTAGATCTCCGTATCACAGGGGAAGATTGTGGTTGTTCGTTAGACTTTGTTCCTTCAACAAACATTCATCACCCACTGTGTGTCAAGCACAGCCATACATGTTGCAGATAGGTATTATCATAGAGGGGTGGAGAGGTGCTTACAGGTAACAGTAGGAACTTAGCTTTTGAGTGAAATGGAAGGCCATTAATAGAATGGCACCCGGTGATGAATACATGTATAGACAGCTACATGTGTAGGAATGCTTATACAAAAATGATAGCAATGCAGTCTGCCAGGGAAAATCTTTCCATGACCATGAAGATCTGGCTAGCATGTTGCAAAGTCCCAAGGGCCACTGCCAGCTGATGTCTAGATACTGTTTACCCCATTTCCTCACAGAAGAAACACGGAGGATGTGATAATGCCCAGGGGAGCTCTGGAGGGAATCACCCCCAACTTCTGAACTCATGGGCTGCTGGTATTACAACTCATCACCCACCATTCCAGGATGGTGTTAAACAATAACAACAAAAAGCTCCTCACCAATGTAGCTTCCAATGGCATATTTGTTTTTATTAATTGGTTAACTGTCATAAGAGCAGCAATCGGCGAACACGGTGGCATGCTGCATGCTCTCTCTCTATACCTGTACCCTCTACTCTCATCTCTGCTCATATTCCTGTGTGTGCAGAGAATCCAGGTGGCCAGGAAGTCACTGGTTCCTGCCTGGTCCTCTTCCTGATGCCTTTTGATGCTGACCAAGGGTGTGCTTTCCTGCACCATTCCCGCCTGTGCATCCTTCACCGGCCTGGGGGAAGGCAGGCGAGGCGAATGCTGCTTCAGGAAAGGCTCACCTGCCTCTTCCAAAGTGGAGCCGACACAGTTCCACAGAGGAGCCAGCACTTCGGAAACTAACATGAAAACGAGGTAAAATAGTCAATCTAAGATGCTGTGTTAAGACCCAGTGGCCTTACACAGAGGTCTGAACCTTGAAGGGGCACTTGAATCCTAGTCTTCAGCAGACACAGTTGCTAATGTGCCTGCCAATCCTGACACCCAGGGGGAAAGGCTTCAGGGTCTGGCCCGGCTCTGCCTCTCAGCACCACATGCATGGTTATGCACTGCAAGCCGTGAGTGATTCTAGTAGCGCTATTTACATAGACAAATGGTCTGTTTCCTCACTTGTGAAACAGGGATAAAAATTAGAATGACTTATAGGGTTATTATAAGTATTAAATCGGCTCATTTACTACAAAGCATCTAATAGTGTTGGTGAACAGTTAGTGCCTATTAAAGTTAGGCACAAGAGTTAACTATTCTGTCCTAAACCCCTAGGCAGCAAGGAACAGTGTGACCTGGCAGGAAGTGTCCAGTAGGTGACCTGAATCTTGAAGCTGACTGTCCTTGTGATACTGGTTTTCCAGGAGATTCTACTGGAGCCTGTTAGAACACATACTTCACCCATGCCCTCGTGCCCTTTTGCTTTCCACACGGACCCTCGCACCAACTGAAGAAACAGCTGAACACATGCTGCTCACAGCCTATCAACTGCAGCCATTTTCTCATCGCACAATTCTGAGGCTAAAGAATCCTGAGCAGTCCTGCTCTGGAAGGCCCAGAACCTCTGCTGTGTAGCCAAGACTGTTAAGGATGGACCTGCAATCTTGCTGCTATTTAAATGGTACCTACAAAGTGGAACAGAAATAATAGCCTCCCAAGAAAATCAATGATCAGAAACAAACTTAGGAGGTCATATTCTCAGTGTCTGTTTTGAATTGACAAGAAAATGAGTTTCAGTTCATCAAAGGCACTCTCACAGTGGCATGGCCATCTAACTGGCTACCACCTACAGAAAACCAGTGGCTCAGAAAAATGGCTCCACCAGGTCAAGTTTCAATCAGGATGCTGACAGCCTTGGCATCAGGACCCAAGCTAGTGAACTCCACTGGCTCCAAACATGATGCCACTGTGGTCCTAACAATGTCACCTCTCTATTCCCTTGGTACAGAAGCAGCAACAACATGGCAACATGAGCTTACTTTCTTGACAGGTGGGGATAGGACGATAGGTTCATGTGGTTTTAATAATTTGCAGTTCCCCCTGACACAGAACAATGAGTAACAGACTGGCAAATGCTGGGCTGTCATATCGCTATATGGTTTCTCATATAGAAACCCAGGATACAGAAATTCTAGAACAGGATTTCCTTGTTTATGGAAATGGTCCTTACTGATTAAAAGGCCCCCTATGAATGAGACAGAGTCTTAGGTGCTAGGTTTCACTCAATGGTAGTGGATGAAACAGATGGAAATCACTATCTTTATGGGCCTTATATTCTAAACAGATGAAAAATATAATAAACAAGTAAATTGTTAAGTGTGATAGAATGCAATGAGTGATATGCAGTAAAATAAAGAAAGTAAGAGTACCAGGGAGAAGACAGGAAAAAATGTGTGTGCTCACACGCACATACACATATGCATGTATCATCAAAGTGCCTGACCTGGAGCACTCAGGCCTAGCATGGTGAGGCAGTTTGTCCTGAACTGTGATTAGCTCTTGTCCTTGGAACCCAGCAGTAGGCCAGCACTGACATACCAGGAAATAGCTCTCAGGACTCTAAATGAAGTGCCAGGCTCTCCACAGAGCTTCTGTCCCCTCTTTCTCACATGACCTTTCACAGATGTTCTGTGACCTCATCTTCACCATCTCACAATTTAATCAGATTCAATACCTATACTGTCCTCCCCAATGTGGGAATGAACCCTTCATAGCTATCCTATACACAGTGGGGCAATCAGAGCAAGTGGCGTGCCTGCGCTCCGGATTTCAGGGAGCACGTAGTCATAGAGGAGGGATGTGGTGGCAAAGACTTGGCAGGTAGTCATTGTGTGAACATTGTGTATACTGCTCCATTTATTTAGCATACGTGGACTGCATACTGCTCTGGGCCAAGCACTGGGCAAAGGACTCAGCCTACAGAAATGATCAAGGACACACAGGCTAGTGGGAAAGACAATGTGTACACAGAGAATCAGTATGCTTATCTGAGGTCTCTGAGAGCACATACTTAAGCCGGGCTCCCGAGGGTGAAGGGGTGATGATGGAAGGAGAAAAGGGCATTGTGCTCTAAGCTGAGAAGAGAATATGTAAAATTCTCAAGACCAGCATGGTTGGTTCTAGATACTTGAATGCCCCTGCTCAGGAAGAGGGCTTCGTGAGGGTGTAGAGGGTATGACCATCAAGATTAATAGGGCTCCGATCATGGAGGGCCATAAACACTTTATTTTGAAGGCAATGGAACCACTGGGAAACTGGTGAATGACCTGAGCACACACATTTTAGAAAAGATTTTTCTGGCATATGTCAGACCAGAAGGGTCATGAAGATAGAAATAGGAAGACTTATTAGGGGATTGGACTCCTGTCTGGGCAAAAATAATTAGAGTAAACAGATTCTATAAACATTATGGACACTTGATAATATGCCCAAGAAATGGGTGGGTGTTTTTCCCCCAAAAGGCCAGGTGTCTCAGAAATTCAAAAGGAGCCCTCATTTCTGTTAAACCACAAATTCCAAGAACCAGTACCAAGGACAATCTAACAACAGAACTCAGCCTGTCTTTTATGTAGCTCTCTCTCCATTCAGTTTTCTATTTTTAATCTCCTTTAAATTTACCAGTCCTGCATTTTAAGGGCAGAGAAACAGACAAGTTAATCCAAGTTACTGAGGACTCTTGCGTAAGTTTGGAGATCAAACCAGGTCTTTCCTGGCTCTCAGAGTGGGCAGAACATAGGCTGAGAACACAATAGGAAAGCGCTTCACGTCAATGTTGGAGATTGTTTGGATGATGGAAGGTAGAAGTGATTATTCATTTTTGATTTTTCTATTTCCACATACTCATTGGTAACTGTATTTCTTTAAAACAACAGAGAGAGAGAGAGAGAGAGAGAGAGACCCAAGTTTCCATTTAAAAACAAATCTCTACAGTTTAAAAAAAGGGAGGGTATGGTAAGAACCAGGTCAAGATGTGCCATCTTGAGGCGAGCTTATTAGGAGCTGCATTTTCTTCTTTCCTGTTTTAAATCCTAGATAATTCTCCACCAAAGTTTCCCTCATATGTATCATCATGTGCCACTCTCCCTCACCCTGGCTGAAGGAGGTGAGTGGCTTTGCACGACAGTCCAGTGACCAGGCAGCATGAGTTATGGGTGTGCTCTCATTGCTCTCTCAAGATAAGGTGCAGCTCTTCATGGACTATGGGAGCAGATATATATCAGCGCCCTCACCAACAGAGATAAATGTCAGAGCCCCAGCCCCTGCCCATAAATACACGGCGGCGGGAACAGCCTTCAAGAGCCCACTGTGCCCAGAAGAAGCAGGATTTAGTGGGCCTCCTTACTTGCTCATGTGCTGAAAAGCACTTTTAGGAGGGTGCTAAACAGGCGCATTACGCAAGCTCATGGACCCAAAATAAGCGAGGCAGTCTCGTTACATGGACGTCGCCCACACTGAGAGGCTGCCTGCGTCCTGCTCGACAAGAACGAAGAGGGAGACTACAGAGCGACCACTCTGGAGCCAGTGTCTTTCAAATCATCGCCAGCTTGGGCGGCAGGAGGGCAGGGGAGGAGATTCTCGATCAGCATGATCCCGCCGCAGATACTAGGGGTGCTCATTCCAAACAACAGCACATGCTGCCTCTCCTCTTACCTGGCTGCCTGCCATCTCCTAGAGATGTACAGCTCCTTCAGCGTAGCTGGTGGCCTCCTTCCTGGTGCAACACCCTTTATGAGAGTGGTGATTATCCTTTACCCCCTCCTATCATCTGCTCCTGCCTTTACGTCCAGGCCACCAGTTTGGCTTTTCATACAAAGCTGTCCTTCTAAACAAGCAATGTTCTCATCCCTTCAAATCGATGAAGCTCTCCAGCTTCCCAGACAACAATATATTAACTATCGCTCATGTGCATTGTTTAACAATATAATGACTCTAGTGATAAATTTACAAGAAGTACTGCTCTCCAGTTCAGGGCAGGGGGGGAGGTTAGGGTTGGAGGGATTGAGCGAAAAAGAAAAGGACTCACAGACATGGACACAGTGTGGTGACTGCTGAGGGGGAGTATAGGGGACTAAACGGTAATGGAAAAAACACAATAAAGATTAAATTTAAAAAATTAATACTGATTTAAACTTTATCTAAATGTAATTTGCTGACATATCAATATTACTAAGTGCTAATTTAAAAAATGATGATTTTAAATATCATGATATAAAATATGATTTTATATTATGAAGAAAATAAAAAGTATTGCTCTGCAGACCCTAACTTTTGCCTTTACAGACAGAAAGCTCCCAGAGCAGTAACATGGACAGAAACTGAATCTCCAGAGGAAGAGAGAAAAAGCTAAGGAAGAGCTGAATCTTCCCCAAGTCTCTCTCAGCCCTTGCTTCAGGTGACCAGCAGAGCCAATGTTTGATCATGGAAAAGAAGAAATCAGGCAGAAATGGGGGCAGGGCTGACGATCTTACTTGAGTAGCCAACACAGTGGCTCTAGCTCTCATGAGGCCCACAAGGTGAACGGTGGGAAGTGGTGATACATACTTCCACAAGTCACATCCTTAGTACTGCACCCTCACAAAACCCACCGAGAGCTTCATGAAGGAGCACTTTGGCCTTGCTTACCACCGTGTCCTGGAACGCAGTGTACACAGGTTCTGCCACTCACTCCATTGAGAGGCGAGCAGGTGGGCACCCACCAGCGTTCCCTCGTCTAAGTCAAACAGCCAACCCTCTTTGCCCACAATACAAATAGTACTTACAAGATAGACGAGATTTTAAGTCAATTCAATTTCCTAAACCTATTTGTCAGATTTTACACATTGCTTCACAATAATCTAATTAAAAATAAGTAGCAGCATTTATTGCTTACATTTTATTACCTTTCCCCTCTTCTTCTCCATGGTGAAGGAGAAACAGTGAAAAGGCTAAGAGAAGCAGCAGGAGAGAGTGGAGAAGGAAGTGCTAACTGCCAAATTGGATAAGCAGCCTCTGAATAAATGAAAATTAACAAGACTGTGTTCCAATCATTTCAAATCTAAGTGGGAAGGATTCACTGATGGGATGAGGGAAAAAAATCATTTGACTCAAAGCACTTACAACTCTTTCTTTGATATTTCATTTACTGTCCCAAAGAGAATCATTAATTATGACAATAAATTAAACAAAGGGCAGACTGAGAGAGTTAAGGGAGAATTAAGTGAGTAATCCATGTAAAAGCACGGAGCACGGGCACCGGTTCACAAGCCTCACAAATGAAATAAATATTTACCTCCTGCCTGGTCTCCTTTCCTACCGGAAGGAACAAGGAGGAAAAAAGAAGTAGTTGAAACACATAAAGAGGAAATGTGATGGAAACTACATAAGCCAGGAAGAGGGGTTGCTAAACAAGAAGTTGGAGGGAGAAAAATTCAATGCGAGGGGAGACAGCATGTTAACACATGAGCATGGCCTTCCCTCTGCTCCCCTCAGCAGACCTCAGGGCGGGAGAATGAGGAAACATGGGAGGGAGTCAAACACCCCAAACTAGAAAAAAGTCAAGATTATTGATAAAGATGTTTTACAAGCATCTACATAAATAAAAATGTTCTAATTAATGACTGGCCTCAAAATAATTGGGCTTCTGACATTTTCAATTTTGATAAGCAGTTTTAGAAAAAAGTCTGGATTGCTGTAGACTGTCATGTCAACCACGAGTTACAAACACGGAAAGCTACAGCAAACAGCAATAAAAATCTAACACAGATACCTTCTGTGGTGGCTGATGGACCTGCTCTCAGGAATCTCCAAAGGCCATGGGGTCTGAAAAATTGAGGAAAGCTGAGAGTTCTTAATTTTCGGCCTAAAGCTAATAGTCTCAGTGAAGTTTGCTCACTCCTGTTCCTGGGCTTGCTTGTCAATTCGCACCCTCTTGGCTGTTGCCTGTGCTTTGAAAATCAGTGATGACCTGTATTTATGTATAGTTCTGGTTCCCAGAGGTAGACTATGCTCTCAAGAGACTCTTAGAAATGCACGTTGGTGTCACTCAGCTGACCACAGAAAATCCACGAGTATCTTGGAAATGATATCCAATAGAAGCAAAGATCAAGAGCTACTTACACGATGAACTTGTTTGTAAGAACATGCATAACTTTCTTACTCCTATTCTCCACTGAATAATACATGCATGACTCAGGAGTAAATGAAATTTCCACTTGTTCAACACATTCATTGAGTGCCCACCATGTGCCAGGGACTGTGGTAGGCCCTGGGGGTGCAACAAGAGACCAGCAGCACAAAGACTTGGGGAGTTTAACCTACTGGAGAAGACCTACATTCAGTAAGACATAGAAGGAAGCATAAAGTAGAGACCTGTAGGAAACTTAGGGATCACATATACTGTAGGGGAAGGGCTTACTCTTGCCCAGGAGACAAAGCTCTTTGGGGAAAAGGGAGAAGCTGAGAAGTGAAGGATGAAAAGAAGCTAGCTACTTCAATGTGGCCAATGTGGATTTTCTAACAGGCAGGCCAAAATAAGGCCAAATAAAGACAAAAGGATGCTCTGTTGGAGAAAGGGGCCTTTTTGTTTTTTCAGTAATACAACACTACACCTGAGGACATTTGCTGAAATTCACACGTGCACTACTGAGGATGTGTGAAAGGCTCTGTGATTTAGGGCAAGTTCTTCAACCAATTCAGCCCCATATCTCCATGTCCCACTTCTAACCATCACATTCTGTCCCAAACAAATTAGCTTTACTCCTTCTCAGATGCAGACTATTAAAAAAGTCTCTAACCTTATATACAAATGAAATTTAACTGCCAACTACAATTCCTACTGAAAGCACTGCTTGGGTACCCTGGGGGGAGGTGCTAATTGTCCCACTGAGCTCTACCACACAGAGGACCTGAGCACAGGTTTAAAACAGAGACCACCCATGACAGCTCCATATGATGTGGCCTCAATGGTAGATGGGCCTATGCACCTCTCAACAAGCAAGAGCCAATGTGAGCAGGAAGAAGGGGAACAGAACAGTAAAACAGTTCTAGTTTCCGGGATGGAAATGAAGCCAAGGGCAGTGCTGGTTCAAGTACAGCACTGCTCTAAAATGTTGTAAGGCTGAGGTCTCCCCAGATGATGGCATTTATGTAGATGGAATTCAAGTCATGCATCAGATTGGGATGCAAAATGGCCACTTAGGGTTTTGCTCGTCACTGGCTTCTTTAAGAAGCGCCTCATAGGGGTTTGCCGATCATACACCACCGTTCATTCCATCCCCACTTTATTGATGGGGAAACAGAGTTTCGTGTACCTAGCAAGTGGAGAGAGCCTAAACTCAGACTGGGTGGAACTGGCTCTAAAACCTGCTCTTTTAGCCACTAAGGCTTTGTATATGCACTGGATAGTTCATAATTTCCAGGTAGGGGGAAAAAAGGGAAGGAAGGCAGTCTAGACCATTCTCACTTAAAAGATTGGTCTGCCAATCAGCAGCACTGGCATCCATCACCTGGAAACGTGTTAGAAACTCACAGTCTCTCTCTGGCCTGAACCTAGACCCACTGAGCAAGCTTGAGACACCATGCTAGAACTCACTGGGAGTGACGAGCTTTCAGAAAACACCTGAAGGTGCCAGGGAGCCATCCCACAACTCTCAAGGAAACATTACTGCCCACAGCAACAAGTAGTCATTACCAGCCAGCTCACATCCGGGTCTGGTGACTACGGACCATGTCAAGCTCCTGCTCTAAACTTTGAATAAAAAATTTCTAACCCAGCCCGGCTGGTGTGTTTCAGTGGAATATGGACTGAGTACCAGACTGAGGTAAAAAAAAAGGTCACCAGTTCAATTCCCAGTCAGGGCACATGTCTGAGTTACAGGCCAGGTTTCCAGCCAGGTCCCCAGCTGGAGGCATGCAAAAGGCAAACATGCACTGATGTTTCTCTCCCTTTCTCCCCCCACCGAAAGTAATTAATAAAATCTTTTAATTAAAAAAGTTTCTGATGCAACATTCCAATTTTTTTTTTTTTTTTTTTTTTTTTTAAGTGCAGTGAGAGGAAGAATAATGAGAGGGAAGGGGAAGGATAAGTAAGCACTCTTTATCTTCTATTCAGCATAAAAGCAGGCCCACCAAATAACTAGGGGGAAAGAAACAAAGTGATGGAGCACCAAACACAGCTGGCGATTAGCGCTGACAAAGGCTGAGGGAAGCACCTTTTTCTTCTTTAGAGAATCTAACCCACATTTAACCCTGAGCTGGGGCCAGATCTTGAGCAGGGAGGGAGTTTGGGTTTGGAACAGGAATTTCTTTCTCAGATGAAGTTCAAAACAAGTAACAATGACTTCCAAGCTACTTGTATGGAGTCCTTTCTTTATTTTTATATTCAAGATTCTACACACAGGCGCATGCTGTAGATGAGGTGCTTTTTTATTTGTGCCCCCTCCCCAACATGCCAACAATAACAAAAAATGAAACCACACCATTTTCTTTTCTTTTTCTTTCTTTTTGGTTCTTAAATGCTGCTGGGACAGTGATTCTGTTTTGAATGCAAAAGCCGCACACTTAATTTCACACCAGGTATGCACATCTTACATCCTTTCAAACACCGAGAGATTAAAATCCACCTCTTCTAAACTTGGCTCATTAAAGGCAATCTTCCTTCTAAGTATTGAACGTGAACTGTTTCGAAGCTTGACGAAAATAAAGGTCAAACTGTTTTACTTCCTTTTTAAGGATTTAGGGGAAAACAAACTTCCCCGAGTGCATTCCGTGGATGAACGAAATGAACACTGATCACTGACCATTCCAAAGTGATTCCAGAAAGAATGGAGTTTCATTTATTTGCCAGCTCCCTGTCCTACCATCCCTCCCCTTCAAATCTCTTCACATTTGCATTGTTCATGTAAAGTGAGTCAGGGAATGCAAAAGTTAAAGTTCTCCTAGCAACTGCGAACAATCCCACACCACACACAAGCAGCATTGGCAGTTACTAATTGGGCTGTTGCTAAAGGTGAACCCTTAATATACCTCATGTGTGAAGTGGGCGAACCAGCACTCGAACAGAATTTTCAACTTTTGTATTTCCCAACTTCTGTCTTTAAATCTGTAGCTTTAAAAAAATAGGCATGTGAAGAAAAGAAATCCCAGAGAAAGCCAATGCTTTGCATACTGAATTTATAACTTAACCAAGAAGAGAACGAGGAACATAAGACAGTTGGGCCATGTAGGAGCCCAAGTCCTACACAAACATCTGGGAGGCATTTGAGTAGAGGGAGCACCCCAAACATGCAGCCTGCCCCCAAAGACATTGGTAAGACAGTTCAACACAGCGTAGCGACTTCTCTCTGATGCTACCCAAGAAGCCTCATAGAAGTTCTCATCTCATTAGGGCCCTAATTGCTCTTTCAAGAACCAGATCGATGGCATTACCGTTAGCCCTTGGCGAGCTCACCTTTGAGCTCAGGATACTTTAAAACTAAGCTCTGCTCATCCAGTTAAGAGTGTTTATCTGATGAACTGAGGGAAGATACTGACTGTCTTCTAAGCTGTCATCTCCTACTCATACAGATCACATTTATGTCAGGGCAAAATTTCAATCAACTCAATTTACTGATCAACTGATTTGATTTCAAACTCAAAATTTTAAAGGAAAGGAAAGAGTTCATAAGATCATGGCATTATAGGGCTTGAGGGAATGGCTGTTATCATTTAACATAATCCAAGGTCACATAGCTAAAGCCATACTCTGGAGTTAACAGCTGTGAGGAAGAGCCTATAAGATACAGGTAATAAGTCAGAGAAGGGGCAGGCACACCCATGTGAGCTTGGTTAGAGGCTATACATAAGCAAGTAGTCCAATGAACTTTCTATTACCAATTTTCCTTTAAAATACTTCTAACTCACCTTTCACCTATTCTATTCTCCTATAATTAGGCTTCTTACCCAACTTTACTAAGCTGAATATTTCCTGCTGCACTGAAAGGTTACAATCTCACTGAAGTCCTCTAAAGGATCGTGGAAAGCAATGACAGCAAAATGCTTGACTAAGAAGCACAAGTGCTAATAACAAGGATATCATTAATTGTGATAATTCTTGCTGTTACATAATCAAGGCCATTTCACTAAGGAATGAAAAAAACAGAGCCTAGTGAAGTTGAAAGAAACAATGGCAACCTATATACATACCAATCAGTATTCATTTCAGTGAAAATTCAGGAAGGTGTGAGATAGAGCAGGTGCAGAAAAGCACATATGATAAGAATGTGCAAAACTGGGGGAGGGGGAGAAGGAATCTTTTTTGAAACATTCTGCGCCATGAAATGTGAGGCAAGCGGTCAAGATCCTGGAATGACCTGTCATGCTTTTTAGCTGACACAGTGGGAAGCATCCGCCTTGAGAGTCTGCTTCCCATGGTTCCCGGTGGCTTGTAGCAGCTGAGAAGTCAGGTAAATTTAGAGTTTGTTAAGGAATCACTGATATTCTCGGGGCACCTTTGAAACACAGAACCCAACTACACTTGGTATACATGAATGAATCATTTTGCTTTAATACGACCCATTATTTACTGAAATCTGAAAGGAATTAAGAGTAGAAAGCCCCATCATTTCTAGGGGTAGTGTGACAATCTTAGACAGCCAACATAAAGACAGACAGTAGTGGACGTGGTGGACGTGTTCCCCGCACTTCTAGGCAGAGCTATAAACTTCCTCACGCACGAGCTACTTTCAGGTTCCCTCATGCCTGGAAACATCTGGGCCTAGCAGAGCCCCAAAGATTCTGTAAATGTTATCTTTTGAACAAAAAAGATCCAGCGGCCTAACACTTGGCCTGAAGGCTGGGCCGAGCACTCGAAAGCAGGAACTCCCCTGGAAAGGTCAGGATGTGCAGCTGCCATTGCCCACCTGCCAAACGGGCAATGCCATGGGAGCCGCCAGAGAACAAGTTTGGGAACCACAAATTAAAAAAAAAGAAAATATGTCTATTTGGAATGGAAAAATTATTTTATGCTATTTACAGATGTGAGAAACAACCCAGTGTAAATCTTCTGATTCTAAAAATATGAACATAGCAAATGGAGCAATATGTTAACAATTCAATAAAAATAAACAAAAGACCTTTATACTATTTTTGTAATATTCTTGTAAATTTGGTATTATTCAAAAATAAAAAGTTCTAAGATTTATTTCTTTTAAAACCCCAACAACTTCTAATGCTAAAATGTTGGCCATTCTGGGATATTTAATCACTAAACTCATGATACTCTGAAAAGTGCATCAGATGCAACAGTCAGTCCAGGGAACTTCAGCAGAAAGCCTATGAATCTACAAAGTCAAACATTTCAACACTAGTTTTATGTGTTATCTCTTAAAACTCTGTACTCAAGGTAGTAGGTTTAACTCTTTCAGTTCCAAATTAGAAGGGTTCCCTGGTAGTTGACAAATACCCTGTCCCTCTAACCTGTTCTAAGTTATACTTAAATATCACCAAGACTAGGCAAGTTGCTTGGCCTTTTATTAGTAAAGCAGCTGAATAATTTATAAGGGTTGCCTAGGGCCCGTTAGAAGTGCTAGAGCAGTAATAACTGGCTAAGTACTTTGCTTATTCAGGGCTAAAGTTTAATTTGTCCATAAGTGACCCAGCTCATAAACCCATCCCACAGGTCTGACATGGTCTCTCCTTCACAATCACAAGTCCTAGCCATGGTCATATCTTGGTGTTACTGTAGGGCTAAAAAAACAAATCCAAACTCCAAACAACAACTAAAATCTCATACCCACATTACTACAATTCCTCAAGAGGGCCATTACCATTGTACACTTCTTAAGCTTTGCTTTTGGTCATCCCAAAAGAAAGGTAGCACTTGGCTGACTCCCAGCAAGCCAGAGCACATTGGCAGATGAAACAAATGGAGAGAGGACTGGAGAAGAAGAGGTAAGACCTTGGTAACAGTATGTTCAATGTCAATTTGAGTATTGCATTCTAAATGACAACACATGTATAATCAAGAACATATACTTTGTTATTTTTAACAAGTTAATTAACCTTCTTAAGCCTCAGTTTTTTCATCTATAAAATGGGGATGGTAATGATAGCCACCTAATAAGGTTGTGGATTAAATGAGTCCAACCATAGCATATAATAACCATTAAGTAAAAGCTATTATTATTATAAATTCAGATCTGAAAATAACCCTAGAGGAAACTAATTCAACCCTCTCTATAAAGAAATCCAAGGCCCAGAAAGGCTATGTGACTTCAGGAAGAGTTCCAGGCTTTAATCCAGTTTGGTGCTCTGGTCACCATTTTAGGGCTGCGGTGGCTCTAGCACTTTCTCCATGGGAACAGTATTGCCATTTTGCTTTCTGATTAAAAAAAAAAAAAAAAAAAGCTAGGTGAGCCCTGGCTGGTGTGACTCAGTGGATAGACACCACCCTGCAAACCCAAGGGTTGCTGGTTCGATTCCCAGTCAGGGCCCATAACCAGGTCTCCAGCCTAAAAGACAACCATATATTGATGTTTCTCTCCCTTTCTTTCTCCCTCCCTACCCTCATCTCTGAATATAATGAGTAAAATCTAAAAAAAAAAAAAAAAGAAGCTAAGTGTTAGCCCAGAATCTATGATCATTTATCCAAGAACTACAAGAACTACATACTGAATGGTGCTATTCCAGGGGTCAGGAATTAAGAGAAAAACAATTTCCCTGCCTTCAAGAATCTTACATTCTGTTGATGTAAAGAATAAGTAAAAACAAAAGTAAATAAACTAGATAATTTCAGATGGTGGCAAGTGCTATAAAGAAAATAAAAAGGTGACCTAAGAGAGTGATAGTGGAGGCTGCAGTTGGAGAGTCAAAGTCTCTTAATAGAGGCTGTTCATGCCAGTTCCTCTGCTGTTTCATCTCTAGGAAGGTGGCATTGTTAACAGTGGTTTCAGTTATGCCTAGAGGAATATGCATGACTGTATGTGTTAAGAAGAAACTAAACAAAGAGGCATCACCCTCTAAAAATTTCACTTGGGCAGTCACATCAGAAATAAACATAGTAACGATTACTGACTTTGTCAGAATAGACCTTGTCTGGTCTTGGGTCTCGTCTTCCCAGCCAACCTGGGGCAGGTGAGTAAGTTAAAGCAAAAGGATGCCGGGGTTCACGTCATTCTCTTTCAGGTGAATCCATGTCTGCCCTCTGGAGGCTGGATTCTTAGCCCCTGGCATCTGTGCTATGTGCCACAAAATTCCTGCCCCAAGAACCAGTTCAGGGGATCAAAGAGCTATTATTAATGTTTCCATTTCAGCCAACTGAGGAAGGGAATGGCGGGAGAGACAGGCCACTCACCCCTCCATTTAGTCACCCTCCTCCACAATGGGGCCATTGAGCAGGCACCACAATAGGGTGCTGAGAAGAAAAGGCCGAAGGAAAGCATACAGAGTCTGCTTGCACAGACACGATCATTCATCACCAGGCAAGTGCCAATATCTGGGAACAGCGATCTCAATTTCTGCAAATCCTCCAACCTGCAACAGCTGCTGCTTGCTCAAGTTTCCAATCCCAAACGCTGGCCTGGAGCCAGGCCGACATTGCTTGGGTTGGAGACACGCTGGCTGCAGAGAGCAGCAACAATGGACTTCACAGCTTATAAAGCAGCTTACAAAGGGCTCCCGTGTATTTCAAAAAGCACTTCAGATAACTGGTGAGAGAAGCTATCTGCACAAACGCATTCAAGCAGTTTATTCCTAACCCACTTAATTCAGGGTTTCTGCTGGAAGCCAACGATACAGTGGAGGAAGATGCAGAGCCGCAAGCGGGCTGGGTGGCCTGGCAGCTGGGGAGTGCAGTCAACCCCGTCTCTCCCCTCGGGAGCACCAGCTCAGCAGGATGTGAAGTGACTGGCAGCAATCAGCTCTTCACCTGGATAGCAAATGCAATGACAAAATGAAAGAGAATCTGGGACTCCTGAGCTTCCATTGGCTTCATCAGATAGCGTTTATAAATGCTACCGAACAAGCACTGAGTGCCATCGAGGTGCCTGCCACCATACAACCCAGATGTGTCTTCCTTTGACCATGCAGCTGGTGCCAGCCCACCGCATGCCTTGTTCTCCTTACTGGTCTGAAGTCTCCAGGGACCCAATCATCTCCTCCATATCTTGTTATGCACAACTTAGTTTCTGGAGAACAACTTTGCTAGGTAAGAGGTACAGAGACCAAAAGAAGCTAGAGACTAGAAAAAGACCCAGACTTGGGCTCAAAGGCCTGAGTTTGAAGCCTGGTACTCACAGAAGCCACTAAAGGCCATGGCAAACACTGAGTGCGTCAAACATGAACCATCTCCATGGCAGAAAAGAACAGAGGTAGGTAACAATTCTTTATCAATTTGGTCTTGCCTATCAACTTTTCAGAAGAACTTTATGAGTGCTTTTGCTTATGAAAAATAAGCAAATATAATGATGTGACGTGGAATTATACCTGAACTCTTAGATGCTTAAGTAGAAGGATCCCTCACAGGGCTACAGGCCCCATCTGGATCTGATTCCACAGTTTGTAGTGCTTGATGTGGGTTTCTTGAAAAACTGAATCAGCAGATTTCAGGGCAAGAAATTATTATAAGACTAACACAATCCAAGGAAATACACAGAGCTGTATCAAACGTGAAGCAGGATTTGGAAATGTTCGTGTGATAGTATATTAAAGAAGAAAATTCAGTTACCAACCCTCCAGCACTCATTCCAATGGGCAAGACCGATTCACTTGGGGATAAGGAGTGAGAGTGGGATATGGCAGGGTTTCCTGTGAGGCCAATCTCAGAAGGCCAGTGTCTCTTGTGAGGCATGAAATAGGTCAACATGAGAGTAGGCTTAGAATGCCATTACCGTATCATTTCTTTTATTACTGTATACAATGTCATGTGTGGCAGTGACACACCTTAATGGTATTAGGTTCTAATCTAACATATTGTCTGTACTTGGATTACAAGCCTCAAAATGCAACTTTTCATTCCAACAGCTAACCAGCAGAATGAGAACTTCAAGGAAAAACTACTTTAACAAAAAGGGGATAAAACAAAAATCTTTCATATCAATTACAGAATTTTTGCTTATTACCCAAAATCTACCATTTCCAATGTGATGTCTCTGAAGTTTTCATATTTTAAGTCAGAACTCACCAAGAGGAAGGGTCCCTATAACAGGCCTTAGATAACTAAAATTCAAGATCACAAAGAAACAGCACATCAGTAAGAACGCAGACCTACCTACCAGAGCTCTGCTTTCTGCCAGAAACCAGCCAGAGACTAGCTTTGGCAGAGCTGGGCACAGGTAAGCCTAGGCAGGCTCCATTTCCAGGTCCATCGTCCATGATGCATCATCTGACTTGGCTCTTATGACCTAGGTGCTGAAGTTACCATTCACCAAGAGGAACAGTGTCCCTAAGAGAACTTAATTACTAACAACTCTCACCTAACAAGCCCACCTCTAACCTGGTTATACACTGTTATCTTTAAGTATTGTAGTGCAATCTAGATGTTTCTTGTTAAAAACAAGCTCTCTATTGCCCTGGCTGGTGGCACAGTGGATAAGGTGCCAACCTGCAAACCCAAAGGTCACTGGTTCAATTCCCAGCCAGGGCACATAACCAGGTTGCAAGCCGGGTCTCCAGCCAGGTCTGTAGCTGGAGGCAGGTGAAAGGCAACCATACATTGATGTCTCTCTCCCTCTCTGCCTCTCTCCCTACCCCTCTCTCTAAAAATAATAAATAAAATCTTAAAAAAAAAACACACACAAGCTCTCTAAAGGTATGCATTATTTCCTTTTTACCCCATGGAGTACCAAGAGATAAGAGGTATTAATAACCACTGACTAGAACTATAAAAAAATAAAGACGTGAGAATGAATATAAGCAAAAACAAGTATCTGTTACCGTGTCTCCCCACCCACCAAACTGGAGCAGAAAATTCCCTCCTCTCTCATCAAAGCAGACTGCCTCCCAGGAACACCATGTGACAGGGAAAGATGGCCACTCTACGTAATATGCCTATTTTAATATGAGGGTTTGGTCTGTCATTAGCACTTCACAATCAGCAGCACTTACAAATAGGTCTAAACTTGGAAAAGAATTTAAAAAAATCTCTGTTAAACAATGAGAATCAAGAGTAAAAGAAATAAAGACTAAAATATGTAGGGGCCTGAGAGGAGCTATTTCCGCATTCCCTCCACATACGACATCATTCATGAAGAAGGCAATGGTATAAATATAGCATAAATGTTGTCTGCTCTAACTGGTAATTTAAAATGCAAATGCTAATGAGCGAACTGGTGTATCAGTGGAGTTAATAACTGCATGCCTAGCACAGGGGCTGCATCCAAAACACAGAGAAGAGACAGACACCATGTTCCAATTTAAAAATAAAAACACCCAAATTAACCCTAGAAAAATCACTAGCAGATGTACAAGATCAGAAAAAGGAGGCACACCGGGGCAGGGAAACGGGATCTCTACCCATTGTAGACTAACTAGTTTATTTAAGTAGCTTCCTACATATGGTTAAGGTAAGTAAGCATGGAGTTACCAGGGTTTATTCAGGACTGCTATTGTAAAGTGTAAGTATTGGGTTGGCCGAGAAGTCTGTTACGATTTTTCTGTAAAATGAAAGACACATTTTTCATTGTCACCAGTAACTTCACTGCTTTTAAGATTTTGAGTGTGTCAGCTATCTCCTACTATCGGCTTCTAGTGGGTAGAGGCTAGGGGTGTTGCTAAACATTGTCCAATGTGTAAGACAGAATTATGTGGCCAAAATGTCAGTAGTACCAAGGAACTTCATAAACAACTTTTGACACATTCGATCAGTCACAGCCCCTTCTCCATACACTACACAAATCTTTTTTTTTTTTTGCATTGCAGTTGCATTTTTGCCTTTCTTGAAATGATAAAGTACAACAGGCTGGAAATGTTGCATATCTTCTTCCATCTTCAATATTAAAATGGCTGCACAAAAATTCACCAATTTTGACAAATTTTTTTTTAATGCATGCTGATATGATAGCTGTCACAATACAATGTAACAAGATTGTTCCAAAATGAAGTTAAAGACAACTAAGCACTACTAGAGCCATTGATACAGAAAAGATCACTTTTTGGCCAACCCAATATAACAAAGCAAACTACAGGGAATCCACAAAGCTTAAACAGAAAATGTCTTCAAAGCCCACTTACAAGCCTGTAAGCCAACTTTGCAGGGAGTCATATGTCTAGAAATCAAAGGCTACTGAAGAGAGGTATAGATAACATTTATTTTATTACTGATAAAGGGTGGTTAAAACAAACAAACAAACAAACAAAAAACCCTACTTACAAGGTCTAGATTAAATGGGTAATTTAAATAAGTGGGAAAGGTCTCTACTAATGATCTGTATTGGCAGTCCTACATCAGAATCCGGGACCAGAATTGTGGCACTGAGACTGAGAACAATTCCTTGGGTTTCCTCAGAGCTCCTCACACTTGGAGATATGAAGGAGGATATTCTGTGGCCAATGATCCCACCCACTTCCTTGAGTGAAAACCCCTAGCATCCCCTCAGGGGCAACAAGAGGGTGTGCTTAGGTTGGCTGTCCACACTGGACCCCTTGTGTGTTCTAATTCCCATGTTAGTGCCATTCATTCAAAATTTACATGAAAAGCCAGGAAGAGACTGGCAGCCCACTAATTTGGAGAAGCCTCAGAAAAACTTTCTGAAAGGAATCTAAGGAGAGCAAAGACCTGGGGTTTGGAACAAAGACACTTCTTCAGTGATGAAGAATTTTTTGTTAGCTCAGCTATCTCTTTCTGAAAATGGTATGTAAAGAGGTGGCGCCCACAGTAATCAAGATTAGTCTTACAGGCCAGCGATCCCCAACCTTTTTGGCACCAGGGACTGGTTTCACGGAAGACAATTTTCCACGGACCCGGAGTGGGGGTTCGGAAATGTTTTCAGGGTTATTCAAGCATATTACATTCAAGTTCCTGCTATGTGGTCCTGTTCCTAACTGTTCCTAACATGCCCAGACTGGCACCAGTCTGAGACCTAGAGGTTGGGGACCCCTGTTACTGGACTCCAGGGCTACCCATTACACAATTACAAAGAAATTCCCTTTAATTTCAAATTAGCACACTATTTATGCTCCCTCTCCTGCATCCAGACCCTGCCATCTTCTACTCTAAGTCTGGTCAGACAGACATTCCCCACAGGGCAGGGGGAGTGGTGAGTAGCCCAATCCTGAATGATGCTGCTTGACACCATTGCTACTAAATGGCTGGGAAATGCCAACAGGTTGACAAGATGGCATTGAAAAATTGACAGTGAAATGCATTTTTCTGGGAAAACCACAAGAACAGGATTAGAGCTGAAGCATCTGTGCACAACCGGAGACAGGTGCTTGTACTGGAAACACTCCAGCAGAGAGCAGCCATCAAATAGCTGTAAGTGCCCCTCCACTCCCCCCTCCCCCGCATGCCCACCACATGGAAGGCATCCCAGATCATCTTTAAGGAACTAAGAAAGAACCTTAATATAGGAGGGGAGAAGAAGGAAAGAAAATGGAACCCTCAGGGAAAAACCCAGAGGCCTAACCCCTCCAACTATACTCTATTGACTCTTATTAGCTCTGTACAGATAGGTCTGATCCTATCCAGAATAGTTTTCCCTTGCGCCACCTATATTAAAACTCCAAAGAAGCAAGAATAAAAAGCCATGGTAAGAGGGGTAAATCAGAGGACTTGGGAGGTGAGGATTCTTTTCACTTAACTTTGACCTATCCACCCAGAGGTAATCAATGGACTTATCATGCAAGAGCTAAGATAAATCAGTATCTTTCTTTTCTTGACACAGAAAACCCAACTGAGATGGTGAGTGCTGGATATCCTAATTAGGAGGCTGCACCACCCTCAGACTTTCTCTAAAGAAGGTGGGGCCACCACTAGGACACTCTCTCCCTCAGTATCTAGACAGGCAGGCACAGAACAGCCACATGGGCCTTGCTGTCTCCCTCACCTTTAGGTCCCAGTATCACACCGAGAAATGCAGGATGGTCTGATGGACATTAGCAAGGAACCAGGAAGGCCATTAAAACACGCCTAACAAACATTATTTTCATTGATGTCTTTATTTCTTACTCTGTCTCAATTAGAAAAATATTTGAAAAATTCAAATTTTTGCCCCTTTTACCTTAAAATACTCATTATGTCCTGGAAGTCTCCTTTGATTCTTGCTAATGGGCCTACTGGCATTTAGATCTCTTACCATCCTGGCTACTCTCCTCTGCCTTTTGCAGGGTGCTGATGTCTATCCTTCCCGAAAGAATGATCCTCAGATGGAGTATCATACTCCACGCCTGCTCTGATCCAGGCTGAGCCAGCACTCAACTCCACCCCTCTGTGGATTCTGTGCTTCTGGGTTATGGACCAGGACTGTGGCCCTTCTGACACTATTACAATATTTAATGCTAGTGTTCTACAAAAAAATCTGAGTTTTCACTTGTATGGTATTTAAGGCATATTTCTTTTACCCATCTCAAAAATGTATTTTTTTTCTTTATGCCTATACAGTCAGTAAACAGAACAACTTTGATTGAAGGCTGGAACTCTATCTTATGCATTTCTATATTCCCAGCATAGTGCCTAATGGAAATACAATAAATTATTAAAATAGCCATGCAACTGAATGACCCACAAGCACGATGAAGCTCATTCTGGGGATGACTCACTATCTAAAGATGGGAGATAATCAGGCTCTAATCGTTGGCCTGTGCTTTGATCCACGTGGCCAGTGGGTGATAGTATGGAACGCCTGCTGACTGGCAGCTAAGGGCAGAGCATGGTATGCTCAATGGCAGGACAGCTGAGAAGCTATACATGCCTGTACAAAGGCAGAGAGAAAACTTAACATCCTTCTCTTTCAGGCAACTCTTCCTCAGAACTAAGTAGTTTTTGCCTAGATGAATCACAGCCAGCCTGCCAAAAGGAAATGTTCCAGATCTTCTTGGATCCTTAAATGCCATCTCCCTTGGGAAGTCTTTTCCATTCTCCAGTTAATTGTGCTTTTCTCTGCACTTTCATGATGTTGCATATACTTTTCATAACTCATTGTTACTTTTCCTTGTCCAAGATTTTCATATGGTTGTTGACGTTAGACTAAAGGCTATTCAAGAAAGTAGAAACTACCTCGTTAATTTACGTATCACCTACCACCTATCAAAGACTGCCTTCTTACAGCAGGCTTGCAAAAATCTTGGCCTAATTAAAAAAGGCTCCCCAAACCTATTTACTGTGCTAATGCCTACAAGTAACGCTCTAGGATTTCCTGACAAGGACAGAATTTGTATAATGATATCTTTAATAACAAAGAACTAGAAGAGCCTTAGAAAAATCTCAGGTCAAACTGTCCATTTCCAGCAATGGGACCCAACTGAAAGTAAGTAGATGGTGGAGACAGATTCAAACTGGGAAGTCCCAAGAGAGAGAATATTCCACTTTACAAATATCCATTAAGTTGCAATTCAATTAAAGCATCTGAAAGGAATTCATAAGTATCAGTAGACCCTGTAATTGCTTAATTAAGGATAGAAGCCCAGCAAACACAACCACAATAATAGCCTGATTCATTATCACCTCTGTGATAGCAGAATGGGATTTCTCACTTATACATTGGCTTTAATTGCTTAATTTGGTCAGGCTCTGGTAATCAATGGGATCTGCCATTTCAGGGGCCAAGAGATGGGGGGGTATTCCTGTTTACCGTCCTTCTCCTCTCTCATTAGAAGTTGATGTTCCTATAGACAGGAGACATTAAAAATAAAGAAGGTAATGAAGTACCTTATTCAAAGGCATTCAGGATGGAGGAACACACAACCAAAGGACACACAAGAGTTCACCATCCACATACCCACCACTGACATTTACCAAATTCCAGACATCTAGATCCTTTTCTCACTGCCTCCCTAGTCATAACACAGCTCCAGAGGGGAGCTGTAATAGATGGCAGGCAGAGAGTCTCATTTCCTAGTCTTGTTTCATGACTAGGTAACTGGTTAATTGTTAAGTCCCCTGCGGTGATGCACACGGGAACCCCTTGCCAAGTGGCTACTGCCTTCTAGGTGGTTTGTGCTATGAGTTCCATATAAGGTGACTGTCCTTCACACTCCCTGTCCCAAACCAGCCTTGGTCCACAATTCCTCATACATTCAGCTGCCCTCCCTTTATGTGGAAATGCAGGGAAATGCAAATGGGGTGGGCCCACTCAGTGAGTAAGCAGAAGACTTCAAACCTGATATAAAACTCCTAGACTACTCTGCATTGAAACCTCTGGTTATTCTCTTCCATGTCAGGCATTTGGCTTACAGGCACTAACTTGATACCTGCCGTGCTTAGCCAACAGGACACCTTCCTGAACTGTGCCCTCACTGTGACCCAGGTACCCCAGAGCTAAGAAAGAAATTCAAAATAAGGAAATGTAATATAAAGTGCATAGCAATAAAATACACACTCTATGCCTGCTGGTGCTATTAAATAAAAATGTGATTCAAGGGCCAAGAAATTTACCTATCTGTGCCTCAGAATCCCTTTAGTCCAAAAAACTAAGTAAAATGGACACACATAACAAGTGAAAGTAAAAATTGCCAGTACGCTGTTTTTTGTTCTAATGAAAGAAAATGGAACTCACTAAATACCAGATGAGGAAAAAAAAAGATGCTTTTAAACAAATGCTCACTGCCTGGGATCTTGGCTTCCTGTTAATTCGGGACAACTGACTGGCTGCCTCCAAGACTGCAGTATGTATAGAAGGCCATAAAAGCAGGTGGAGGGACCTTGAACAGTCTCAGATCTGACAGTGGAAGGTCACCTGCTCACCAACCAAACCTAAGCCAGGTGCGCAAAGGATTAAAGGACAAGAACCTTCAGGAGGTACTAACCTGTTTGCTATAGCTGACATTGCCCAGCCCCACCTGCTACCCCATCTGACCAAACAATCATTCCATGTACAGGGGTGCAGGAACCATGACAGGGAGGCCAGCTGGCTAAGGCCAAATGCCACTCCCTATCAAGCTGTGGGGCCGTCTGCCCAAAAAAGGCCACACAGAAATGGAAAGTGTCCACCCCACCCTGAAATCCAGAGGGCTCTCCAAAAGGCTGCGATTGATGAGAGCGGCACATATGGGGTGAACAACTATCTTGACTTTTCCCTTGAGAGTCACAACCCAACTCTCTCCTGGCTGCAGAGACATCATTCTCGGCCATTCCTGCATGGCGTGGGGAGCCTCCCACAAGAGCTGCAAAATGGTACCTGAGGATTACTGACTGGGTGAACAACCCCACGACATGAATACCATGTCGTGTCTCCACTCATGGTCAGCTTTGTAGGTGGTCTCAGAGACCCAAGGGGCCTCCTTCTCTCTCAGGATACTCCTCCATCCAACTCATTCATTCCATCTCTTCCAGGTCAGTGCTCTATTAATCATTACCTTACACCCTTTCTTAGTTCCTCCTCCTCCGAAATCAGACCAGTAGTCTCATGTTTCCTATGATATTTTTCCACTTCTAATCTTTTCTCAGTCCATCTTTTTTATATTCTCATTTGCCAAGAAGATGTGTTGAGTTTTACATTCTGTAATTGGTATTATGAAAACAATAGGTATATTGAATAGCTTTTCCAACTATACATGCCACATTCTGTTCCAACCTTGAACTAGAATTACAGTTATTAAAGTACTCAAATGCTGACACCCTCAGAATGTTACCCTGACCCTTTAGCTTTCCTTTTTAGCATTCCTTTCCATTCTCTGTTAGATTTTTGTGAAGAGAAGTCTATTTTTAATTCTGTTCCTTATTTCCCACATTTATTCCCCAATTGCCTAAAATCTGCCTTTGGCTGAATCAACTCTGATGAAATTGCACTGACAAGGGTCATCTGTGACTTGCTAATTGATAAATAAGAAAATAACTTTATGTTTTTACCTACTTGATCTTTTAGGTAAAATCTCATACTGCTAACTCCTTAGAATTCTAACATCCTTCAGCTTTCAGAAGACTATTCTCCTGGGGTTCTCCTTTTAATCCTCTGACCACATTTTTTCCACCCATGTATGAATGCTTAGTCTACTTCTTACAGGCTGGAATTTTCCAGTGTTTATTCCGCCGAAACTGGTCCTTCAGGAACTGAAACTGTTTTAACTATTGCCTGTATGCTGATGGCTCCACCATGTGAATAAGAGGCCTAGGCCCCACTGTTGATCTCAACATTCCCATGGGTACCTTCAATATTACATGTCTAAAGCCAAAACAATGATCTCTCTTAAAACCTATTCCGACTTTCGTGTTGCCTTTGGACGTCATGCTCTGCCCAATTACTCAGGCTTGGATGCTTTATTTTCTCTCCTACACTTCAACATCACCTCCCATCCTCAACCAAAAAATAATCCAGTCATTCCCCAAGTTTTAAGTCGTTTTCTTAAATACTTTTTCCATTTCTTCCTTTCCCTCCTACCAGCTTTCAGGCCTCTATCCCTCTCGCCTCCTAATCGCTCTCCTAACCCAAAGTTCCATTTAGTCCAATATATCCATCAAAATGAACTTTCTTAACCCAAGCTCCTGTCCGCATTTCCAGCTTCAGCCCATCACCCCTCTCCTCACTGCTTATGTTTCTCTGATAACAAAGGGTTCATGGTTGCCTAGACACACCAGGATATAACCACTACAGTTTTGTACATGCTATTATCTCTACCTGGACCTTCCTCTCCACCTCCTCTTCTCCCCTTCACCAATACTGCAAACTTGTATTTGTCCTTCAAAACACAGCTCAGATACCAGATCCTCTGGGAGACACTCCCTGATCCCTGGCTAAATATCCATTCATTCCCTTCTTTGTGCTACTTGTGTGTCTTGCAAATTCTATCATTTCACCCACTGCCCAACACTTCAGTTTACATGTCTGTCTTCTCATGAAGGCTGAGATCTAGGACCCAGTCTTACCAAAAGGATGTGAGTTCCTTGCCCAGTGTCTCAAAGGGAAAAGCCCATAGCCTGGCTTTCACGGACCTTGTCAGTCAAGAAGAAACTTGAACAGCACCTTTTCATGATTTATTTCCATCAGTAGGTAACTATGGCTCTTTCTTGCAGACTTTGACCTATGGCCATTTCATACCAGAGTTAAGGACAGTTCTAGTTATGAATTCACAAAATCTTTGAAAGGGGATGAGAAAGGAGATATATATACTGATTTATGATAGGCTTCTTCTGAACCCTTTTTCTCATCTCACTAAATTCTTACAATAATCCTGAGAGACATGATATTCTTTGCAGTTAACTGACATATAAACTGAGGCTTGAAGTGGGTAAATAATCTCCTTATCCATGCTTGTACAGAATACAGCCATGATTCAAACCAAGGTCTGCTTTTTCTTATGACTTTTCAATGTCCTGTATCCTTGCCAGGTTTCTAAAGAAACCAGAAGATGCATAATATAACCATATGTAGTATGGCAGGAGACAAATGTAAAAGCTTGTATTTTTATCATGTATTTGCTCCTGTAATCTATCTTTCAAAATGTACATGAATTTAGGCAATGCCTTTTGAATTGCTAAGCTTAGAATAATGCCAAGTACACAGAGGAGCTGGCCGATGCCAACAACCAGAAGTTTCTGCAGGAAAACTCCCGCCCAGATAGGTCAAAGCTCCAAGCACACTCCATCCAGGTAGTTTTCAGTTTATAAGCCAGAGCTACAATGTTTTCTTTCCCCTACAGATCTGTGGCCAAGTTTTCCCCCAAAAAAGAATGTTTCTCTTTCACACCTCTGGATGAAGCTCTACAATGCCAAAAACATGCTTTTGTTTTGCAGGTATTGAGCAAAGGATGAGATGAATATACTTGTATACCTCAAACTCTGTAATAACAAGTTACTGCTAAAAAACTTTCCTACGATGGAAATCTTTTATTAAAAAGATTGAAAACAAGATTTTATTTATTTTTAAGGAGAGAAGAGGTGGAGGAGAAGGGGACAAAAACACCAATGTGTAAGAGAAACATTAATTGGTTGCCTTTTGCACGCGCCTCAACCAGGGACTGGGCCCAAAAGCCAGGCATGTGCTCTGACCAGGAATCAAACAGGTGATCTTTAGCTTGGAGGGATAATGCCTAACCCACCAAACCACACCAGTCAGGGCATCGATACAGAAACCTTAAGGGTACAAATGGCTATATGAAAAAACTCTTGCACATTGCTATGCAGCCCCTCTATACAACTCACATACGCAAGGCCTTCCAGTAAGGTGTGATTTGTTGTGGCCTTTCTTTTCTACAGCTGCCTCTGAGCTTTGAGTCAGGCTTCAATTAGTTCCTTCGGAAAGCATGCAGAGCTGTGGAGTGATCATTAACCTCTTAAGAGTATGTGAGAAAGCCTCAACCAGAAGTGACAGCCCAGCAGCAGCAGCAGCAGCAGCAGTGAGCTTCATGGTCATGTGTTCAGCGAGTGATTTATCTCACATAACAAATCTATTTAGTTGGGGCCGAAGGGAGACCCTTAACCAGAGAAGAAACTATCAGTGCCTTCCAGGCGAGGGAGGCTGAGACAATCTGGCAGGGACAACAAACATGGGGCCCGTCTCTTCCCCCATGGCAAATTCTGTTCAAGAATCAATGAGCAGCGCTGAGGCAACAGGACAGCCACAGAAATGCTGTGTGCGCAGAGAGAACACAACAGCATGTCCCTTGTGAGGGAGTGAATGCTTTTGTGTGTATGGGGTGGGGTAGAGGCTTTTGAAGTAAAATGACACTTTCTCTTAAAGACTACAGTTTCTTCAAAGTCCAGATGGGAACTAAATAGTTACTATTGGCCAGCAGAGAAGAATTGAAGAAATTTGCTCCTTCAGTGCATAAATATAAACTGTACCAAGAGCACAGCTCATACACAGACTTGCTGATTGTGAAATATACAGCTACCAGCAAGGAAAGGATAAGAAAGATGTGCATTCATTCAGCAAAGAAAGGAAGACTTGCCCTAGTATGCCAACCTCAGTGCAACAGACAAATACGATAGATGCAGGAGCCTGTGAAGGTAATGCCATGTCTGGGGTTTCATAAAGGATTTGGATACTAATGACATTTGAAAAGAATAAAAGACAGATGATCGACACTGCCTGGGCGCTGCAAGGGCAGGGTGTCTCGGGTCCTCTGCGGTCTGCCCATGACTAACATGGCAGGGGCTGTCTATTCCAAATAGGAAATGCCAACTGTGAGAATTCTATCGTTAATATTTTTCTTCATCTGCAATTCCCTTCACTCACTCAGGCTGTATGACAGTATGTGCTGTCCCATGGCAGGTGGAAATGAGGTACAGAACAGGCCTAATGCTGGGTCTGTAGCGACACAGGGACCAATCTAAAAATTTTGTGTTCAAATCTTAGAAACAAAAGTACCTGGATGGACTCCAGGTCCTATCACCAAGACACACAAGAGAAAGAAGTGCATGTGACCTCCCGGGATGATTGCTGAGCTCCAGGAAGAATTTTCATAGTAAATGTAACACAAAGAAAAGACTTACCTGCCAGCAAGAAGGTGATAAGGCAAGTTTCTTTTGGCAAATATAGCTTGAGACGAGAACCACTGAAGACATATTCTACCACAGCTTCAGAACGACCTGCCCGCTGGAGGAAGGGTAGGAATTGCTTTGCTTTTTGGGTATCCTGGTAAGAGAAAAGAAGAAAAAGAATCCTTAGAAAGTAATAGGATTAAGGTAAATGTTCCCTTCTTTCTGGTTTAGGACACAGTCTAGCAGACCACAGGAAACTAAGCAAATAACCCTGTAAAGTTAGACATTTCTAAAACCATCACACAGACCAGATTTCCATGTGACTTTCACAGAATATAATTAAGTTTCTAGAACATTCTCATTGACTCTGTGCTTCCCTCTACTCAGTTACCAAACAATCTGTGGATATACAAGTGGGGAAGGTGCATTCAAATGAGAATTTCGCTCCTTCTTTGGGACAGGAAAAAGAGCTTCTCCTGTTCCTGCCACAAGAAATTGAGAGAAGACCTATACTAACCTTACAGAGGTTAATTTAACCTTTAATTTTCATTAAGAAAAAAAGTGACTCTCAGGCTAAGTGATGTATCCCCTAAAGCCCTTTCCCAGGAAACCCAAAGTAGTTCACCCTCCCTCCTCATTGGGTCACACAGGCTCCGAGCTCACTGTTTCTGAATGAGGAGAATACCGCTCATTTGGGCACCAGCACAGCAAACCCTGCTCTGCAGGATTTCAGAGACGAGCTGGGACCTGGGTGTGCTACTCCTGCTCCCCAACTGGGAAACCTGACCAATCAATCCCCTATCATGTTGGCACAAATAACTACAGAAACAAGAAAAACATGAAACTGTATAGCACTTTTTACACTTACTTTTTTTAAAGATTTTATTTCATTATTTTTAGAAAGAGGGGAAGAGAGAAAGGCAGAGAGGGAGAGAGACATCATGTATGGTTGCCTTTCACCTGACTCCAGCCACAGACCTGACTGGAGACCTGGTTTGCAACCTGGTTATGTGCCCTGGCTGGGGAATCGAACCTGCGACCATTGGGTTCGCAGGCCGGTGCCTTAACCACTGTGCTACCAGCCAGGGTACTTTTTATACTTTTTTCATACATCCACACAAAGTGAATGCATTCTACCCTCAAGGGTACCAAATCATGGACATTTTGCATCCCAGAGCTCTAAGCTACAGAGAAGCTAAGTGCTTTCCAATCCTTTCGTTCTCTCAAGCTACAGATGACACAGTAAGCAAGCATCAAATGATCACATCACATATGCTGAGGAAACAGTCACTGGATGTCAAAATTTCCAAGGGCTTCAGCCCAGCCAACAGGCTGTAAACTCCCTCTGAGGACAGCAAGCGGTGCACACCCTTGCCGCCGGTGGTCTGCGCTCCGCCAAGCTCTCCCTAAGCTCCTCCTCTCTAATTCTGCTCCTAGCAACAGAGCTGTTGTATCTAAATTAATGCACGTTAGATAATGACAACTTAACAAGCTATCCAGTATTTGAGTTTTCATGGCAGTCAAAGGGGCTCTACTCATTCAGAAGCAGTGAGGTAGGCTGGGATGAAAACAATACTGATAATAAGATTCATCCTTCTCTTCTCAGAAGAGGCGAGCCAGTCACCCATTCTCTGTGTCTCTAACGGCACACTGGTAAAAGGTAATGGCACAATGAGCTTTAGTGGGTTGGAAACTCCTCTCAATGAACACTTAAGCAACACATACTCCATTGTACATGTACAGTGTGAAAAGGCTATCTGGCACTTGGCTGAAGTCCAGAACAGTCAAGCAAGACAATGCTCCATGGGAAAGAAAGGACTCCCTGATTAAAATCCATTTGTCACATTAGTCTGAACCTAGGACATTATTCATGAGCTGAGCCAGTAAATCAACAACAATGATCAAATTGATTATTACAAATCATGAGGCAACTTAATGTCTCTGAAGAGAAGGCCCTTTCCCCTTAAGACTGCAATAATCTTTATCTTTCTGAAACAGACTTTTGCTCATCATTGTCTATTGGATATATTTATCTGAAAAAAAAAAAGATATGCACACACACACACGTATACCTTTAATATTACTACTTGAAAGGAAGTTGTACTGAACTCATCCTATTTTGCTAAATAATTACCTGAGAGATACTGCTGACCCTTGCCTGACATGGGTTTGAACTGCATGGGTCCACTTATATCCAATATTTTTCAATAACTATGTACAGTATTATAAATGTGTTTTTAATAGCATTGTCTTTTCTCTAGTGTACTTTAAAAACCCAGTATACAATACATATAACACACAAAGTATTAACTGTTTATGACATGGGTGGCAAACCCAAGGCCCACGGGTGGAGCCCTCCACCTTGTTTTATTTGGCCTGGCACCCTGTTTCTACCCGGCTGGCTTAACTGTTAAGCAGTAGCTACACTTATACAGCCCTAAATTACATTTGGCCCTTTGAAGGCAACTGTGAGGCTGATGTGGCTCCCAGTGAAAATGAGTCTGACACCCCTGATTTATGTTATGGTGAGTGTTCTGATCAACAGTAAGCTATTACCAGTTTTGGCAGAGTCAAAAGTTACACACCGATTTTCAGCTGTGTAGGGGGTGAGCACTGTGACCCCTGAATTATTCAAGAGTCAATGTGCTTAATCAGAATGAGATCAAGAAGCAAAGATACCTTATTCTTAGCCTTGTGATCATCAACATCACCATCATCAATATTTATTCCTTTTTAAATTTAAATTATATTTTATTATTCATGCTATTACAGTTGTTCCAATTTTTCCTCCTTTGCCCCCTCCACCCAGACCCCCACTCAGGCAATCCTTACATGGTTGTCCATGCCCATGGATCATGTATATGGCATATATTCTTTGGCTACTATATTCCCTATGCTATACTTTACATCCCCATGGCTATTCCACAACAACCAATTTGTCAATACATATTCTGATTTCTCCTGAGTCTCAGTCTATAACTTTACAATCCTGTTCCAGAAACAACCTATGGGAAGACAGCAAAAAGAATCTAACATACCATTGATTATAACAAAGACTAGAAGTGAAAGCCAACTATGACAATCGAAAGCTGAAAGCAAATTCTGAAGGCCTACCAGAACTGGCCATGTTTATTTCAAGGCAAAGCTGTAAGACAACAAATGTAGCTCCCCTTCTTGTTGAGGGAAATGTTCCAAAGGTTTGAAGTCGGTATGTCTACTAACCATCCATTAGGGGACCAGATGAAAATTTAAGCCAAGCTGATGGGATTTTGGGAATAAAAAATTCTTAGAAAGTCAACAAAATTGAATGTAATCACCAGAAGATGTCAGCTCTTTCAAATCTCAGTCTCAGACAGACAATAATGTCTCTTTCTTATTATCTCAAGCACTTCCTTTGCTTGGCATATTTCTTTTCAATATACGAGTTTTTGAAACTTTTAATATTTGTTTCAGGGGCAAAAATGAAAAGACTGATAAATCCAACTGACAAGTTCCCTTGTGACATAGCCCTAAATCATTCCTTGCTAATTTGGCTATGAAAATTATTTATATTAGGAATTTTGACTGCATTACTACAAAACTGACTAAATGTGGCTAAATGATTTGTCTTCCCAAGAGCTTGTGCAAGTATAACAATGTGCTTCAGTCTCTTTCTTCATTTCTAAAGTTATAATAAGAAGGAAATAAGAGAAGGCTTGATTTTGAGAAACAGTATAACAGAGACTAATTTAGGCCCTACTAAGTAGATGAAGATGACATGTGGATCTTAAGGACAACGGTAAAGTGATCAAGTTCAAATGATATCACTAGTGACATTTTAAATTCTCTTTCACTAATCCTGAAGGAGGATCTACTGTGATTTACAGAAATTAAGGATTTCTTTATACTTTTAGAACTTCAAAATGTATATTATGGGAATAAATACAAAACATCCTATTATTTATTTTTTTGAAGTTAATTTATTCAAGGTCACAAAATTAATACATAGCACTAGAATTCAAATATATCCAATGCCATATAGCCTATAATATTAAAAATTATTTTTTAAACCCTCACCTGAGGATGTGCTTAATAATTTTAATTTTAGAGAGAGTGAAGGAGGAGGGAGGGAGGGAGGAACAACGATGCACGATACATCCACCAGTTGTTTCCCATATGTGTCCCACCTGGGGATTGAACCACAACCTAGACATGTGCCCTGACAGGGAACTGAACCCTGCAACCTTTTGGTGCACAGGATGCTTCTTCAACCAACTGAGCCACCAGCCAGGGCTAATTTTTACACTTGGGAACTACAAGCAGGTAAAACTCTAAGTGGTTTTTTTTTTTTTTTTTGAGGGGTGGTGTGGGGTGTTGAGGGCTTACATGTTTAGTCATCTTATTTAAATTTTTTTCCAGACAATGACTGGGTAGATACTTTAATTTGGATAATTTCATTTGGGTGGGTTTCTTTTCCCAATTACAGTTGACATTTACTATTATTTTATATTAGTTTGTGTAAAGCATAGTGGTTAGACAATTATATGATGCATTAAAAAAAAAATAAAGACTTCAGTTTTTAAGAGATATCACTGAAACTTACAACAGAATGCTCCTTTTACAGTGTAAGACTATTAAATATCCAATATTTCTGCTTCCAAGTCTAGTTGCAAACTCTCAGCCCCAGGGTTTACATGCTGTGACTCATTTACAGGAGGTCTGGGAATCCACCTGCCATAGTTATCTGGTACTACATTGGCTCAAGGCTTTGAGAATCCAAGTGGACAAATTAGCCATATTTTTCGCTTTTTGTACCAATATTCCCCTCCACTGGTGTAAATAATCAAGAAGTAACTGTACTTCTGAGCAGATTGGTTTTTTGGTTGCACTGGTAGTTTTCACATGACCTGTGCTCCAAAACATGCCATACATAAGTATTTTCCTTTACTCTTAGAAAAGCTAATTTAAGGATACATTAGCTACATTTAACCTGCTATTGTGGATGGCATCCCTTTAAGGAATGTTTCTGCCTCTTCAATGCACCTTGAAATTGAGAAAGTAATGATGCAACAAATGTGCCTGGGGTGACTTCTTTTCAAAGGATGTTAATACCTATACCTCAAACTTATAGGAGTTGAGTTTCTAAATGACCCTGAAGAGAAGCAGGATGGCCCTTAGAGAGTGAGAGTGAGGTGATAAAGACACTTGAATTATATACTTCTACTTCCCCTCACTTCCATCCTGTCCCCTCAGCCCAAACTGCTTCCAATATGGTACTTGAGTCAGGGCCTGAAAGGAATCTCCTCCAGTAACAGACTGCAACTTTTCTCTACCTTGCAGTGTAAGCAAACACATGTTGACAGTAATTTG
Organism: Noctilio leporinus; assembly: GCA_004026585.1. NCBI lineage: Eukaryota > Metazoa > Chordata > Mammalia > Chiroptera > Noctilionidae > Noctilio > Noctilio leporinus. The sequence goes on along the minus strand of PVIW01000899.1, from coordinate 161,412 downwards.
TGATTAGGGATCATCAAGTCTGGGGGAGCAGGGAAGTTTGGGGTGCAGTGGAGGGAGGGCAGGTACAGGACCAAGGCACCTACAAACACTTCATAGACAGCCAGGTGGTCTGCATCCTAGAGGGGCAGAGTTGATATAAATCAAAGTTCTGTGAATTCTGGAACAGGGTTTTTAGCTCTCAGTTTGTACAAGACGTTAGCAAAATGAATTTCATGATTTTCCTACTGAAGACACCCATTATAAAAGGCATTAACACAGTTAAGGCTGGTAAGAGGGAAACACATCACAACACACCCAAACGGCACAGGAAAATGGCAATCAAAGTAAACCTATTAGTTAACCATTAACCACTCAGGATTATCATGTGCAAGTTCCAATGGGAACTGTTAATAATGAAGTTCACTAATTAGTTCTTATCATCACATTCACTCTTTGATTAACATCACAGGAAAAAGAACTAAAAACAAATACATGCAAGAGCTTATTATGGTACCAGGGGAATAACTCTACCAGCACTGGAAAAACTGAAATGGAAGAGCATCAAATCTCATGAAGCTTCCTGGAGGGACAACTACACCCGTGCTGGGCGCCCCAGCACACCAGGAAGGGTTCTCCCCTATCTTCACAGGGCTGACTAAAGAGCTCCAGGGCATAATGTTGTTTGGGTTCAACCAATCTTAATTCTGATGCAGCAAAATCTGTGTGTTCAAGAGCATATATATACAGGAAAACCAAGAGTGTGGAGATCAGAACTAATAGCTAAGAATACTGGAGCAAACATACTCTTTCTTTTTAGGGTGTACGATGATAACTCATCATCACAGGGCTCTCCAGACCAGGAGAATTATGTCTACAGCCATCTGAGACAAGTCAGAAGAACGTTTCCTATCAGGAAGGCAAAAAAGTCATCCATCACTCCACACTCTTCCTCTTTTCCACAGCCCAGGTTCTACAGTCCAAGTGACGTTTCCATTTATAGAACAAATGTATGATTCCCTATGACAAACTAGCTGCAGGGCAAGTTAATCTCTTGATATAAATGGGACCTTGGGAGGACACACTTGGCTTGGGAATGTTCTCCATCTCCAACAACATTACAAAGCACTAAAAAACTGGAAACCTGTCCTGTCTGGCTGGTGATCCATGTTTCATGGTAAGGTGGTGTGTGTGTGCGTGTGTGTGTGTGTGTATGTGTGTGTGGTCTAGGGTGAGGCATAAACTGCACTGAGGCACAGGTAAACAGGAATGAGTGAACACAGAAGAGAACCCTAGAGAAAAACACTGCCTGAAAAACAAAATTACAAGGAAACAGGAAAAAGAGGTGCTGACACGAGGCCATCAATAACCTTCCATCAAGTGCTGCCTGTAGTTTAGTTTCTCAGCTCCCTCAGTTGGCACGGCAGCTGGCTCCGGCTGCGTCCAGGTGGAGGAGAAACCATGTTTCGGGCATGGGGCTCCACTCTGGAGGGCATGAGTCAAGAGGACAGTTTTAGGAGGACGGAGCTGGAAGAATGCCTTGCATTTCAAAGGCTGGCATTCTCATCTGCAGTGCTTGCAACAAGAACACAACCTTCATTTGCTTTCCTAACTCTCCTCCTTTACAGATTATTAAGGTTGGATGGCCTGGCTAAGCCAAGTTTCTAAACTTGCAAGATCAGGACAGACCAAAGGGCAGAAGGAGCTGGCATGGTCTGCTTCCCAAATGGGAAGGTGGAAGCTGCAGGGCATGTCAGTGCAAATGTAGCTTCATGTTCCAAATGTGGAGGGAAAAAGTTCTCTGCAATCAGACTTGAAAAGAGCATAACTCTTCCAATACTTTGAGAAGATGCTGGCCCTCAAGAGCCCTGCAAAGCACGATGTCTATAAATATTTTTGTTTGTTTGGCCTTGCTCACCATCTATGTTTTTTTCACAAGGTACAATACTGAGAAAAGAAACCAGGACCTGGCAAATGCTAAGAGAAGAGACAACAACCCTGCGTTTGTAATAAAAACAGGCAGATCAGCATTCTGCCTGACAACCACAGTAGTCTCATCAAGAGAAAGTCAAATCATGCTACAGAAACAAGTTAGGAACCCCTAGAATATGGCTTAGAATTTACCTGCACTCACCCCAAACCGGAAATATCCTAAATCTTCCTCATCGGGGGAAGGGACAAACTGTAATATACTTACACACTGGACTATTTACTCTGCAACAAAAATACAGGCAACAATATGGGTGAATCTCAACTGCACGCTGCATTTACATGGTATTTTTGCAAAGGATAGAAAAAAAGAGATCAGTGGTTGCCAGAAACTGGGGTAAGTACTAGAGGTTGATTCCAAAAAGGACAAGAAAATTTGGTGTGGTGGTGGGGATAATACAACAGTTCTATTATCCTGACTGTGCTGATAGTTAATTTGTTCATAACTCTCAAAATGTCCATGTTTATCAAAACTCACAGAATTATTTACTATATATAAATTATGCCTAAAATTTTAAATTAAATTAAAAATTGGCCTGGATAAGTAGACTATGCAATCTTTTAATTTTTAGCTTAAGAAAACTTTTTTCTTGGCCAACTAATTTATAAGCAGCTCAGAGAAAATAAATTCAAACTTAAGCACTCAATAAGAATGTTTTAGATGAACTCATCTAATTAGTTGATGTAGTACACTATTTTTTTAAATTTAAGCAGAAAATAGTTAAGATGAAAAACCACGGGGTTAAAAAGAGCACAGAAAGCCCTGGTTGGTAGCACAGTGGATAAGGTGCCGGCCTGCAAACCCAAAAGTTGCTGGTTCGATTCCCAGCCAGGGCACATAACCAGGGTGCAAGCCAGGTCTCTAGCCAGGTCCGTAGCTGGAGGCAGGTGAAAGGTAACCATACATTGATGTCTCTCTCCCTTTCTGCCTCTTTCCCTTCCCCTTTCTCTAAAAATAATAAAATCTTAAAAAAAAAAAAAAAAAAAAAAAAGCACAGAAAAAAATTGTTTTCTAAAAGCAGCCTAAGAAAGCATCTACCCTTAGGCAATGGCTAAAGGAAAGCATGATCCACAACTGGCAATACAGGAAGAATGTTCTGATGAAAGAAAGGAAAAAATATCACTGAATATAAATGCCTATTGATATTTCTTTTCTACCCTGAAATAAAACCATATGATATGGCTTAATGTGAATAATATCCAAGTATTAAAAAAATTCTTCCCTGAGGATATATGCATTGATTTGATGAGAGAGAGACAGACAGACATTCAGGTGAAAGAAAAAGAAACATTTGCCTCCCATGCATGCCCCAAAAGGGGATCAAACCCACACAACCTAGGATGTGCCCTGACCAGGAATTGAACCCATGACCTTTTGGTGTACCAGATGCCACTCCAGCCAATTGAGCCACCTAGCCAGGGTGATATTTAACTCTTAATCAGATGAAAATTCTTCATAGGCTGAGATTATTCTTTTATGGAATGACTCTCAGTTTCCCAAATTTAACCTGCTGAAATTATGCTGTGAGAACAATTCAATTTAACTTTAGAAATAAATTCATTGCATTTTAGTGGGAAAATCTACATTTTTATCACCAACAGAAAATACAGTGCCCTTATAAGCCTTCTTTTGTACTGTAAGTTTAGCTTAGAAAGCAAAGTACGGTGTATGTGTGTCCCATATAAAAAGGGTAGAAGTACAAAGGGGAACCTAAAAGAAAAACGGGAATTATCTTCTGGAGGGTGGACCCCTTCTCGTACAGGCTTCCCTACTGGGTGAGTGTTCAAGGAACCCATCTGTACCAGTGCACCAGCTGGCATTGAGAGAGGCTGCCTTCAGCTTCAATGAATTTTTTGGAAGACTCTTTCAATGTGTTTGCTCATTTCATGATTTATGAGCACCTGCCCACACCACACCAAGTGTTAGAAAGTTTTTGACCAAAAACCGGCAATGACCCTGACGCCCCACCCTCCCTATTCACCCAATTTCGACCCTAGTGACTTTTTGTTTCCCCGATGAAAAAAGTCCACCAAGGGAAATGCTGATGCAGATGAGGTGGAACAAAAAACAGCAGGACTAAAAGGCATCAAAATTGATAAGTTCAAAAACTGTTTTGAGCAGTGGGAAAAATGTCCCAATAAGTGTATTGCATCAAATGGACAGTACTTTGAAAGTGACTGAAATTTAAACATGCAAGAATATATAATTTTTTATAAATAAATTCCATTTTAGTTTGGGTACATACTTCATACATACCTAGTTACAAGAACGTATACGGGCTTGCTCTCTTCCTATATTCAACCCTCTTTCTCTAATTTGTTTGAGGTGTGCAGTCCACCAACACAGTGCCAAGGAACGTCCTTCCTTAGGTCTGTCTATCCACAGAATTAGCTGAAATTCATGGCTTACAATTTGTGGGATCTCGATTGTGGGGACCACAAATAAATCCTACCTTCTTCCCCTGACCCAACTTCACCCCAAATAGTCCCTTTTCCCATTTCTCCATATGATTACCATAATTTTTTATAAAATTGATGTATAATGTTCATAAAATTATGACTTTGTAAATTGGAGCTTCCCTGGAGACCCCCCATCATCCTGCTGCCTTCTGCATGGTGGCCTGCCAGGCCTGCCCACAGCGGCTGGCCTGGGCATCCCTTTCACCAGGAACTGGGAGATTCCTTGCGCATCCTACCTTGGGTTATTTCCTAAGTCCAAGCCTTCCACTTTCTTGGTCTGCCCTTTTCCCTTAAAAACAATAACCAAAAAAACCCTATTCCTATGTCAGAGGAAATGTTTTATCTCACTGAGGTCAAGTAAATATTAATATGGTTTTTGTAGCTTTATTCTGGAAAAAGGCTATCCTATGACCACTTTGACTCTAAAAGATAAATTTGTCTCATTACCCATCAGCATAGTAATCCACTATGTTTCTGGATACCATTGGCTACTTTAGTTATGATGTGAGGGAAACATTTTATTATGAACCTAAATTGTAACTACTCAAAAATAAAGAGTAAAAGATAGTGATTCAGAGACACCAATTTGTAAGTGAAAACGTTTACGGGAGGTTAATGCATTGGAAAGCATACCTTCTATTTTTTTTCACATATTTCTCAAAAAATATGTGATTTATCCAATTTGTAGACATTTAACTTACAGCAAACAATTTGTGAAGTTGATATAAGAAAATAGTTAAAGGTGGCAATCTATTTTAAACTGGTAAATATAAACATAATGATGATAGAGACCATTTAGCAAATATGTTACTACTTTAGTAAGAATCGAATATGGATTTAAAAAAATTCTCACCGGAGAATATATTTATAAATTTTAGAGAGAGAGGAAGTGGGGAGAGAGACATCGATGTGAGGGATCAATTCCCACACATGCTCCAACTGGGGATCAAGCCTGCACCCTTTTGGTGTATAGGAGGATAATGCTCCAACAAATAATGAAGCCTTATAGGAATACAGTCAAGTGCAGCATAATGACGTTTTGGTCATTGATGGATGACATATACGATGGTGGGAGCTGAAAAATTCTTATTGCCTAGGGACACTGTAGTTTTCTTAACGGTGCAAGGAAGGTATTACTCACTTGTTTGTGGGGATACGGGTGTAAACAAACCAACTGCGCTTCCAGTAGTATAAAAGTATAGCCCTTACAATTATGTACATCACATAATACTTAGTAATAATAATACACCATGTTACTGGTTTATGTATATACTATAGTATATTTCCATCATTATTTTAGAGTGTATTCTTTCTACTTACAAAAGTTTGCTGTAAAACAATATGCTGTGTTATGCTAACAGTAGCCTCATACATCTTGTGCTTACTGTCTCTTGATTGCATCATTTTCTCTTGCATTTGATGTAATCTTGCATTTTATTAAGTTCAGCATAGCCTAAGAGTGCAGTGTCTACAGAAATGCACTGTAACACTCCAGGCCTTCGCATTCACTCCCTACTCACTCACTGACTTGCCCACAGCAACTTCTAGTCCTGCATGCTCTTGTCATGGCAAGTGCCCTATACAGGTGTGCCATGTTTTATCTTTTATACAGTATTTTAACATTTTTATGCTGGTTTAGATATACAAATACTTAAGAATGTGTTACAACTGCCTACGATATTTAGTATACTAACAGACTTGTAGCTTAGGAGCAATAGGCTGGCTGTAACATATAGCCTGGGTGTGAAGTAGGCGAGACCAGCATAAAGTGCACTTTGTGACACTTAAACAAATGACAAAATAGCCTAACGATGCCTTTTTTCAGAATGTATCCCCATTGTTAGGCAGTGCAGGACTGTACCACAGTAAACTACTTGAATATTTCTGGGAAAAGGACACACAACTAGTGTGTACCTGATGGATGACAGAAAGAACATGGAACAAAGCACATCAAGAAGAATCTACTGCTCTGGACATTTATTACAAGGCTATGATTTTTTAAATTATTAAAGGTTTGAAATACTACTTTTTCCTCAGAAGTTTTAGATCAATTTTTATCACCTTCCAAGTCTCTACAGGCATCAGGTAAGAATTTATTACAGAAGCAGAAAATGGCTTGGGAGATAATTAAAATAATATATGCAGAGTAAAGAATTTTAAAAAACGATCTGATAAAGAACAAGTTTCATTTCATGAGCAAATCAAGAACTTAGGAGCAAGGAAATTGATGTCACATGAACCTCTGCCCCATGAGACAAGAATTTAACTTCAGAAAAGAATTAAAAAAAAAATCTGTAAGAAACCTGTGACAAAATTGAAAGAAAGAAAGAAAGAAAGAAAGAAAGAAAGGAAGGAAGGAAGGGAGGAAAAGAAAAGAAAGAAAAGGTTGGATGAGTAAAATAATATCCAGGCCCTTGGCTGGTGGCTCAGTGGATAGGCGCCAGCCTGAGAATCCAAAGGTCGCTGTTTTGATTCCCAGTCAGGGCACCCTAACCAGGTTGCAAGCCAGGTCTCCAGCCAGATCCATAGCTGGAGGCAGGTGAAAGGCAACCATACATTGATGTTTTTCTCCCTTTTATCCTCCCTCCCTGCCCTTCTCTTTAAAAATAATAAAATCTTTAAAAAGATTTCAAAAACTAATTAAAAAAATTAAAAAGCCAAAAAGAAAAATAATAAAATAATATCCACAGCCCCTAAAAGTACTGTGCACATTTATTTTTTGCATATAGTAATATTAATTTAGGTCCAATAATTCTAAGATAAAAGTTTTGTTATGTTTAATTAATCATTTAAATAAGTCCCACATTTTTATGGTTAATAAAAATAGAAAATTAAAACATTTGGAAAAGAAAGTTCTCCAGTTTTTGAGATATGAAGAAAAATGACAACTATTATATTTATTACTAATTAAGACAGAGGAGGTCAGTGTTTTGAAGAGTATCAAATGCATCAAACTAAAAACCTAATCATTTTACTCAATAAAGATGAATATATGCTATCCTCTGGCATATGTTCTTCACAAAATTGTTGTAAGAAAGTAATTACAGACAACAAATTTGCTTAAGGAATCAATGTTTATGAAAAAAATACATATAATCTAAACCAAAATAGCCAACAACAGGAAGCTGACTAAGTTAAATTATAATACATTAAGACAGAATGCTAGGCAAATGTTAAAAGTATGGTTCAAGAATATTCATATGGAAAAACATAATTAACAGAAAAAAGCAATTAAGCACCTGCCATGTGCCAGCCACTGTTCACGCACTGAAGAAAGCTGTATCACTTAAAAAAGGAGCTTGGGGTTGAGGGGATCATTGGGTGGGTGGGGGAAAAATGAAAATTAAAAACCGCACATATCGGTAAGAAGATGTATTTTTATTGGAAAATTTCTGATGGTAGTAATAGAAAGTATTTTATTGCCTGGCTTATTTTTATTTGATGCATTCAAACAAAACTTCTGACAGAAAATTGGTGGTCAAAATAGTTTAAGTTTTTGTTTTTTAAAGAAGAAAAGAGAGTAACATTTTCAGTGCTGGATCAGCATTGCTCAGGTCAACTTAACAGTTGAATAACTGTCTCACCAGTGTTTGAAGGCCAAATTCTAAGTTCTCTAGAGTAAATTCATTATAATTGTTCTGTATATTTTGTGACAATAAGTATTATGCACACTGAAATAAAGTCTGTGAAATGTGTTCCATGATTTCTTTAAAAATCAGCATCTAAGCACAGTGCTTTATGGCACTGATGACACTGAACTAAGTAGCCCTTTTTCTAAGAAATAAAAATTTAACTTTGATAATTATGGTTCAGGGCCAAAAAGAAAGTTGACAATAGGTAGAAAACAAAAGTCACACATTAATTTGAATGATGTAAGAATAAGAAAAATGTGTTCCTAGTAAAGCAAGCAGCATGATGTGAAGAGCCCTATCTATGGGCTTAGAAACTGATTTAATAAAAAGTACTCAGTATTCCATGCAGATGTTAAAAAAGTGATGACATGCTTAAACCGCAATGAAATTATCCTTAGGAAAAATAGTAGTTAGATTTGTAGTATATTGCATATATTTGGAAATTAAATTCTGTGTAAGGAAAAATAAGAGACTTAACCCTGCCCCGATCTGGTGTGGCTTTACAACTGGTATGATGAACTCACATGGGAATACTGTATTGGGGTTCTAGAAGTGAATCTCCAAGTATCCGGCCTACCAATGAAAACTATAAACCCCACAATGCATAAATGATGGCAATTTTGGTCAAGATAACAGAATGAATTTGTTTTTTTTCAACCAAGGCTCTCAGATCATTGTCATTTCTCCATCAGTGCCTACGTAATTATGGATGCTCTACAACTTTCTCACTCATTGAGAACTCCAAAGACTGTTTATCACATTTATCCATTCACCCCTGTTAGAAAACTTCTGAAACAAAAGGTAGAGATGGTGGGGAGGGGGACAGAGGGGAGCAAAAAGGGGATGGATGCAATACAACAATAAAATTAAAAAAAAAAAAAAAAGGTAGAGATGTGAACCTTCCTGAGGGATAGTCCAGTTGGGAAGATCTCTAGCTCTTGCTTCCCACCCCTTCATTCCACGAAAAGTGTTCTAACTAAGGTCACCCAGCAACCCATGTTGCTAAATCCACTGGACAGTTCTCAACCTTCATCTGTCTTGCCCTGAAGCAACAGAGCCAACTCTTACGTTTGAAGCTCTCTCTGCTCTTAGTTTCTATGTTCTTCCTCTGGCAGCCTCTTTCTTAAGTTTCTTTGGCCAGTGACTCCCCATATATGATCTTTAAACTTTGGAGATAAAGGGTTTGGTCTAGGGGCTCTCTTTTTTTCATATTCTCAATAGTCCTAAATTCAGGCATAAAGCCCAAATCACTTTTCTGGGCTATGGACTACGTGAATGGCTGATGGGTACTTCACTTTAAATGTGTCCAAAATTCTTGACTTTTCTCCCAAATCTACACCACCAGGTATTTACCATGTGAGAAAAGTAGCACCACCATCAACTGTTATTTGGACTTGACGCGTAGTATGCTCATGAATGACATCTGGTCTCATTTCCCTTCCTTGACCCCTGATGCAAACGAAGACCAAATTGGAACAGTTCTGCCATCAGACTGGATCCTCAAATAGCTTTCCACATCCACTGTCGTAACCCTTGTCCCAGCCACCGTTCAGGGCTCACATAGTGCACGGCACTGTCCTTTCCTGTCCAGTACAGTCTAAAGCCACTCTGACCTCAACTCTACCACCATCGAGCAGCCAGAAGGGTGGGGAGTGGGGTGGGAGGGAGGAATATGTATATTATACAAAGTATATATACTATGATAACCAAATTACTCTATTCCATTTCAATGATTTCTCATTGTTCTTCAGACAAATTTCAAAATCCTTATCAGGGACTACAAAGTGTAAATATTTCAATAATTCGTTGTACTTCCAGTCCCTAGCCTTACATAATAGCAATACTGGCCTTGCCTTTGAACCCAAGCAGCTTTCTATCTTAAGACCCTCCTGTACATAGTTTTATCATCAACTAACTCCTTTAGAACTCATTTTAAAATCACTTAAAAGACCACATAGAATATGCTATGGCCCTGAGTTTATACTCTCACAATCTCACAGGACTTGGTAGTTCTATCACAACTGTAATGATATAATGAATTGTGTATGCCCTATTAAGAACTATATATATCTGGTTTAATGTTTCATCTTCAACACCCAACAGTGTGTCTGGCATATAATAAGCTCTTGATAAATACGTATTGTTTGATTATTCATTCCCTGACTCAACATAAAAAATGCATTTAAAAAGCAAGCCAGATAGCATATGTTAAATATCAAATGGGAGATAAAGAGACAATAAAAGAACTCAGCAGAGGGAGGAACAGGATTTGGAACTTGAAGAAAGTGTGAAAAAAATACTGATGATGGTGATGGTCATTATCATTTACAGGTCTTCCTAAGTGCCGGTGGAATGCTCAGTAATTCAACAATAATCACTGCCATGTGAACTAGTGCTCTCTCCAGAGCTCTCACTGTGTCAACAGTTACGTATTAACTCATTCAATCACACCACAAATCTAATGAGGTAAGGGTCATTACTATTAATTTTACAAATGGGAAGATGTAGCACAGAGAGGTTAAATAATTTCCTTAAGGAGATAAAGTAATAAGCACTAGATCAAGAACTTGAACTTAGGTGATCTGATATTGGCGCTCATGCTACTAACCATGACTCCATACTGCTATTATTCTTAGAATAGCAATTTTCAACTGGTATGGCTCAAGAGGAACACTGGTGTGCCACAACAATATTTAGAACATGCAATACCTGACTATTTACTCAGGACCACTAATCTTTTACCCTTTAGATTATCAAACTGGAAAAAAAAAAAAAAAAGACAACAGCTAACACAATAGCCATCCCATGTGAAAGAATCAAAAGTATACCTAATTTTATTGTCAGATTGACAAAAAATATATTCTTGGTGTAGTGCAGAATTTTAGTAACTAGTTTATGTGTGCCATGAGATGAAAAACATTGAAAATCATTGTTCTAGAAACATATGCCTGTCCACTTTTAGTTACTGCCAGCACAGTTAACCCTGTAGCTAAGAGCCAGGCTCCCACTTCCAAACAGTAGCACACTGTTGAGGATCATCATATGGCAAATCAAATCTAAACTAGGCTCTGAAGCAATACAAAAAAAAAAAAAAAAAAGCCCTTTTCTTTATTGAGAAACAAGGAAAACCACTGCAAATACATCAACTTGAAAACAGTTACCAATCAATACATCAAAAAGTGCAAAACCATGGAGGTAAGTGATGATGTAAGACAGGATAAAAGGGGGGAATTGCCTGGAAGAACAATGCCCGAGAGAAGGAGGATGCAGGCTGGTCAGGAGAGAAACAGAGCCAGCCACTCAAGAAGGAATTCTACCGGAAAAGGGCTAATGGGGGGAAAATGAAACAACTGTAAGATAACAATGATAGATCAACAACAAAAAAGAGCTAATTAACAACATAGTCATTGGAACCGAGAGATTGAAATAGTGGAATAAACTGAATATGATATAGAAGAAAAGTGTCTCTAGCGGATGAAGTATCCAGGCATGTTGCAATAATGGACTATCAATAGACCCTATGTTTTCCTCCAGAGTCAAACCTTGGTAATAGCTTATATTCTCGGACATCTTCCAACTTTGTTAGAAATTTTATCATTTCTTCCTGAGAACACCATTTCCTGCAGAACTGAGGAATTACTAGGGTAACCCAGAGCTCCAATTCAAGGATCTTCAGCTGGACAGCAACATTGTAAGGAGTGTCCAAACTTTTTACAACATAATCTGTAGGGAATATATTGGAAGCATGCTAAACAAAGCCTTAAAATACAAGTAAGCAGAATGTCATGTTAATAAAATGACTTGCTTTGAGAAGTTTATATAAGCAATAGCCACAGGACAAAATGAGTTCAATGGAGGACTAAGGAGTGTTATGATGGTGAACTGGAGAGCAAAGCAGGGCCTGGGCAGAAATATTTCAAGTTTTATCACATCACTTAGTAGCCACGGGAGAGACTAGACAACCCAATCATATATGTGAATCTTGGAATCAGCAATTTTACCAACTGCCTTCAAAATATTTAGCTATGCCTGTAATGGGCTTATTTAACCAATTTGGATCCATGAAACAGAATCACAGAACAATACCCACATGTACCCAGAGAACGGGACCAAGAACTGAAGAGCGTAACCCAGCAATAGAAGAAACTATGCTAGAGGCAAGTCTCTCTGGGAAGAGATGCCACTTTGGAAAAAAACGCTCCTGGACCACCTCAATTTTCTTTCTTCTCTTTTTGAACCAAGGAAGAAAGTTTTTAAAAAATCATTGGGGGGAAAGGGGGGAAGAGGCAAGGAAGGGGAGAGGAAGAGGCAAGGAAGGGGAGCAGTTTAGACAAGAACCTAGTATAAAGGAACCGTGGACATGGACAACAGGTGGGATTGACTTTGGGGGGAATGGGACAGAGGGGAGCAAAAAGGGGATGGATGTAATACAACAACAATAAAAATTTAAAAAAATCATTAGACCTCAGGATACTTATATGAAAGCTGGACCCTGTTTCTAAGGGGCTAAGCTGCAGGAATTCATATATGTAAAGTCATAGTTAAACAAGGAATCAAGAGAGAACTAGAGTCCCTGGCTGGTGTGGCTCAGTGGATTGAGCACTGGTCTGCAAACCAATGGATTGTTGGTTCAGTTCCTAGTCAGGGCACATGCCTGAGTTGCAGGCCAGGTCCCCACTTAGGGATGTGCAAAGGACACAGTGATGTTTTTCTCCCTTTCTTCCCCTCTCAAAATATAAAATATTTTTAAAGAGAGAGAGAGAGAGAACTAGAAAAATTTGTTCAATAAAATTTAATTGAACACACAATTTACTATAGTGATATACCACGTCTACTGATTATTTGGGAAAGATGTTTGTTTTATTATAAAGAGCAACAAATAAAGAACTATGGTCTCCAGCATAGCTCCACCTCAGGCAAGTTACCAGATCAAGCATGTCTTCAGAGGTGCTGAACAGCAGAGCTGGGACACACTCACCAAATGTCAAGATACTGTGCCCTGCAGTCAATGTTCAGCACCTTTGCCTCCCTCTGCTATGGCTGTCTGATTTTTCCAACACAGCCTGTCAGCGAACAAAATTGTAGACCAAGTAAGGTACAGGCCTGGAACCAGATATTCTGCATGTAAAAAAATACATACTCACTTTATTTTATGTATTTGTTTGTTTATTTTTAAGCTGTTAGTCCTTATTTTCAGAAAGAGGGGAAGAGAGGGAGGAAGAAAGGGAGAGGAAAATCAATGTATGGTTGCCTTTCACCTGCTTCCGGCTGGGGACCTGGCTGGAGACCTGACTTGCCACCTAGGTATGTCCTGACTAGGAATCGAACCAGTGACCCTGGGGTTTGTAGGCAATGCTCAATCAACTGAGCCATACCACTAGGGCTCATATTCACTGTAGATGTATTTTTTTAAAGCACTTTCACAACCAAATGACTCTTCATTTCCAGGTACAGAAGAAGCAATAAAATAAAGATTTTCAAAACACATAATTACATGATCTCTAACTGTCCAGTTATTATTATACATGCTTCTTTATTTCTCTTGCTTCTTCAATTGCTTCCCTTCTTAAAGGATACTTTTCAAATGAGTAAAATCATGACTTTTAAACAAATATAAAATAAACATGTGTCAAAAACTATTTCAACCTACTAATTAATGAGAGAACCAAAAGAATTACAACTGATTCAGAGGAGAATCTGAAGAACAGACACATACATATGTATAGGCAATAAGGAATGCTGAAGTGAATTGGTTAAAGATGCAAAACTGTACAGTTCAACTGTAGAGTGGAAAATGTTATATTTGAAATCATTTCTTTTACAGGGCAGAAATCTATATGGGGTCACATTTGTACAAACAAGAATCACTCCTCCACAAGTTAAATTTTAGACTAAGCAGCCCTGGCTGGTGTGGCTATTTGTTGGGAGTGTCATCCTGCAAACCAAAAGGTTGTGGGTTCAACTCCTGGTCAGGACCTCGATTTCGGGGTTGGGTGGGGCGCATACAAGAGGCAACTGATTGATGTTCTCTCTCACACAGATGTTTTCCTCCCTCCCTCCCCTCTCTCTAAAATCAATAAACGTGTCCTCAGGTTAGGGTAAAACAAGATTTGGCTAGAGAGAAAGTTAGTTCTCTCAAAAATGCATACCAGAAGCTTCTGCATATTTAAAAGAAAAATAAATTAGTTAACCTCAAAGGATTTACTAGGTAGTACCCAGCATTCCAGTAAAAGGGGACCCAATAATCTTCCCAGTTCCAAAGTCTTTAATAATTTCTCCCGATATCCTCAACTAAATGAGAGACACAAGAGACTATGTCCTAAATTTAGTGTTTTACAATGCAAACATTTACGAAAGGGACAAAACACTTGAAAAGTGGATTAAGTTTGTAAGGGGAGGTGCTTGGACACAACCACTACTAACTGGTAAATGTGGAAATAAAACCTTCACAGAATTCCATTCAGGAACATGTTCAACCTAATATAGATACATTTCTCTCTCTTATTCCCATGGAAAGCATAAATGTTTTAATATTTCCTGTTAGAAGGAAACAGGGATATCCCAGCACTTAGTTCTTGGAGTCTGAATAGAAGAACTTAATAAAACACAAATTGGCCAGACAGGACCCCTAAGGCTGAAAGAACTATGGATAAGAGACAATAAAGCAATGTCCTCAGCCATTAAGGAGCACAACCTGAGGAGAAGCAAACTCCCTGACATGATGATCAAGGTCTCCTTAACAATATCCATCTCTTTTTCAGAGGAAGGGGTGGAAGGGACATGGGCGGGAAAGTGCCAGGAGAGGAGAGGGGTGAGGGTGAGGGGAAGGCACGCGTGAGAGAAGTGGAAAGAGCCTGGGAGAAGCTTTCAGGGTAGCTGCCACTTCAGCACCACAGGGCTGCAGTGCCTATTTCTGTGCTGTGAGGACATGAGTCAATGCAGTCCAAACCTTTGGCCGGGAGCAGAGAGAGAACAAAACAGAGAAAGAAATACCTTGCCCTGAATTGGGAAAGCATGGGCTGCTGAATGGAGGAGATGCAAGGGGACAGCCACGGGAAGCTGCCTCTACCATTACCACGGCTCCCTCGCAAGGGGCCATCACATTAACGGAGCGCTCAGAGAGCACCAGACAGTGAGTGCGGGGTTCCTCTGGGATTGTCCTGGGGTAGCAAAGGCAGAGCCTGGCCATGGGTCCAGAGGTTAAGATGTGAGCGGTGCTTTAGAGGTAACCAACTCTTCCAGGCCGCAGAAACCTACCAGGCAGCACCACAAGCATTGACTTTGTGTGCCTGGCACAAAGGGATGTTAGAATGTAATTTTAGGCTAAGGGAAAGTCATAGAGGGAAGTGCCATTAAAATGAACAAAACAAGTAAGAAAAGAGCATCTGTGCTATCAAGTTACCAGGGACTACAAAGAATAGAAAGGTAGCTAGCTGAAAAGTACTTTAGAATTACATGAAAATAAGACAACCATCTAGCCAAGTAGGTCATAAGACATATATAAGGGAAACTGCAACGGAACACAGACGTAACTTATAAAGCCTCTGGGTGACTGTGGTGCTTTTACACTTTCTTCGGATTTGCTGGGCAGACTATACTCTTCACTTCTCTGTAGCCAAAAATAACCTCCTTAACCTCTTCCATTGAGGCCCAACTCCACTAGGACTGATGGAAAAAATAACTTCTGTACAGGTCCGTAAGCCTCTTACAGAAAGATATGCTTCAAATACCCTAAGGAAAAGAAACAGTGCTAGTCAAGTTTAAGAAGGAACTTGGAAGAGGTCAGGAGGAGATGCCAGAGAAAATTCTACCTACTTATTTACTTTTTATTTTAAAGGAGTCCTTCCACCTTTTATATTTGTAAGTTTGAATCCCACTGGTAAACTCTGTAAGTCTTCATCTCATGATATGATGGAATAAGAGGAACCCAAAAATCTGGTTACCTACTCCAGAGCTAGTCTGTGGATCACTCCAGGTCATGGTTTAAGCAGTAATACTATGCATATCCAATCAAATCAGTCAAGGATAGAGATTACAAAACACTAAGGAACATAATAAAAGAAAACAATATTCAAGTGAGCATAGGAGCAGGTAACCAGGACTTAATAAAGGCAAGACAGGATAGAAACAGAAGAAACAACAGCAAAATTAACAGGTAAGTTGTCGGGACATCGTATTATAAAAAGGCAGTTGTTTAGGATAAGTACAACCCTAGTCTAGTAATTGGGTCCTTACTGGGATTGAGAAAGGACTGGAGAGGACAGAATACTAGTTTGGCTCTATCTTCTCATACTGCTGTCAGCAAACAAACATCCTAAATCCTCATGCACCAGAGAGAAAAGAACAGACACGAGAGTAACAGAGGAAAAGTGAAACAGACACCATGATGAACCCAGCACTGCTCTCACACAATAGATGAGGAAGAAGTGCAGGGAGGTACAGGAGGAAACTGGGGTGTGCTGGCTGCAACCTGAGAAGTGGTAGTTCTCTTACCTCAGAACTATAATTGATTTTTCTGATTTACCAGAATAGCAGTAAGCCACGCATAAGACCAATTTTGTTGCCTGTTTTACACTCTATCTACAGGAGATTGTATTTATTACAGAGCAGGCTACAGCAAAAACAATAATAAATCTAAGATAAGCAACAGCCTTATATTCCACTGACACGCACATTCCAACTTTTTGTGTGCTGGTGAGGGATGGGAGGCAGGATCAAGGCAAAAAGAACCTACTAATAATGAAATTGTGGGTATATGACATGAACCAGTCACCACAGAAACCATCCTCCAAATCTAATTAGATCCACTGCCAAGTTGGTCAAATTCTTAGTTGGTTTCACATTCATAGGAAAATCCTGGCCTAAAGGCAACCAGACAGATGATTAAGTAAGGAAGCAACGACTAGGGCTTATGATACCTCATTTCCTTCACCTTGAAAAAGTAGAACTGAAGGAAACTAGTAACTTCCTTAGGATTCCAATGACCAGATTGTTGGTATGTTCTCCCTTAGTGGTTACCCTAAAAACAGGTGCAAAAGATGCAGAACAGCCAAGTTTTAAAAAGCACTAGCCAAAAGGCAGGGCTCATTTGGTTGGCATTACACAGCTTCTGTGTATCTTAAAGAAAAACCAAGTTGACATTAATGTTAAAAATCATCTGTACTAACAGACAAACAGAAAACAAAACTACAAGTTGGGAGACACCATAACATTTTTCAAAAGTCAAAAAACTGTTCTGAGCTTTCAATGTGGAAAGAAATATAACAGGCTCAAATGGGATAGCAGAACACAAAAGTTAGAAAGCACATTTAGCTGTGATTGGTGTGGCTCAGTTCATTGGGCATCGTTCTACAAAGCAAAAGGTCACTGGTCTGATCCCTGGCCAGGGCACATGCCTGGGTTGCAGGTTTCATCCCCTGCTGGGGTGCATATGAGAGGCAGCCTATTGACGTTTCTCTCCCTCTTTTTCTTTTCCTCTGAAAATAAATAAATAAAATCTAGAAAGAAGGGTGGGAGGGAAGGAAGGAAGGAAGGAAGGAAGGAAGGAAGGAAGGAAGGAAGGGAGGGAGGGAGGGAGGGAGGGAGGGAGGGAGGCAAGGAGTTAGGGAGGGAGGAAACTTAGTGGCAAAAACCCCCCAAAACGCCAGTCTAGTCCCAGGGAAAGGCCATGAACGGACATAAAATGCCTGCTTGTTTCATCACCAAAGAGGCCAGCATCTCACTTGCCAAAACAGGGAGTCACCCTCTCATTCATGTGCTTGGATCGCTAACCTTCTACCACAGGAAGTCAGCGAGGCAGGCTTTGCACTTGCATATGGTCATTCAGATGAAGCATTTTAATGTACTATGAATGACTCTTACCCATTGAAGTAATGTCTTAAAAATACAAGAGAAGAGATATGGACAATGAGGTAGAAATTCAACTCTAAATGCTGAAAGCCATTACAACTCGAACTTGGCAGGTCATCTGTCTCACAAGCATGATACATCATCTTTTCTATAAGGCACATTTCTTGCGGGTGTTTAGGAGACAAAATGTGAGAAGCTTGTAAAAACAGAGTGAACAAAAACAGATTTACAGTTGTATCAACTTTTGAATATAGGAATTCATAAACAGTAATACCAAGAACAAACTATATTTTGTGTATGTGGATACAACTGTAAACCTACTTTTGTCCCATCCTATATGTCCACTCCGAAGGATGTATACTGGGGTGGGAAAAGGTACTATGCACAAATGCCAATTATTTTGGCAGTATATCACATATATATTATCAGCCTAACAAAAATTAAGATGCGGATCATGAAGGAAGGGGCGGAAGGACCACATTTAAAATCACAAAGTGGTTAAGAAACTTCTATGGTACTATTACACATGTGTATTCCCTGGACCTTGCTCCAACTGTTTTGTCTTCATCTCTACATGCCTACCTGTCCCTCAGACAATAATGTCACCAGCATGCTTCAGGAAGCTGGATACCGATGTATCTCCCTTAAATGGCACAAGGGGCACTCAACACACATATATTTAATGTGACACTTTGATGGAAAGAAGGGAAGGTTGGAGGGGGAAGAGAAAGGTCTTCTGTTATAGAGGGCACGAAAAAATTTAAAAAAGGAAAAAATAAAGGAAAGAAAAGCTCCAAGCTAAGCTGAACAATGTGTGATAAAAGTAGGCAAGGTCATTCTGACATCTTTTTAAATGAAACAGCTTTTTAACTTTCACTTGCCCACTTGCTCAAGCTTTTCTCTTTTGTTTATGTGATAACTGAGGAAGATTTAATTGGCATTTATTTTTAAATAATGTAAGAAAGGGCAAACCAATTCTTCAATACCCAGACAGAAACAAGAATAGAGATATGCATGAAACTGAGTTACAGATCGGGGTTGCGGGGGCATTGCCACCAAAAAAGAAAAGAAAAAAGAAAGAAAGAAGGAAAAGAAAAAAAGAGAACACCAATCCCATCAAGGCAGGAGGTGGCTAAGATTCACAGAGAGCAATAAAGATCTTCAGGACACTGCTGGCAGGTGCCAGGAGGGCAGCCCTGAAGAGTGTGCAGCTGGCAAAAAACAAAAACAAACAAACAAAAACCCTGCTGAGGACATCACCTTGCTGTCAATGGAAAATATCAACAAGAAAATGAACAACACAGGCAAAAACAGAGCACCAACTCCAAGGTTTCATTTTAGCTTCTAGAAAGCCCTAGGTTGTGAGCCTGGGCATATTCGACCCTAATATAAAGAAATCACCATTGTGCTTATGAAAATAGATATTTGTAACCTTTCTCCCCTGCAGTTGAACTCCCCAAAACTGCCCTTCGATGACCCCAACATTTCCACCAAAATAATGCCAGTAAGGAGGAGACTGTTAAGAATGCCACAGCAGGTCCATACAGAAACAATACAGTATACCGTAACTCAGCAAGGGGTGCCACAGGCCTGACAGCATCACACTGTCAACAGTGAGCAGGTACAACTCAGTCACCTGGGGCTCGAAGGCCGTTAGCACAGGTTTGCTCAGAACTCTGCTATGATGAATGCTCATCAATGTCTCACTCATTAAAGAGAGGCACAACTTCCTGACAAAAGTCCAATTACTGTAGGTAACAGTATTTAATCCGTAATCTGCAGCGACTGGCCAGAGAAGAAGCTCAAGAGAATCCCACTGCTTAAGAGGAACAAGGTATCACTGCACCTGGGCAAGGGTGAGCTGGCCAGGCAGATATACTAATGATGCACAGTCACAAGGAACGTCTGACAAAGTCTCAGCCAGGCTTGGGAAGACAACATGACAGGAAGATAATATATTCTAATTCAGTCCTGCTGTGGGCTAGGCTGAGCTCTAGCAGCTTTTGTTTCTAGTTATATTTATCTCTTGATGCTCAAGGCAAGCTTCCTGAGTGCCCAAGCTGAGAGCCCTTCCTTTGTCACCACCCCTGGGGCTACATGGTCCTCCCTACACAGGACCTGAATACCTTCTTCAACCATCAGTGACTGTGAGAGTTGTGTTCCGGGTGTATCCCAGGAACAGGGGGTGGCCTGATGAACCAACAAACCTTTCCTGGGCAGCTGATCAAAATCAACATCTTAGCTCTGGCTGGTGCGCTCATTGGTATGCATGCCAGCCTACAAATCGAAAGGTTGCTGCTGGCTTGCTTCCGGGTCAGGGAACATACCTGGGTTGCAGGCCGGGTCCCCAGTTGGGGGTGTGCAGGAGGCAGCTAGTTGATATTTCTCATTTTCCCCTCCTGCCCCTCTATCTAAAATTAAATAAATTTTTAAAATCTAAAAACAAAATTTTTTAAATCAACATCTCAACTGCTCACTAGCCTCCCCTTATTGGTTTTATTCTCTATAACAACTGCAACTACCTGGTTTTGCCATGTGCAGGTAGGGACTTTATCAGTTTTATTCACTGTTACATCCTCAGTGCCTAGATCAGTTCTAGTCACAAAAGGGCACTGAAATACCTACTGAATAAGGGAATAAACCCTCCCAACTAACAAATGTATCTACTCAGCCAAGGGTAGAGACCTGATCATTGAACACACATTGGACATGCCCTTATGGGAGCTTAGAAGTGTATCATCTTCTATTCCACTGGAGCATCTCTACCCATTAGCTCAAAGGATGCGCACATATTTCTCCAGCAACTGCAGAAAGCTAGCTTGAGGAAATGACAATACTTAAACTTGTCTTAACACCTGTACTTAACCTTTTCCCACTGAGACATAGTGAGAATTATGTCATAGTGAGAATTAAGCAGGGACTTTAAAAAGAGATTAATTTGATTTTAATACAACTGGAAAGAAATACCTTTTAAGTCATAATTATTAAAAAATGGAAAAGCAACACAGTAATAGTTCAAGTCGTGAGATGGGAAGTTCAGTTTAAGCCCTAGTTTCAATTCTGCTCTTCCAGAA
Source organism: Noctilio leporinus (assembly GCA_004026585.1). Taxonomy (NCBI): domain Eukaryota; kingdom Metazoa; phylum Chordata; class Mammalia; order Chiroptera; family Noctilionidae; genus Noctilio; species Noctilio leporinus. The sequence continues at coordinate 140,432 of PVIW01000899.1, read as the reverse complement.
TATCAGAAAACAGTATCTTTATAGATGTATAAGCAATAGCCCTGGAAAAATCTACATCCAGGACGTGAAAACACATGAGCTACAGAAAACACATAAGCTGAAGTACTTTGGTGAATCAGTAGCTAAACTCTTGGCACCTCTGAGCCACACCGGCTTTATTCAACAACTCACCCCAGATATGTCTGCAACACGGTGGATAGGCACTTCCTTCTTGCTATGCAATCCTTTGCCATTCTTAATAGCTCTGTAGAAGAGAAAACCCAATTACAAAACAAGTTACACTGGGAAGGGGTAGGAGGGTGAAAAAAGAGAGCTCATTCAAATGGGGGTCTATCACTCGCTGCACCAGTCTCACTGCACAGGACTGAGCGGCCAGGCTCTGCAAGAGTATTTGGTGGAGGGAAATAACAAGCCTGCTCTTCTAAACCCAGTTTTCAGTACCTGGCTGCTAGTTCTGGCGAACAGTGTGTCTGGTAATCAGAGAGCTCCCGAAACTTGTTTCCAAATTAGAGGTATTGTTCCAGGCACAAAAGAAGAATCAGTTGGAAGAGTACACTCTTAAGAAACAGAGGTAATAATGTTTTCTTCTGTGTTTAATCACATGAAACATTTTAAATGCAAAATATGCTGCTAGTGTTCCAATTCTAATGGAAATAAGTTCCTCCCAAGTAAAAAGATAAGTTGCCCTGCATGAAGCAATGTTGTATGGAAAAGCCATTTACCAGTAGAGGGAAAATTAGCAAAGCCTACATTCTGGCATGAAACCTCATTTTCAATTCGTCTCAGGTTGTAATAACAGAGGATTCAGATGCCGGGACTCAGTCACACATCTCTGACCAATGGTTGGTTTGTTCTGGTCTCTCATTTTGGATCTCATAACCCCTTGAATGGTCCAGGGATAGAAGCCTAAGCATCACCGGGTATGATCACTCATGGAAGAATGAAGGACTGTTGAATACAAACTGAGGGTAAATCACCCAAGTCACTACACTATTAGATAAGACCTTTTTGCATCCTGCCAGTCTGCAGAACCAAGCAGGAAACATTTTAGAGAAGGAGGAATAGGGATGCAAAGCTGTGCCCACCCTGTGCACTAGCCTTTTTAGAATTTTTGAATTCCAGAGAGAGTGAAAACTGTCCAGACTGGGGTCAATATTTCAAACCCTCACACTAGCCACCACACTTCTACATTGTTCCCACCAGACTCTCACTAAATCAAACTCAGATAAACCAAATGAGGTTAATGTTGTTGGGTGCAAAGTGGAACAGTGTGGGGATGCTGGACATGGCCCTTCACCCTCCCATGACTGAGGGCTGGTCAGATGGCCACTGCCAGAGGCAATGTGTGTTGTTTTGGGAATGGACTGCGGCTCTCCTTATCTCCTTCTGGAAGCAGCTTCTTGTTCTGTGACTGCTTATTGACTTTTCCTTCTGCACGTGCGCACTAACGCAAAGTAAATCTGGGCCACATGTAGGCTGGCACAACCTGGACCTGTGCTGCCTTTGTCTGGGACCCCTGATGAGACTCAGACTGGAGGAGGGTGCTCCCCTGTAACGTAAGAGACTGCATGTCCACATCCGCTAGTCCACCAGGTGGCTTTCTGCGGAGTATCGGGAACACTTAAACAGATCCCTGGTTTTGGGCTCTTGTGTTACAAGCAGTCATATTTCTTACATACTTGGCCATTACCATTCACCTCTCACCCCTTTCTCTGTATCGCAGGGTATCTGTTCAGAAACAACAAGCAAATGCCTTCCTTACTATTTAGTTTTCATTCCATGATTATGGTAAGATATGAAAGCACAGAGTTAACGGGAAAGAAAAACGCCTTCACTCTGATCTGAACTGCTAACTGAAAGAAAGCATTTCCAAGTCTCTTGAATCCCATGGCTCCTTCCTGAACTTGAATCAAGGGCTTCTTCTGCTTCAGAAATTGCAAATAGATCAGATTCTTCCTTCTACACTTTGGTCCAGTGATTTATCATTCAGGAAGCCTGTTAATGATCATGGACCCGGCTGGTTCTCAAGGCTTGTCCCAGCCCCTTGGGATTTATAAGCTACAGGAGATGACTAGAGGATGGTTTATATGGGACACCACTGGCAGCAAGCCACCAGCAGATCTAACTCGTCCTCTGTCACAGCAGGCTCTCCCTTTCCCAGTTCTGCCACCATACTTGGAGAAACTGCCTTGGGAAGAACAAGGCCTCGAGGCGAGGCAAGCACACACAGCCACCCTGACTGTAGCTCGCCCGCTTTCAGAGCAAGACCTGCTAAGCTTTCAGCAGGTCCTCTGGGCCCAACTGCCTATGGCCTTATCTTCTAACAACAAGGACAACTGAAATAAATGGGCCTGCCCTATAGCAGACTGGCTCCTGAGAGAGCACTGCTGAACCGACCTTTCCTGGGGGCTAGCGAGTATCTCCTGTATGATGAGGAGAAAAGAACTGGGCCTGAGCAGTTAAATTAGAAAACAGAGGTTCTTGAGGCAGAGGAAATAAAGGTGATATATTAAAATTCTGCTTTCTTTCTGTGACTCCACAGTAGCTCTATGCCATAAGCAGAAATCCAGGACTTAACCAAAAAGATTACGCATGATACCTAAGGGAAAAAATACAATGGCCCGAACAAAAAACAAAACAGAACAAAAAACAAACAAACAAACAAACAAACAGGGATAATGATGTAAATAAGACATTTAAAAACAAACAAACCAGAATGCTTTAAAATGAAATCTTTAAAAAAAACTTTGTGATATACCTTGTTTCTAAACAGGACATTATCGGACTTAATTACATGCAGGCACTAATTTTGGAAAAACCTTCAAAGACTTTATCTTGCTGTACTTAAGATTACTAAATTAAATCAATTCCAGGTACATTCAGGAGGCAGCAAGAAAGCAGTATTATTATAATATCATATATAAACTGAGAAACAATTCTCATCGTTGTTAACAAAATGGAGGCAAAATTCAAAACGAATAATTCACAAACGGTAAGCACAAACAGTGCCCACATCCAGAGCATTCTGAGTGGCACCCTGGACCCAAGCTGCAAGACCGGAGGTTTGAGAAACGAGCTAAAGGGGACATGAGTACCCTCAGTTCAGGACCCCTTCCGTGTGCCGAGGGGGCTCTGGTTCTTGTCCCTGTACCGCTGCAGGAGTCACTCGGCAAGACATCCCTAGAAACCCTCCCACAGCCTGATGACACAGGCTAGTAATGCCGCAGCAAGAGCTTTCCCTTAAGACAGTCCCCAGGTGAAGTGCCCAGTGGAGAAATTTGTGTGTGGATCTCAAAGAGGAAAGACGTCAACACTAAGAGTGGAAGGCTTGCCACCATTCTTTGTCAAAGGGAACGTACTGCAATACATATCTTTGTTCCAGGACTGTAAGGCTATATATAGGACATGGCTGCCCCTAACGGCTATAGAGATGGTAGAGTCAAGATCCAGGTTCTGCTGCCTTGTCACTATTTCTCAGTGGGCTCCCTGTGCACCTTACGTAACCTAGTTACTCTGGGATAGGTTTGGGGAGCTCTGTCTTTGAGACGTGGGAGGGTAGTCAGCTGGCAGGCTTGCTTCCATGGATAACCTGCTCCAGGAAACAAACACCAGCACCCTCCCCACACTGCCTCTCCCTGCAGGCTGCAACCACAGCTCAGCAGCCCTCCTCATTAGGCCAGGAATGCAACTCCGGACTTCTAAACTTCTCCTGCTGTGTCTGCTTAATAGCTGCTTTCTCACAAAGGCAGGCTGGTGCTCAGGCCGGCCCCTCTCGGGGCCTTCCTCTCCACAGGCAGCTGCGCAAAGACAGCAAAGACCAGCGGTGTCAGTAAGGGACAGAAGCCATCACCAAACTGGGAGAGTGAGCATATACCCACATTCACACAAAGGGGTGAAGGTCAGAAGAGAAATGAAAACCTAGCTTTCTAGGTTGTTTCTAGAAGCTTTTAGAAGCAACAGTGTGGGAGCAGAATTCCATTCCAATCACTAAAAACACTCTCTTTCAACAGCGAAGTTTAAATTTCTCACACAGGAGATGCTACAGCCTGACCACTACATAATAAAAGCATCAACTGTTAACAAGATTACCCGCCAATGCCTGAGCACAACAGGATTAGAAAGTCAGCACACTTTGTGCAAAGCAATAGTTTGCTCTTAGGTCTCAGGGTCCTTTACATAGACAGGAAAACCTACAGACCAACCCTCTCCAAGGCACCATTGACTCAGAACAGTTCATACTGTGCCAAAAGGCCATAATCTTAATCTCAATTCAATGATGGTAGATTGTCGTTCTAAACAAGTATTCTTGTGATAGTAAAAGAAAGTCAAAGGATCTATAGTTAAATGCAACCCAGTAATGCCAACCATAAAATAGCTGTCACATCAGGAATTCTTAACCTGGGGACATAAGCGAACATCACACTTAGAATGCTGGAAGATCTATGAACCCTAAAATAATAAAATTACATATGTGAATTTTTCTCAGGAATAGGAACATCCAACAGTTTCACAAAAAGAAATACTTTCATAAATAAAGAAAATAAAATGATGGAAAGCAGAAATGGCACACAACAGAATTAGCAGGGAAATGATGTGGCAAAGAAAGCTATAGAGCTGAAAGGTCTCAGAAACTCCTGAATCCATAATTTCCCTTAAACAATGCTTTCTGGGTAACTTGAAATGACAATGTTCCTAACTCTGTTTCTGCCTCATTGCTTACATCCAATACTTTCTTCCTTCCTAACTGTACTTACTTGGCTCTTTTGTAACCCCCTGTTGGGCTAGACCCTCACCAACTTATTCTAAGATAACATCAAGAATATTTTAACTGAATTCAATCCATCCTTTTTGATACCACACACTACTTTGATTCAACATTGTGTTCAGATGCTGCATGGCTTTTCATAAAAATCTATTTTAACATTTTGCTCCCCTACTTCCACCTAAAGCAAACTCCATCAGCCTGTAATAGCAAGTAGAAATTTTAATGCTTGGTTTTCTTGGGCCTCTACCATGTGGACTCACTTTATATCTTTACATGGTTTCTACATTCCTGCTTCTAATCCAATTAAGCCCACTTTCTCCACGTCTCTACACAAAAAGCAATTAATTCATTCTGTGTGCCCTTCCATGCCCAAAGTATAGAATAAAAAGTTATAACTTATCCATCATGAAAACAACCTCACACAATCATAGCATAGTTAACACATCCGGCATTCTTCACCAAGGGTCCTGAATAAGCTGCAGTTTGTATGCTAGGAGTATTTACACGTGACCTCTCAAATGGTAGTGGAATGACATAAACTTGCCTATGGTGGGGGCTAGGATGAATTCCGCATGTAATTACAAACTGTTATATATTACTTTCAAAGTGCATGTTAATCTTTACTTTGGCAGCTAGAATTCAGGCCCTTTGAGGGTTAGGACTAGGCCATTAATATTTGCTTTCATATTTACACAGAACTATGTTCACAACATAGTGATATAAACCCGGGGCCCCATCTAGTTCAGGTGCTGTGCGCCTAGAAAAGCTGGACAAATGACTGGTGACTGGCTAATGCAGAATGCTGGAAGTATTTGGTGGACAATGCCAAAGTGACTGCGGGGCAGGAGAGTGAGGCTTGCTGGCTTCTCTGGATGCACAGTGTCAGGACACAGGCTTCAATTCTTAGGCATATTGGTTTTATTACTTAGAATGGTACAGGGTAAAGAGCCTGGCCTCTGGACAGAAGCAGAAGTGCACCAAGGAAGAAAAGCATCACATTTCCCTTAGCAAGTCTAGAACTACAGAAACAGGAAACAATCTGAATGGCAGTAGTGGGAGCAAAACTCTAACCACCATTAACAATAAACAATAAAACAGATCTAACTGGCAGGATGGTATGAGACTCCTACTAGACAATTCAGGGGAGGTTAAAAAGCAGAACAAAGAGTGAATGACTTGCTAAACTTCTGAAGCACCTCTCACTGTATTTCAGGTCACATTGATGAATACATTGTTTCAGCATGAACCAAATACAGGTGTCAGTGAAACATAGCAGCAATAAACAAGTCCTTTGGCATCGCTACTGGTTCCTTGACAGCTGAAAAAAACAACAGGGTCCTGACACTCTGAAAATAAGATACAGAGCAGGCACAGGTGCAGAATGGTAGGTGGGGGCACTAAGATTATGCAGTTGCACTTTTAACAAACTCAGAATTACTGATAAAACAGAAAAGACAGGTGCGTACACAGACCAGAAGTGAGGAAATTGAGTCCTACAATCAAGGGGAGGTGGGCAGACTAACGATTCAGTAGGTATTATGAAGCAGTGAAGCAAATAAGAAAAAAAGTCTTGATCATCATTTCATCTAAAATTAATAAAGAAAAAGAAAACCCATGCTACTGTCACAGGTATGACAACAGATCTGCAGCACTTAGTAGAGAGAGGAGAAAACACTGACCTCTGTGGCAGACAACCACCAGAGGAAAGGCATTCCAGTGCTAGACTGATGAGAAACACAAATAAACAAACTCAATGGCCCCACTTAGGACCACAGGACTATTTGTTCTGGGTAGAAATGGTCAATATCAGCCAAAAGTCTTCTGAGAGGTCAAGGTGAGATCAGATGCAATGGTAGCTTAAAAGTGCCTCAATGACATAGTTTTATTAGTTTCTTGTGTCTTGATCACAAAGGCCGAAATGGTCAACAGAAAAAATTGGTGTTACAATGATTCATTAATTCTATTCCAAGATAAAAAGCATCATTAACATAATTTTAAAGTGCTTATACACACATGACTACCCCTTACAGTTCAAGAAAAATGTGGGAGAAGTTCTGCAGTCTCTTCCTTCTGCCCCAGAAATAACAACGCTAAAATAAATGAACACTTCTCTATGGTGTTAATTTTTTACATCAGTTTTAATAGCTGCACATAAAGCCATTATATGGATCAAAGTTCCATAATTTAATCAACTGCCTGCTGCTAGATATTTACGTAAATATAGTACTTCTACTATTATAAATAATGCCATGGATGATGACTTTAAAATATAAACTATTGGGTGTCTTGCTATTTCTTCTTTAGGATAAATTCACAGAAGTGTAACTACTGTGTAATAGGACAGGGAGGCACTACTGTTTTCCATCTCCAGATAGAACATGCCTTCCTCATGGGTTCTTTCTGTGGGGAAGTCTTTGGTTAAGGTGCTCCTTCCCCACGTGTCTCAGATACCCACTTACATCCCCACTTGCGCACAGTTTTTTGGTAATTATTCACTTGCTCCTTCAAATCTTCATAGACTATGTTTTTGTTTTCATCCCCAACACACCTGATAATATATTTGTTACTGTAACATGAACAAATCAAGAGGAAATATTAATGTGTCTTTTGACTGAGTGAGTAGCATCAGACTTACTGTTTGGAAAATGGTTGTTCCAATGTGAGCTATACATTTACTGGGACCTGCTGGAAAAGATGCATTGGCATCCACTAGAAATTTGGATCCCTGAGCTTGATACAGGGGCAAATGAATGGGAAGTAAAACATTTCAACTTCTGGGCCCAAAGCTGGGGCAGGGGGTTTCAGGAGCAACTTAGGATAAAACAGAAATGCATGAGGGGGTTTATAAGAAACTCAGATACAAAGAATCCTACAAATGAAAGAAAGCTATGAAGTAAGCTTCTCCTTCACCAGGAGCTATAAAATTCTGTTTATGCATTGATGTATCAGTGATTAATTATTCAAACTATAGTCCTCCTGAGAGATTTCCAAGGCTGAGAGTGAAGTAGGATAGGGACATGTGTGGTAGACTCAGCCCTCTGACCCCCTCAGCCATGTCACACTGCAGATAGGCCAAATCAAGCAAGCACAGCAACCCTCAAGATGATTTCACGTTAAATTAGCCAAGAGCTGGCGAAGGCTACTCAAAAGGAATTGAATTAAAAAGCCGTGAATGCTGAATATGAGGATGGGGACAGGGATAAGAGTCAAAGGGAATAAAGAACTGTTTGACTGACTGTGTGGGGAACAGGATGGCTGTGACCACAGGGACGGCACTATGAGGACACAAACATGCAAAGAAATTCAAACCCTGTTCATTCTGTGCCTTATTCGGTTACTTACAACCATGATTATAACTCTAATTGCAGAAAGATTATTAACCTGCCATAAAAGGACACATTTTTATTTTATAGTGGTTAGGAGTAACAGTTTAGGGCAGCGGTCCTTAGATCTTAAGTGCGCATCAGGGTCACCTGAAAGATATATTAAAAGAGATTGTTGGGATTTAACTCCAGTTTCTGACTTAGTAGATCTGGGTTGGGGGGTGTTTTAGAGGAACCTCAGAATTCACACTTCTAGCAAGTATCCAAGTGCCAACAATGTTGCTGGTCTAAGGACCATACTTTGAGAACTGGTTTAGGGAGTCAAGGGTCAAGTGTTGTTATTCCATTGTTATAAACTATTTTGGATTAAAATTGTATTCCCAGTATAATCTTCAAATGCATTTTGAAATACATATTGAAACCTCAAACCTTGAGGAGTTGTGTGAAAGAAACAAGAACCATTTAGCCAAGAGAACAGTGAGACGAAAAAGGACAGACAAAGTGCTCTGGACAGATGATGGTCACAGCTGAACTGGGATGGGGGCAGGGTGGAAGGAGACTAACCAATGAAATCAGCTAGGACCCTTACTCTAGAATGACTTCCTCTGAAGGAATATAACAAGTGCAGATTAATAATTACAAAACAGATCAGGAAAGGAGGTCTATTTCTTGCTAGGAGTTCACTGTTTGACCTTGACCTGGCAAAGCCACCCACAGCTGTGCATAACAAAGTAGAAAAAAAATGTAATGGGTTCCAACTTCATTCCAAACCCCTCACACTAGTCTTCAAGGTAAGTCTCACAGCTTGAGTTCTATTGGAGGACTGGGGGTAGGAAAGGAAGAGAAACATAGCATGAAGGGTGAACAGAACCTCTTAATATCCTGAAGGAGAAAACTATTTGGAAATGGAGACATTATACAGCTCTCCAGAAGTGGCCATTTGTGCTGCCTTAAATGCAGATTGATTACTGCTATTTGGATGTTGAGTGCATCATCTTTTCTGAAGAAAGGGAAAAGCTAAATTTCCCCACATTTAGCTGCGTCGTCCAATCACTTCCCCACACCAGCTCTTTTAATGCATTTTCCTGTTATCACAGGCTCTTGCAATAGCTGATCTACCCTATCCCCCAACAGTGAAAAAGCCCACACTGACATATGCTGTAACCCACTAGCAACCTCTTGGCCATGACACCTAACTGCAAGCCCAAAATGTAGTGGGGTGTGCACTTCCAGAGTTAAAGGAGAAAGGGAGCCATCAGGATAGTGAAAAAAGCAGTCTCCTTCCTCTGCGCAGGCTTCCAACATGCACTGGCGTAATGTAATGCAGCTGAGTGAAGAGGGCAGAATGTAGTTTACTCAACTCCAGCTTTCTATGAAGCTTGGGCTAAAAATCCCACTGTATCCTGGTGCTACAGGTATCTACAATTACACAGAGAGGGGAGGAGAAAAACTTCAAATCACAGCTCTGTTTTTAATAGTATTCAGTAGGATCTAATTTTACACAAAATGAAATTTCACTTGTTGAGGTCGCTTGAAAGTGAGAAATCTTGCTTTATTTAAAACTGTGTCATTAAACTATTGAGAAGATATGAACAGAGGCCGGATGGAAGAGATGAATTTCAAGGAGATACTCTCATGGGAAAATTTAATAGAAATGAGACATGGAATAAAAAAGATGTACAGCAGGCAGTGTAAATAGCTCAGAGGGAGAGGCTAGAAAAACAGGTAAGAAAAGAAAAGGAATAGGAAAAATAGCAATATCTAGAGGTACTGTTAAAGTTATTTAATGTCTGTCCCGCCGAGATTGCATGCTTTGTAAGGCTTCAGTCTATTACCTTCTTTCTTCGCTACTATTATCCCCAATGCCTGTGCCCCAGGATACACTCACAAAAATGAGAATAAAGAAAAGAAATGAATGCAAAGCTATTACATGCAAAATAAACTAGCCTTTGAATAACTGTTCCCAATAGAGGAATGATTTGTTTTCTTGGAGAACTGGCTACCTCAAGTAATCTACACCGTGTGATAGGATACATGAGTTGTAAATTTAAAACGTACACTCAAATACAACACCAATTTTCTCAGTGGATTGGTATGCAGATGAAGCTTACTTCTTATTAAGATATTTAACAAATCAGTACAATGTCAAACTAGTAGTACTAAGCTCTTCCACTTAAGAATCCTAAAGTCAGAGGTTTTTATGTTGCAATAGAAAATGTGGGTAAGCAACTCTTCACTTTACATTCATAATCAACACTATAAATGCAAGTCAAATTAAAGATACAGAGAAGCAGGACTCTATCAAAAAATTTTGTACTTTTTAAGCACAAAAACTTCTACTGAAATTTTGAGGGGAAATTTTCTATAAATCAGAAAAAATGGGAGGCCAGGAGCATTTCTTTCCTAGTAGTACTGAAAGCACTTCAGTACAAATACAACATACATTTACAAGTCATTGCCATGGCTGCAGGGAAACTAGCAGGCCAATCGGGCCCTAGGTAATTACATCACCAAGAGATTCTTACTTAAAACAGTCTGATAGGACTGTAATCAAGGACAGGTGCTGACGGGGTTCAGAGGCTGGAGATGCAGAAGTCAGCAAGGAAGAAGCACTAGTTGCTGGGTTTTGTTTTTTGAAAAAGAAATGTTGCAGGGTTGCTCACTCAGAAAACAGTCCTTGCGGGGCCTGGGAAGAGAGGGAGCTAAGGCACAGAGCTGAGAAATGGGCAAGCTCATGCTTGCTTCTGTAAGTCTGAGGCCAACACCACAGTGCTCTTAACCTTCAGTGTGCTGGGCAAGAAATAGAAAACACACGCAAAGATAAGAGAGAGCCTGTCCTTTTCTCTTCTCCCAAGATAACCTTAAGCTCATTACGTATGTCCAAAATGACTTTAAATTCATTTAAATTGGCTAGGAAGCTAGATTGTTCAAAACATAGCCAAGCTGGTGCATCATTTTCTGTTCTGAATGTATATACATCGTATCTTGATGCCACAAAGCCTTAAGAGGTGCCTTAAAGGAATAAAGCCCAAATTCTGTGTTTTCCTGCAATGAGCCACAGAGGCTAACAGTTTCTTGAAAACACTCAAGTATTACATTTTTAAATAGAGTTATCAGTAGCTTTAGAAGAATGCACACAGATCATTTTCTCCAGGTACAGCTGTCCAAAAAAAATAGGCACACAGCAGGCTTTGATCTAATTCTCGGCATCACCAGCTCATCTTCAGTGTCCATGACAACTATAACAAAAGCCCACTTGGACGACCTCTAGAATGCTAAAGAAATTTGCATTCTAGCCTGTTTAAAATCATACTGGATGTGTTATACAAATATATAGGCTAGAGTATATAAACACCTTAGAAAATAAGAAAGGGTCTTGATAATGACTCAGTGTCTTAGAAAACCCTCTGAAGGATATGAGAGATTCTCTCTGAAGGAGTCAAAAGCCCTGCCTTAAGTTTAGACCACTCATCAAGATTCAGGAATGCAGAAGGCCAGTGGACTGAGACATACTGAAGTTAACTGAGAACTGGGAATGTTGGAAAGTTAATATGGAGAATGAAAATTTAGGGTGGGGCATAAAAGAAATAATGTGTCACCCCCTAAAGGAGCCCACATGATAGGAGCCCCTAAAAAGAAGAATCAAGTTCAGGAGTGTCACCAAGAAGTGTGGATTGGCTGCTAAATTCTTTGCTATATATAAGAAAAATACACACTAGAGCCCTCAAAGCCCTGGGCAAAGTCAAGGGCTTTCCAATGAGGTCCAGAAGAGAGCAAGTCCTGAGAGTACATACAAAACCCCCCACCAAAACCGTATCTTGTTTTGTATCTTGCCAGGCCACAAGGTAATGGGAGAGGAGGCAGCTGATGACAGACAACTGAACTACAAATGAAGGTTTTCATGTTGGGAATTAGAGGTTCATTTATCTTTAGAACAAAAAAGGTGTGCCTTCCTCTAGATGTCCCTGTTATCTGAGGCACAATGAGGGTTTCCCACAAGTAGACAGGTGTCTGCAGGAAGGAGCCTGGAAGAGTTGGCAAACTGAACAGAGCTGCTATAGTATGAGTGTGTTTCTGGAGGCAGGTGAATACACTTGGAAGCAGTAGGCAAACTGAAAATTGGTATTCTTCCTCTTCTGTCTCACCTGGTCTCCCAATGAGTGCATAATGCAACACTCCCTGAGTGCCCATCCGATGATCTGAAAAAGGCTGGCAGATCATAACCACTTTGCAGAGGAAGCAGTGGCTGCAGAGCCCTGAGAAAGCTCATCAGCTCCTGGGCAGACAGGTCCACTGACCCGATAAGTCGGACAAGCTAACAGGCTGCCCTTTCCCCAAAGCTTACAATGTTTCTCTAAAAGGATTAATGGCCAAGCAGTGCGCTAGAAAGTAAAGTCAATGGAAGAGCACTGTGCACCATGATAGTATCACTACTGATAAACAGAAACCCAGGGATAGACAAAGAAATCTGTTGGAACCAACACCCTTGTGGGGAGGGCCTAAAACACCATTTTTTATTTACTGAAAACGTTCCAAATTGAATGCTATGAATATAGCAGATGTTATTAATTTGGCCTTTGCTAAAGCATTAGACACAGTATCTCAAAAAACTTTACTTGGGAAATTTATTCAAATTGGCTTGGCTCAGTATGCAATCACTGAAGATTAAAAACTGGCTAAAGGATGATAAACAAAAGACAGTTAAGTGACAGTCCATTCAGTGAGAGACTTGGGGTCAGCACTGAAGCCATTCTTGTCTAGGGTTCTATTCAGGGCCCAGGGAGGCATAAACAACTCACTAATGAGATCCACACAGGACACTAAGCTGCAAGACAGAGGAAGTCCATTGACAGGAGCATAAAATTACAAGGCAGAGTTCAACTGGAAAATAATATAGCTAATCTGTCTTGGGGAAAGCAACCCTACACTCCCATAATAGTTAATAGACAGGCAAGATGAGGGGCAGAAGAAGCATGTGAGAAGAGCTCTGACATGTTGTGTCATGTGACAGAAGCAAGTAAGAATGCTAAGGGAACATGAGGAGTGTGTTATAAGAAATGGAACACTTCAAACTGCAGGCAAACCAAAATAAAGCAGAGCATCAGAAAATATGTGGTTTTGAAGTGAGGCCAACTTTACCATTTAAAATGGGGGTGGGGGGGGAGTCATTCTACAAGAAGAAGATTTTAATTTTATGTTATTGTTATTCAATTAAATTATCCCAATCCCCACCCCCATGCTCTCCCCTGTCCCCTCCACTCCCAGTCAGTCCCCACCCTGCTGTCCGTGTCCACAGGTCCTTTATATCTGTTCCCTGACTAGACCCTTCCCCTTCTTTGTCCTGTTATGTCTCTCTTCGCCCGCCCCTCACCTCTGGTTATTGTCAATTTGTTCCTTATTTCCATGAAAACATTTTTTAATGGCTACAAAACCACCATTCCTATCTGACAGGTGCTCCAGCCTTGCTCAGATCTTAATTCAGCAAGCTGCAGTTAGCATCTAGATGGCACTGGGCTGCCATTCTGAGGCCCCCTGACCGTACTGCTCCAAAGGAAACCTCCCAGCTCACGCTGGCCATTCCTTCTAAATATTTATCAGGGCTGTACTGCCTCAGAGCAATGCCTCACAAGCTTTGGGAAGTGGTCGATTTCTCTCCATTTACTCAACCTGCAACAGAGCAGTGACCCAAAGTCAGTTTTTCCTCTACGGGTCTGAAAGCAACGGCTCAACACAATTATCTCCAGGCAGCTCCCTGCTTTAGAAGGCAAGCATCTTGTTACATTCCTTCAGCTCAAAATGAGTACTAACGAGGCTGTTTTCTTCTTAAAACCTAAAACTTAAAAAATTTCACTTTCTATGCATACTCATTAAACATTAGTGTACAACATAGCTACTTCCAATAGCACTTTCCAGAGCAGCCACGCAAATTATTTTCATGCTTACCTACTGGTCAGAATTACATATTCACTAGTGGGAGAGTGAACCCAGGGCAGAAAACAGGACTTTAGGTCCCTCTGCACTGCTAAGTGCTCCCACTACTCTGGGAATGCATAATGTTTTTCAAGTTACCGCCAGATCAAGTTGAGCGTGCTCATGACAGGTCCACCCCCTCAAAGCCTACCTAAGTGTGGTCTAATCATTTGTCCATTTCCCTACAGTAACTAGATCATCAAATAGTACTTAAGAGATGTGAAGCCACATTTCCCATAATGGGTTCTTTCAGCCCAGTTGACTTAGTGATAACATAGGCAGGGGAAGAAAAATGAGGAAGTGAGAAAGGATTAGAGAGACACCATTTACAGACTCTCCACCATATTATTTTATACTGACCACTAATGAGCCTTAAACATCCAAAGATAGTGGTATTTTCACTGAACTCTTTGTGCTCAAGAATCATGTCCTAAAGAGTCCATTGGGAAAAGCCCAAAAGAAAGAATCCCAAAATCTGCAGCAGCCTGACAAACTGATTTCTTAGCTGACATTCTGCATGACATTGTACCGATGCTCTATCCATCAGGGTGCGACATGGTGTGAGAGGTAAATGTCACGTACCAGGGCAATGTTCTGGGCCAAAGAGCAAGAGAAGTGATCTTAAAGACAAAGTCTGAAGCACAGATAACAATGTGCCCAAACTCATTCCTCCTCTAACTACAGAGCACAACCTGGCAATTACCAAATTTCTAAAACTAAATTAAGTAGTGGGTGGCAGAGTGGCTGAGTGAGGCAAGCACCTGTAATCACTTTGAAACAACAGATATATTCTGATCAAGTTCAAGCAGTCTGCTGAGCTGTCCAAGTCAGTTCAGCAACAGCAGCTCAGTTCTTGCTCTGTTTCCTGGGTGGTCTGGGAATCACCCAACTACCTGCACCACCCAAAGACAGCTGTCTTAGCGAGTGAAAGCCATGAGGAATGTCGCTAGTTTGAAATACTGCCAAGCAGAACACATGTCCTTGGGGCAACCAGCCACAGGGATAAAGGACAAAAGTAAAATGTCACGGGGCTTCTCAAATGCCCTCCTGCCAGCTGTCAGAAGTGGGAAAGCAAAACTCATTTCTTAATAAATGTTTCCATTTGCTTTGTACATGACAAAAGGTCCAGAGGTGATAAATGAGAAGGTTAGGGAGCAGAGGCCTCTGGAGGTAAGAACCAGTGGCAAGTGTCCTGCACACGTCAGCAGGGCTTCACTGTTAGTCCCTGGGAATGATGATAGCAGTGACGGCAAGAGGATCTTGTCTTGTCTTGTATAGTGTTCAACTACATAGAAAGATCATCTCTAATATATACCTATTACCCAGATTTTTAAAATAGAGGCCCAAGTGTACTTAATCAAGGGTTTGACAGCAAGTTGGAAGTGAGCCCCCTTCCTTTCCATGGAGAAAAACTGTAATAAAAGAATACAAGCTTTCTCAGCATATTATTTCCCATAACATTCTGCTCAGGGTTAGGCAGGATACTGGGGGAGAAAAGTGGGCTCGTGGTTCCAATGGTTTACTTCAATGATTATCCATTCATCTCACCTGGCTTCTGCGGCAAGCAGCTCATCATAGTGAGAGGATCTCTGATCGTCATCCTGCCGGTATCTGATCACCGTGGCCAGACCTTTGCTGACAAGGGCCTCAGCAATGTTTCTGCAACAGAAAAGATGGGTCAGTGAGCACTAGTGGCACATATGGGACTCAGTCAACAGAAACTATAATAATTAGCACCAGGAGGTCTTGACATGTCCTGCAGAGGGAGGGAGAAGCTGAGGACTTGAAGAACAATGAGTTGCTAAGCTAGAAATCCAAATAAAAGATGGAATAACCAAGTTCCCTAGCTCAGCAGTTTTCCGTCCAGTAGTCAGATGCTATATCCATCTACTCATAAAAAGGAGCAGAGAATATCTGTAAGAAGCATACATTAGGCCAGGCTATTTACAGACTGTTAGAAACAAGTCACTACCCTCAAGAAAAGTCTGCTCTAAAACATCAGATATACATATATTTTTTAAAAACACATAAAAGCATGACCTAGATTTTAAGAAATTCCTAGCCTCTACTGTAACTAGAAAATGTCCTGTTCCCTTTGGCAGTACTAGAAACATCGGTTTAACATAATACTTGGTGCACTTCTTTTATCATCAGAACCCCTGATGGTGGCTCTCCCACCCAAAGGGGAGTGCAGACGGTAAGGCTGTGAATGAATTAGGGGGGTAGCAGGCAGGGGAGGAAGGTACTGTGATGGGATAAAAGTTCTTTATGAAAAATGGCATAATGTGGAGGAACAAATAAAACCTGAGATGACCGACTTTGGAGTAATAATCCAAATAGTCCCTTTAGGACTATGGAACATACAAATTAGAATCCTCCTTAAATCAGTTCTCAGTTGTGTTAAATCTTTCTCTCACCAGAATTAGAAGGAGTTGCCACTATAAGTGACCTATATTTAACTAAAGTACATTGGACATGACTCTCAGGCAACTAACGTCGCGTATCTGCATAGTTATGTCCCACCCTAGCAAAGGTTCTTGATGCAAAACAATCAAACCACAAAAACAAACTTTCAAAAATCACCTGTAGCAAGGATTGGAATTCAAGAGGCATGATATCATTGGGGGAGAGTAGTGGTTATGTCTTTCTTTGTGTCTGTCATAATTACATGAAAGTCCCTGCTCAAACCATCTGGTTGGCTGCCCTTCGGGGAGGGGGTATGCTAAGCAATGGGCTACTGCACCATATGCTGTGGTTCAGTGTTGTTTGGAAATGGAGTTAACCCTCAGCACACTGGCATTCTTAGAGACTCGGACTTTGGAGTGGCTAGGAGCTGAACTAACCAATTCATGCACATGTTTAATCCACTTAAGTGAAGGTTCTCTTCATCAAAACACAGGGACTTACTTTTTTAAAAGTGGAGGAAACAAAATAATATGTGCAGGAAGGAAAAGGAGGAAAAGATGCTTTGGCTGCTTCTCTTCCCATTAGTGGCCCTCTACTGCCTGTTTATCTACTGCCAGAATGATATTAATATCTCCAAACCACCACGGAATTAGCACTTCTCAAAATCTACTCCCACAAAGAGGCTGCTTTGCTGGCCACTGTCGCCTGAGTCACTGCATAAGCGTGCTGGCAAACACTGTCATCATATCACAGGGTTGGGTTTGGCAGCATGGAGGATGCCCACAGCCCCAAGCCAGCAGATGTGGATGTTGATACATGGTGAGAACTGAATTAAGGATGTCACCATGAAACCCCAACAGGGCAGGAGAGAGGCTCCACCCAACCAGGGAGCCAGAGAGAAGACTGGGGGACAGCTCCAGTTGTGACAGGGTGAGATGTCTGAGTGAGTTGAAATGCCAGAAGAACAAAGACATATTTGTTACTGCATTTTGAATTTCTGCGAATTGACATTTCACAGTCAATACATGGGGTCTAGGGGAGGAAGCTGGAATGACAAAGCAGGGAAGAAAAATTCACACAAACAAGCTTCTATTTGAAAAGCTGGAGAATATGAAGCAAATAGCACAAATGTTTAATGATCCACTCCTGTTAATGCTGCTCAAATCAATTCCCCGTCATTCCCTGCCCCTCCGTGGTTGTTGCCCTCAGTACCTCGTCAGCAAATGTCTACAACCCAGGTAAGGCCTCAGGTGACCAGCTCCACGCCCTGCCCACTTCCTCTCCTCTCCCTTCTCTCTGAAGCTTAGAGTGTAAGCCATATTCTCTTAGCTGCGTATCCCTAATTACAGATTTCTCCTGGAGGAACACTTGTGGTGCTGGTGCTTAGCAGTAAGGAGAGTAAAACACATGAAATAATAATAACCATTATCATTCCTGGGCATTTGCTATGCGTCAGGCATGTGAGAAACACATCACATGTGTTTTCTTTTTGGTGTGGCTCCCCTATGATAACTCCCCAGTGTCTTCAACTCTCATTATGAGGGCCGGAGGGCAAGGGCTGCCTCTTTCTTGCTCTGTAACATAGACACTGGCACCACACTTGGCATAAAGGAGATGGTAAATATTTTCTGAATGAAATAATTTAGCTCATTTAGGATAATTTTTCCAATGTGGCAAAATCACAGCACTTTTAAAAAAAGATTCTATTTATTATTTACAGAGAGAAAGGAAGGGAGAGAGGCAGAGAGGGAGAGAAACATCAATGTATGGTTGCCTTTCACCTGCCTCCCTCTACAGAGCTGGCTGCAGACCTGGCTTGCAACCTGGTTATGTGCCCTGTCTGGGAACTGAACCAGAGACCTTTGGGTTCACAGGCTGGTGCCTTATCCACTGTACTACCAGCCGGGCACAGTACATTCTTATAATTTTGTTTTAATACATCCTGAAAATTTTAAGCTACTTTCTGAAATATCAGAAAAACATCCAATCATTTTTTGAAATATAGCACTGGAACATTATTTATTATCCTAAGCATATATTAGCCAAGTTTGCCAAGAATAAAGGACAAAAGCTTTCTACATATGCCTTACCAGCTTTTGTCTTTCTCTTCTCCATTATCTAAGACTTGAATTTAAACAGAATGAAAGGGAGAAAGAGAAAAAATGGAATTAGCCTAGATTCATGTACTTGACTCTCTCATTCACTCCTTTTGGCTGCTAAGGAAAGGTCAGGAGATCTCAGCCCCAACCCTCTTTGGCCAAAGACGCCTCAGAAACCAACGCTGGTAATATTGATCATTTGCCCAGTAAGAAAAGAGAACATTAAATTACATGCCGTGACATTACGCTGCTTTAGACAAATTCAAAAGTTCTGCTTTCTTGAGTGTATCGGTAATTCTACTCCAATTACACATGTCTGCCTCAAATGGATAATTCACAATCAGCATACAAAAAGGGCACTAACAGCCTTGGAAGTCTAACAGAAAGTCGTCTCTCTGTATCAGCTAGAAACACAAAGAGTTAGCGCTGGCATTGAACTGCTTCTCCAAACTAAGAGAGAAATTTAGCTTCTGTTAAAAGCGAACTGTTTCCATTACACATGATCAGACATTCCTAATACAAACACAGCCAACATAAGTCTCTCATGTAGGCTTTCTCCAAGGATCTCTAGCAGCTGAAACCTTCTTCACAGCATGCAGTTGTTTATTAAACCCAAACTATGAGGTCCTAATATTCTGCCAACGTGGAGAAAAGGTTCTCTGCCCATAAATGAGAATATAGTTCTTTAAGTAGGTTTCATTTATAGCAGATTATAATTCTTTTGTCAGCTTTCCCGATCCTTAATTCCCCTACCCCAAGATTGGAAGTAACAAACAATATATTGCTACATCAGATAATTGTTTAAAATTACCCACATTGCTTAACTATGTATGTAATTTTGGAACAATCTAAACTCACAGAAAAATTGCATATACTGTCTGGAGCATGTGCCCTCCACCTACGAACAGTTTGAGAGTAAGTAACTATCCCAATGTGCACCATCACCCCCAAATACTTTACAGTGCATTTTCTACAAATCAGAATATTTTTCTATATAATCAAAAAACAATGACTAGAACCAGGATATCAATATGGATATATTACTACCATCCACGTACCCTACTTGAATTCTGATAATTGTTTTAATAAAGTACTTAGGGAAAAATAATCTAGTTCAGAATCAGGTGTCACATTTAGTTTTCATATCTCCTCAATCTGAGTCTCCTCAGTCTTTCTTGACACTTTGAAGAGTATAGTCCAGTTATTTTGGTTTGCCTGATGTTTCACCGTGATGAGAAGCAAATTCTGTATTTTTGGCAGGAATACCACGGAAGAGATGCTGTACTGTTCCCTTAGCCTCCTGTGAAATGATGTATAAATTACCATAATGTCCACTTTGATCACTTGATCAGGGTAAAGTCTATCACGCTTCTCTGCTGTAAAGTTACTTTCTTCTCTTTATAATGAGTAGGTATTGAGAAGACACTTTGAACTATGTAATGTTCAGCCCTCAATTTCCCAAGTTATTCATTTATTTATTTGGATCAGTATAAACTCATGGAATCTCATTTTATTCAAAGGGTTATAGCCCACTACTATCAGTAGTTATGCTGATGCTGAAATTGTTCCCAAACTGGCCAGTGGGAACTGGGTCAAGCAGGCTTCGTGTCCTGTGGACATGCTCCTGTCATTCTTTGAATATTTCCTGATTTCTGGTACAATACATTTAAGCTGCTGTTTTCTGTGGCTCCAAAATCAACCATTTATCTGAGTAGCCCCCATTTACATCATTATTTCTATACATTTATTTCTATGTAACTATTGAAAACCATGTGTAGCAGTCATGGAAATGTGCCTCTCAGAGCTCTGACTGCAGGAAGCATAAGTGACTGACAGTCCCAGCTGCTGTGCTCGGAAATCCATCACTATTTCAGCCAAGGTTATGCTTCCCACCAGCTGCTCCTAGCCAATGACTGAGCACAGCAGAGGTACTAAGGCAAGCCAATTGCTGAGACCTTGGACTCCTCTGATGGGCAACTTTGGCTCGAGGACTCCTTGTCAGCTTTGCAGAAACTCTTTAGAACCTACTGCCCCACAGCTCAGATTTTTCCAATTCAAACTCCCTTCCTTCCCTCCCACTTCTCCACAGGGCTAAGGCCTATAAGTGCAGTCTGATGACTCTCCTAGCCTCATCCAGATCCCTAAGAGTTTTTCCCAATTAATCTCTTGCACATCTAGTCCCGTCTTGGCATCATCAGCTTCTTAGAAAACCTGAACCAACAGACCATGAGTCCACATAGATATCTATATACCAATCCAACATAACAGGGTTCATTTTAGTTTTCTTGCTTTCCTTCTTGGACTGTGAGAAACTTGGCTTGCACTACCCTCAATTTTTTCCATATAAGATCCCCCTATATATACACATACACTTATTTACTCATACATTCTGTGACTTCCATGATTTGATGCCTAACAATAGAGCTAATTTAATGGAATGCAATTACTTCATTAGAAAAGGACCTGGCTTAAATGGATAAGCATTTCAAAAGAGCGGGCATAGGGAATAATACTGTGACACACAAACACACAAATATACACCCTCTTCATTCTCCATCTGAACAAAGAACAGATAACTCACATCACAATGGCTCTTGGCTCACAGGTCTCTATGGGGCTGTTTGAGCTTAACATTGTCCACTTAAAAACCATCTACATTTTATCAGTCACTGAGGTGTCCATGGAGATTTTTAAAGCAGAGTATTTTCCTTAAGGCAAACTTGCACATGGGCACATATTAAGAATGAAGCTAGCCCATAAAGAAATGCCTCTACAGTATATTTCAGTCAAGCCTAAAGAAAATTAACAGCTCAATTCATTCATAATAGTAACATCATCTGTAGCAGAGGTATCTATCTCATGTGCGCATGCATGCACAAAAACACATACTCTCCACGTGATTTCTTTATAATAATTTCAAGGCTCTGTGGCCAAATTTCATAAACTAAGCATAAAATGCACCTCATAGCTATTTATTATGAGAGAACACGGATCCAATAGGACATCAGGCATGCAGCCTGGGCCTCTGTCACCTGTGGCCCTCAAAGCCTCCAATGTCTTGTGCTAGAAAACTATCTCTACTTCCTTTGCAGACTGGTTGTACCTTCGCCTCAAGGACAGGCTTTCTTGCAAGTACTGGGATGGAGATCCCCAGCTGACAGAGTTCCAATATTGATTTCTAACCTACCAGATGGCTCATCTCACTTCTCAGCTATACGGGGATGTTCTACTGTGGGGCTGAGCCACAGGGAAGCTTCATAATGCTGACGTCTTTCTTTGCAACTAGGTTAGAACATGTAAGCAGGAAGAGGTCACTACAGGATTCTGTAAGATGGTAGGAGGCCAGGAAAACTGGAAAACTCTTTTCTTCAGAATGTAGGTCCACTTTTTTTACTCATATATATGGAAGATGTGGGCTTTCCACTGTAAAAGATACTAAAGAAGTTGGAAAATGATAAATAATTAATGGGCCCAAAAGCCTTCTTTCTCTACAGATTCTCACAAAGACCTCTAAGATCCATGCTCTCTGAGGGAGGAACCTGGCCATTTCAGGTTTGAGTTAGACCTAGCTTTTATAGACTGACAAAATAAACCTATAAAAGGATACAGTGAAATTCTATGTGAACAGTTCTTCAGACAATGGACAATAAAGAAGTATATTAATTATTAAGTTACTGCTTTTCAACCAGGCCTGAAACTAGGGAAAGTCCTGTAGAACAATGGGCAGCTTCCAAAAGCTCAAATGATGACACCTCCAAGGTGTCACACATGACCTCTCCCACCCAGTGTCTTTTATGCTCCAATCTCCAGTGACTGAATTCGCATGAAATCTGAACTATATTTCCCCTCATTTTTTCTTAAAATACATGCAGGAGATGCTTCCTATGCAACCATGCAGCTTATGTAGACCAGAGATTCTATTTTAGAATCATTAATAATCAGAAACATGAGGTGCCACAACATCCTTTATAGATTTATCAAATCTCTCTCCTACAGTCTTTCCTATTTTCCCACTTCTCACTTCAATTAATGTAAAATTCTTAAAATAACTAGTATTACTTTTTAAAATCTTTTTCCTTTTATCTGAGCCTTTATCTGTTTTAACAAGTCCGGTCACCACAATGGCCACCAGAGGACCAGCACAGTGGCTAGGGACTTTCCCAAAATGCAAGACCTGACTGAAAACATGGAAGAAGTTTCAAATACTTGACAGTGCTAGCCAGGCTCTCAAAACCAAAGTAAATGGGATGGGGGGTGGGGATAAGGGTGTAAATTGGTGATTATCAAGGGCTGTATTAAAGCACATTAAGTCTTAGGGCAGAACATCCTTGTTCCAGGTGCTAAGAGCCTCAGGTAACTGCATTTGACAACCCACCAACCCAGCTGTGGTTATGCCGAACGTAAGAGAGCGCATGACCCCAGAAACTCAAGAATGGACAAGTATGGCGTGGGACCCATCTGCATAGTTTTAGAATCAAATCAGGCAAAAAAACATTCAGCATATGTACATGTTCTAAACACTATTCTATTCATGAGAGCATTTTGCAGAGACTGGAGTTGAGATATGAAAATCAAGAACTCTTGGGAACAATAGACTGCCTTCTCTTTGTATTTTAATGAATCCTAATCATTCTTCCTCATGAAGAGGGGGATGTGGAAAGAAAACAAAGAAGACTGACAGGGATTTAGTTTAAAGAACTCAAAAAGAGGCATGGTTAGAATGAAACCAAAGGAGACTCACAAATAAGACTAGCAGAAAGGAACGAAGAAAGGAAGCAAGAGTGACAAAGAAACAACGGGAGTAAAGGAGAAAGGGAAGAAGAGGGGGAAAGAAGACAGGGAAAAGGGGGTGGAAAGGAGAAAATAAACAAAGAAAATGTCATTTCATGAAAACAATACTGCTTTGTAGAAAGATAAATCCTTGAACCCCACAGCACATATTCATCCAAACTTCATTATGAATAATAGGTTTATTCCTGAGCCCTGACAACCTCTCTAGCTTTAGAGGCCATGGTCCACTGAGCACCAACAGAACTCCCCAGTTTGGGGGAAAACAATGAAATAAAACTAACAGACAGTAAAATACAATAGAAATATTGAATAGCCCACCTTATCTGCAGTGGCCATGTTCTAAGACTCTTAGCGGATACCTGAAACCAGGGAGTGTAGCAAATCCTATATGCACTTTTTTCTTCCTATACATGCATACCTATTATAAATTAGGCATAGTCAGTGGCTAATAACAATAACCAATAATAAAATATAACACACCAATGTACTATAGATGGGGTCACTCAATTCAGGGGAACCTTTGCTGAAGTTTTCCTGTTAAGTCTCAATGCTTTCTGGTGCAGCATACTGCTATCAACCAGAACAAATTTTCTGGTCACGTCTTCCAACCACAAACGTAAGTAAGCCCTTCCATCTTAACTAAGCATTTACTATGCACCATGGCTGTAAATGTTTGCAGTTGGAGGTGCAACAGCAAAACTCACACATATTTATTTTTCCTTCTTCACAGACTTGACAGAAAAATTCATTCTTACTGTTATCTTAGCAATCTCAGTTTATTATTTTTTTCTCCTTTCTTATTTAGTGGAGAACTTAAACCTTTTACACTTAAAGCAAGCACTTTAGGGTTTCTCTTTGGCATGTCCAAACTGCCAGCATCACCACTCTTGCATGTTGGGGCCATTATTAAGTAAAATAAGGGTGACTTGAACACAAGCACTGTGATACCGTAACTGTGAATCTGATTGCTGAGATGGCCACTGAGTGACTAATGGGCGGGTAGCATACACAGCATGAATATGCCAGACAAAGGATGATTCACATCCCAGGAGAGATGAAGCAGGACAGAGCAAGATTTCATCATGCTACTCAACAGTGCACAATATAAAACTTATTAACTGTTAATATTTTAAGACAATTGTTGAATGTGGGTAACTGATATCATGGAAAGAGAAACTGCGAATAAAGGAAGGCAGGGACTACTGGAAGAGGTAGATTTAAACACCTAACTCTCTTTATAACTCTAGCAAATAGCAAGAACAGTGTTGAAAATATAGGTCAAAGTGATTTAGAAAAGGAGGGAGAAGAAGCATAGCATCAAATAGCTCCATCAAATTGTTACGCTTACTAAATAGACAATTTTATTCTGCCCCCAGGATTTCTGCAGTACTATAATCTTATTGCCACCTCTTCCATGATACTTTCATTTATTCAGCAGTATCATGGTTACAGCTTGATAAGATAAGGAAAAACTGGTATTATACTCTATATTATGCTAGCTCCTCTGGGTATCACTGCACTTCCAAGTCAACAAAATACCTGAGGAAGTTTGGACAATGATGAACCTTAGCTATATACATGAGGAGCACATTAAATGTAAACGACAATAAACCTACGTCACCTTCAAATATCTAATACTTCCCCTGATCACCAATCCTCAAAATGGAATAGAAGAAAAACTATGAAGCAAAACACATCTGTTTCATAGACCAACTGCATGAACTTATCTGAATCTCCATTATACAGTAGGGCAGAACAAGGAGTATGTACCCAAAGTGACATCCCCTCTATTAGACATCTTCCCCTGAAGGAGACAAATAAGAGCCTTCAAAAACAATTAAGATAATCAATTAAATACTGGATCTAGATTGAAGAAAGGAAACAGTCTAATATGCACTTCCAATCCAGCCAAACTGGTCCACTCATTGCTAAATATGCCACACAATTACAGTTCCAACTGTTTGCAGGACATGTGAATTTAGATGATTCATCACCATGTAAAACTCAGCAGTTCAAAAATAAAACTCACTTCTCTACAAAAAGCTTTTCTGAAGCCTACCAAATTGGCTCACTCTCCTAATAGCTCTTGTTAGGACCATCATATTCCCTGTCCCCTAGGCCTGATGTCTCTCATTCCCACATAAAATTATGGTCAAAACTTTGAATTCAAATCTCCAGTGTTTCCCGCATGAATGTTTCCTAGTTTATTCTTTCTCTCTGCCCCAGTTGGGGCCCCCACCACTCTCACCTGGACTCCCTTACCTGGTTTCCTTGAGATGCTGACCAAACACTGCCCGGTTACTCCTCATAAAGTGCAGGTCTGTCAAGTAATCCTCATTCTCAAACCCACCATAATCACAGAAACCTTCTTAGACATTTTTCAATATAGAGACAACATTCGGTTATCATACATGCAATAAAGATGATGAATAGGAAGGAGAAGAGGAGGAGAAGGGTTGTGGAGGGAAAAGAGCAAGTGAGAAGGATGGAGAGCAGAGGGTTAGGGTTAGGGTTAGGGTTAGGGAAGGAAGACAGACATTTTTTGGAGCACTATTCTAAATGCTTTACATTTATGAAACTATTTATTGATCACAAAATCCTGATGAAGTAGGAACTGCTTTCAGCCCTATTGTACAGATAAGAAACTTGAGGCACAGGAAGGTTAAAAAACTTGTGACGGAGCTAGAACTAACAAGAAAGGCTATGCATAGAGACTTGGCATTTCAGCAATGAAAAGGATCTTGCAAATAACCCTATCCTACCTCTAAGCTGTAAACATCAGATAACAGAACTATTTCTGTGATTTTTCACGCAAAAGATAATTTTAGATTTAATGAAGATCTACTGGGTGTCTCCCACAGGACAGGCACTTCAACACACATTAACCTAATCCTTCTAGCAATAGAGGGCACTAAGTATAAGCTAATTCTATATACTCACAAAAAAGAGTAAACAGTTTTGGCCTTACCACAAGTAAGCCTGTTAGTAAGTGGCACAGCCACACTTAGAAGCTAGATTTTAAAAATTCTAAATCCGTTTTTTCTTTTGACTAAGTGCCGCAAATTACAGGGTGATAGACTATAAAAGCATTCTACAATGGATCCCTCATATGTCTCTCTAACCCTATTCCACCAAATGCCTTTCAATCTTCTGCTTTAGTATAACCAGTCAACTTAGCTACCAATCAAGCCCTAACATTCTGTCTCCCTATGCCTTTCACTGCACTACTCATTTGGCACTTACCTTTTACTTCTGTATATTATTATCTTCCTTTGTGTACATATCGTGTCTTCCCAACTAGATCATATTCCCTACTGGCCCAAAAGGAGCCAAATACTTAGTAGGCACTCAATAAATATTTATTGGCTAGCTGACTGATTTCACTCTCTGAGTTCCCAGAGGGTTCTGTGGGCTGTTGGATAAAAACAAAGTAATAACTGAGTCATAGAATTTTTGAGCAGAGAGTCCATAGAGATAAAATAACCCAAAACCTTCTTTATATAAATGACAGAGAAACCCTAAAAACTTTTACAGTTGTCTAAAGAAACACAGAATGACACCATCATAATGGGCATCTCAGATCCTTCTAATTCTCATCCTATTTCCCTTTATTATGCTGCTATCCTTTTAAGAGTCTATAAAATAGGAATAAATATATTCTACACATGAATTATCCAAAATGTCACTAAAAAATTAAAATGTTATCAGCTCACTAAAAGCCATATCATATTATAAATTTGATCACTGTAATAATACTAATAATGCCAGTTAAAATACATATTAAACATTTAATTGCAATAATTTGCTTGCCTTCTGAGGATTCTGAGGCAGGGGAAATTATTTGAAAAAATCGGATGACTTTTTTTTCTCTACATTCTAACACAAGTAGGAATGCTTGTTGTAGATATAAGTATGTTTCCTCTTCATCCCGTATTTCCATTCTTTCTTTCCTTTGAGAAAACGTTTCACAAAAGAGCAGCAAGAGGAGCGTGGATTCAGGTGTGAGGCAAAAACATCCTCAAACATCTCTCCCTCAGTAATAGTGGAGAAAATGAACAAATCTGTACAGTCAGTAGGGGTTCCTTCCCCTACCATCATTCCCAGTTCCTCAATCAAGTCACTGACCTAGGAGAGGTCCTGCAACAAAAATTGATTATAGCCATTCCATATTTTTGTGCATCATATGGTCTTTACATGTGTTTGAAATCCAAATATTCATGTGCTCAGCAGTGCAGGTAATAAGTAACAGACAACTGCCATCCCCCCTTCTACAAAGGGGAATATTCCATTATTGGGTATTTTTTCTACACTGCAAAAGATGGAAATCATGTGGTGCTCAGCCTTGCCCTGTCCCTGGCAGCCAGTGCACAGACACACTGACAGTGGCACCGTCAATTAAATACTCCTGCTTTTGTAGTGAAGTGAAGGAGAGGAGGCAGTCAGAATTCATTACACGGTGCCTTGCCCCTGAGACAGGGCCTGTGCAGGTGATGGTGTCCTCAGGCCATGCCTAAGAAAAGACAATTATTCCACTTAATGCTTCTCACTGCCCCCGTCCCCATCAATTTTCCAAGTCTGATACTCCCTCCTTCAGTCAGTTCTTTCAGCTCCTCAAAATTTCCCAATCTGTCTTCTCCTCTAGGACAGTCAGACTTGTTGCTGTCCAATATACCTTAACAGATTTAACTGACTCTTACATTGTGAAGCTGCATTCTCTCAAGTTTTGTTTTTTTAATACAAATTCCCCAAGCCTGGGTAACATAGGTCACAGTTTCCTCTAAATCAGGAGATCTGGGAGCCTGGGCCAATAATGAGAGGCAAATGTGAATAGCAGGGCTGCCAGAAGTCTGTACGCCCGGCAAAGGTCATCCAGGATGCTCTTGCAAGAGCACTGCTGTATTATCTCAATGGCACCTCTATCACACAGGGTCCAGGACAGGTGGTAGGAAAGCACTTAATCTTTAACTTCTTGCTTAGGTACTTGGAGTAGAATAAATGGGAAAAACTTCTCACCTTGCACCATCACCTCACTACTAGCTGAGTAAGCAGTTATTATGGTGTGGTATCTTTTGAAACACTTGGCACTCAATGAGGTTCCCTAATCAACCTGCAATCTAATAGCTGCAGGTACTCTTGCTAAGCAAAATCAGAAGCAAAGGAGAAGATGAATGGTGACATAAGAATAGCCTTGAGGATTTTGCCACTGGGCGAAGAATAAAAGCCAGTTTAGGAATATCCATGATCATATTAAAGTGGAATATATTAAGGTGAATATCACAGTCAGGAAAATGTGTATTTATGTTTTTACAAAGATCCCACTATATTTGGGTGTAGGGATCAATTACACATGCTTACAAGAAAGAATGAACAAAGTAAGTGTGAAGTTGGTCTACTGTATTGTAAAAGAGATTTTCCTAGTTATTTCATTTGAATTTCTAAACATAAATGAGTCCCCAACTATACTTACCAGTTACAACAATTTCATATCTTTGGGTACCAATAAAACAAATGAAATTTTAGTTTGTTTGTTGTTTGCTTTCCTAAATGCCTAAGAGGAAACCAAACCAACTTTCTTTAAAAAAAACAAAAACAAAAAAGTTGCAGTGTGGCTGATTTTTTTTTTTTTTTAAGTTCAATTCAACACATTACCTCTTGTTAACACTTTAATAGAGAAAAAATCTGATTTGTTAAAAATGAATGAGACTGGACAATACAATAGAGATGAACAAGATAAAACAGAAATGTTAAGAATAAATGTTGATCAATTTTCCTTCACCCAACAAAGAAAAGAAGTTACACCATTTATATTTATTTTTCAATAGTGAAAGCCAGTTAATGTTTCCCAATTCCTCTAGTCCTTTGTGGCCACAGACAGCAATTACGAGCTCATTTCATAGAGAACTCACAGCACAGAACAGTCATTCGGGGTAG
This sequence comes from Noctilio leporinus, assembly GCA_004026585.1. Lineage (NCBI taxonomy): Eukaryota > Metazoa > Chordata > Mammalia > Chiroptera > Noctilionidae > Noctilio > Noctilio leporinus. The sequence goes on along the minus strand of PVIW01000899.1, from coordinate 111,147 downwards.
GGGACATGGGTTCTTACCCCAGCTCTCTGGTTGTGTCAACTCTTGTAAAGGCTCTAAGACTGTACCAGTTTCTGAATCTGTACAATGAGGAGGTAGATCAAAATACACTACCAAATATGTTCTGATTTAATTTTAAAATGAACTAGGATTTACTGATCAGCAGTCATGCATATTTAATATATCTTCACCATTCTATACATATCTTCATACAGCACGAGATGATACTATTCAAGGCCTTCTAGATTACATATCATTTCACTATGTATTAAACATACCTTAGGGTTTATCCACATTTCTGGTGGTGGTTTGCGGAGCACTGTGGTACATTTATTCCTATCCTTCCACTAAGGACTGTAAGGGCCCTACCCTCTCTGCACATACACAATGGTGGTAAACGTGGGAGTTCAGGCTACTTGACCAATTTATAAGAAAATATTCTCTTAAACTCTTTATATTATTCTCTTCAACTCTTTAATATCTACAATTATTTTAGCTAGAAAATTTAGTAACTGAATGCTCTGGAGTGTAAAAAAGAGGATGGTGGATATACGAATTAGCAAAAAAAGAATATAGGATATTTTCTACCATGGAAACTACTAAAGTGCAAAATTTCTTATTTTTCACAGGCTAATTTCTTCTACTCTGGCTAAGTATTTTATTCAAAGACAAAAAAGTGACTTATCTCATTCATAGAAATGTGTTTAAAGAAATGATAATGCCCTGGCCAGGTAGCTCAGTTGGTTAGACAGTTGTCATAACACGATAAGGTTGCCAGTTCGATCCCCAGTCAGAGCACATTCAAGAACCAACCAATGAATGCATAGATAAGTAGAATAATAAAGCAATGTTTTGCTTGCTCTCAAATAAAAACAAAACAAAACACCTGATTAAGAACAGAACTGACATTTAACAGGAGTTTATTCCATTTCTTGTACTTTGGTGGTTCACTAGATTATGTAGACTAGGACGTTTACTTCTATGTTTCTTATCAGTTAAAATAGAGAAAAATCAAGACTTACTTTCACATTTACCTAGTTTGCCAAGTATTATTTTGGCCTATCAAGCTCATAGCTCATTCTTAAATATAAGTAGTAGCCATATGTCAATAAAACAAGTATGAGATCGTTCTTCAGTAGTCCTTATGAGATTAGAGATTATTGCACAAGTGTTAACAAAAAAAGTGGACTTCGTTACTACAGACAGGAAAACTCAGAAAGACTTCATTCATTATAATCATAGTTCAGAGCTGAAAGAATCTTACTATTCAACTCTAATTCGCTCACCTTATAATCTGAGATTCAGAGATATTAAAAACTAGTGACTGGCCTGGAATAGAACGCAGATCTCAAATGATCAAACAGGCATGCTTCCACCATGATAGCCTGTCTCCGGCTTCCACGTACAGATTGGAAAAACTAATGACACACACAACACCTCAGATGGATCTCAAGGGCATTATGCTAAATGGAAAAAGTCAACCTCAAAGGATCAACACTGTATGATTCCATTTATATAACATTCTTGAAGTTACAAAATTATAGAGGTAGAGAACAGATTAGAGTTTGTTAAGGTTGATGGGAGGGGAAAGGCACTAGGAAGATCTTCATGGTGACTGAATAGTGTTCTATCTTCACTGTGGTGGTAGTTACATGGACATGTGTAAAATATACAGGCCTGTAATTACACACTATACGGATGTCAAATTTCTCGTTTGGATATTATGCTATAATTATGTGAGATATAATCACTGGGAGAACTGGAGGAAGAGTGCACAGGGTGAACACAGCTGTAATACCCTTGTAACTTCTGTGAATTTATAATACTTAAAAGGGTTTTTTTTGTCAATAGGATTTGAACTTACTAACAAGGAGAAAAACACCAAAGACTCTAAACCCCATCATCAATTGAATAATCAAAATAATTCTCAGCCAGAATAACCCTTTGAAAATTAAAGTCAAAAGATGTCTCATCACTCCTCTGCTCAGAGCTCTGCAATGACTTCTGTCTCACTCGAAGTAAAAGCTGTAAACTTGCCATGGCTCATAAGAACCAACCTGGTTCTGCTGGCCTCCTTCCCCACCACATTGACTTCATCATCCCTCACCATCTCCACCTTTGCTCCATCAGCTCCAGCAACAATGCTTTCTTTCTGTCCAGCCACACTGCACCACTAGACCTTAGTCACTGGTGTTACCTTTGCCTTTTTACCACTTGCGTCTTCTCCTTTTGTCACTGAAGTCTCCCTAACTACCCTACTGAAAATTTACCTCCTCCCAACCCTGGAATACCTCCTTTGCCCTTCCTTACATTTGTTTTCTCCCTAGGACTTTGACCATCTACAGATTCCTTCATCTTTTCTTTGTGCTTTTATGTCTGCCATTACTATGATGTAAGCTCCAACTTCCCAACCACACCCCCACAAAAAAACAAAACAAAACAAAAAACACAAACCAACAAAAAACCCCAGATTGCTCGCTATAGCATTAAATGCTTAACTATAGGGCCAAGAGCAGTACCTGGTGCATCATGTGCTCAGTAAGTAGTCTAAACAGGTAACAAAACAAAAACCAGTGTAGGAAAGTAAAAGAAATACATTATGTTCATGTGGTCTAAGGAAAGGGTGCAATTTGGGAATTACATAAAAATAAAGTTGAGTTTCACTTAGATTTGCAATCATGAAACCTTGGTTTCAATTCTGGCATTAATTAGATGAAACTTAGAAAAAGAGCTTTTAAGTTCTATTTTTCTGTTTATCATAGAAAAGAACTAAACTAAAGAACCTTTAGGGACTCAGACAAAGCCTAAGTTCTAAATGATTCTCCGAGGCACAGTACACCTGCGTTTTAGGTCTAACTTAGGCAAGCCAGGATAAAACCCATGGGAAGTCACGGGAGGTGTTTCCATATTTGTTAACTCAACAAACAAACAAACAAACTGTACTAAGCACTGGGGGGTGGGGGAGGGGGTAGAGAGAGGGAGGAGGAAAAGGGGAGAGGGAGGGAGAGGGAGAGAGAGAATATGAAATTTGTGGCCTACCGCTATAAGTGCTGTGAACCTTACAAGTAGGTAAGCACAGGGTGCTGAGGAAGCACATACACAGATGTCCAGTTAGGGTTCTGTTTTCTCAGGGTACCTAAGGTAAAGTCTTCTTAAGACATGCAGTGCTGACGGATGTGTAGGGGCTAGCTAGGGGAAAATGATGTCCAGGCACAGACAGCAGACTGACTTCAAGAATAGTGAGGTGGTTGTTTTTTTTTTTTAACAGAAATGATGGATGAGAGCCAGGGAATGTTAAATTTAAACATGGAGAGGTAGGCAAGGGCCAGATCACAAGTTTATATTAATCCTAAAGGCTGTGGGATGATTAATGAAGAGTTGTATTCAGGAGAATAACAATCAGATTTCTGTTTCAGAAAGTGAATTGCAGCAAGAATATGAAAAATGGATCGGAAGAGAGTAAGACGAGAATTAGAAGGTCAGTAAGGAGATTGACAGCAATAAACCAGGCAGTGAGAAAAGAAAGGCTGGAATGAACCTGAGAATTACCAGTAAATAATCAGGTATGGAGAGTGAGAGAAAAGGAAATAAAGATGACACATCAACTTGTGGAATAAAAGACTAAGTAAGGTGACACCATCAATCAAATGGGACCATTAGAGGAAAGGAATTGCTTTGAAGGGGAGACCACAAGCCCAGCTTTAGCATCTGAGAAGTGGTGTACAGCCTGGTAGGGAAAACTGGGCTACAGACAAAAATTTGGGAATAAGCAACATCAACATGAAAGCTGAAGCAATGGGATGAATGAGATCACCCATGGAGACTGACCATTACAGAAGCTTATACAGCACAGATATTTAAACCGTACTCAAAAGCTGAGTGAAGAGAAAGCATCAGAGTTGTAAAAGGAAATCCGCGTTATACTGAAAAGAAAGGAGAAAAAATTTTTCAAGACAGAGTGTGATAAGTTTTGAATACTGCAGACAGATTAAGTCCATTTAAGGACTGAAAAGCACCCTTGAGGGAAGTTAGCATTGGTCTTCTAGGCACACTCAGTTTCAATGTTGTGGGAAGGGTCAAAACCTGATAGGAAAGGAATGAAGAGCCAAATGGGGAAAGAATTTAAAGTCATTTTAACTCTTTTCATTAACTTGGCTATGAAGAGAAGGCAAGGAGAAAGTACATATAATAAAAGAGAAAACTGAAAATCATTAAAAAAAATTAGTTAGAAGGGGATAACTATATTTTGATGGCACAAAATTCCCAGGAAACAAGAAGAAAGAATTCAGAGCATGTGTGCAAGAAAAAGTAGTGTGGAAAGAAAGAGGCTGAAATTTTCCACAGAGACTAGATTTGGTAAGAAGGCAGGCAGAAGGGAGACAAGTTTGGAACTGAAAGAACAAGACCCATATTTTCTCCACAAAGTAGGAGAGAGAGAACAGACTAGGAGACTTGATTGAAAATGGTTGTGAAAATCTAAAATAGCCATTGTAGTGCTGAAATAACAGCATGAAAACAGCATTTATGGAAAATTAATCCAGCAGCATTATGCAGAGAGAAATGGAGATGGGAAAACCTGCAGTTACAAAGGCACATCTAGAAAACTGAATTAATTTAGATCTAAATTGTTGAGTGCATGGAGTAGAGTGATGGCAGAAGTAAGAGGAAATAATATGTAAGGAAATTCTTGAACAAATAAATAATTAATCCACCATATCTTCCCAACTAAATTCTTTCTCCCAAGACCCCAAAAGTCACCAAGGTAGGATCAAATATCCTCAACTATTTTGTCCCTGATAAGAACTAAAGCTATGGATAGCGTGCCCTCAACTTTTAGGTTTCCTGGTCCAAAATGCATGTACTACTTCTTGAATGACATTACAGGCCCATTAAAACACAATGGTCATGCGTATTTAAAGTACATCTGGCAGTACACCAGTGGTTAATTCTGATAGCTGTCCAGTCAACCTAGTCTAGTCTAGATTCTTGGCTTCTCTCTGAGCTCACTATGTTACAGACTGACATGGCAAAGAATGGAATCAACTTTGCATTCTTTCTGAGAAATGACTGAATTTAGTGAGTACTACAAAAATTGGGCCCATCTCATTGTGTGGGGTGCTTTTTAATAAGCTACACAGGTGATTCTGGGGCAATTTGAGTTTGAAAACCCATTTTTAAATCAGCATTCATGTTAAACATGTTGGCTTTGAAGTGAGAATAGGGCACACGAATGGAAATAAAAAGTAGGTACAAAACAAAAAAATAAGGAAAACAGAACCAGATACATGAATACAATGAATAGATCTCCAGTGGGCAGAGGGGAGGGGGGAGGGGAGTTGTTTAGTCAAGGAACTAGTATGGAAGAACCATGGACATGGACAACAAGTGGGATTGGCTTTGGGGGGAGTGGGTGGGTGGGGAAGGGGACGGAGGGAAGGAAAAAGGGGAAGGATGTAATAAAATAATAAAATTAAATAAAAAATAAAAGAGTAAGAATAAGCCAAGAGAAATAAAAAGCTGATAATCATCAGCATACAGAGAAGAGGTTGAGCTATGAATGAACTATTATTTCACCAAAGGGAAATAATTTACAGAGAAAAATATAGCAGGATCAGGATTAACCCTTAAAAGAATGTAAAGCCAAAGAAATTATTACATCATTTAAAAATATGTATATATTGGCAAAATATGGCAATTAGAGTACATCCACTTTCCTGCTTCTTACTTCAGCTCTATGTTCATATCTAAAGACTGACAAGCAACATTTTTTACACCTGTACAGCACCTTTTCTCTGAGGAATAAACAGCATAGTAATGTTTTGAGCCACATCTACCTCATTTACTTTCAATTTCATCTTCCTAAATCAACCAAATGGGGAGAAACCACCTCAAATCCTTTATAGCTAGGAGCAGAGAGGTCCAGTAACTTAGACAGGGCCATGATCAAGAATGTTAAATTATACAGAGAAATTCAAGACACCCAGCACATGTGAGGATGTTCTCAGAGAAACACACTCACGTAAGCACCAGTCGTGTTTGTCTCTCAATGGAATTCCTGCCTGACTGCTGATCTGGATGCAAGCTAATTTCCCCCTTGGTGAATAGTGCTGTTGAGATGCAGAACTCGCCGCCATCTGTTACCTAGAATTAGCATAATGACAAATTATCTAATCCCTTCCATTGAACAGATACAAATGGTACTCTTGTAACACCAGTTCAGTCTTACTCTCATTCATGCGGTCCATCTCCACCCCACAAAAATTAGTCTTCCCACCCTGCTGGTGATGGATCTGTTCAGGAATTTACCCCCAATCTTGCAGCAGAGTCCAGGTGCTTTACCATGAGAAGCTTTCTGCCTCCTTTTATTCAGGAGTTGGAATGCAGCTGTTACTCCAGGTGCATCTGAAAAGGGGCATGCTGAACATAAAGAAACACTGTCTCTAGGAGACCAGCAAGTACAGTGCAGGGCTGTTAAAATTGAAAATTTCAATAGGGTAAGAAAGACACAGAAAAGGTATGTCAGTGTTGATCCAGTGAGAAGGGCAAAAGGGAGAGCGGGGAAAGAAAGAAATCAGAGAAGTAAATGGGTAGCAAGTAATAAAATTCTAACAGGAAAGACAGCTGTTTGTAGTTCTAGATAGCAATATGTAGGTAGCATTAAACACAAGATGAGGATGAAACACCTAGAAAAAACAAAAACATGCTCGTAGGATCAAATAACCAGAGGAGCACAACCAGTAAGTGGAGGGGTGGCTGTCTGTGGAAGCACATAAAGGAGGTGCATTGTTGGCTCACCCGTAACCAGTGCAGAGACAGTTCAATTAAGGAAGTGAAGAGCCATCAGAGTAGAACACTGGATTGAAAACAATTTCCAAAGTCAGCCATTTCCTCATAAACTGAGCTTTTGGTGGGGGTCAAGAGAAGACATTGTAAGGGAATGTATTTTAATGAACTATATTTATAGGAAACCAGGTATCATACAAAATGATATCAGGTTTCCTGGAGGACAAAAAGTGGGGGGAATTTCCTATTCATCTCAAATTAACTTTTTTGATACATATGAAATCATCAAATACTTATCACATTTATTAATCTAGAAGTATTGTTTAAACCACAACGTTTCAGAAATATTTTTCTCAAGCTACCTCTAGAGTACAAATGTTCTCAATCAGAAGGTACATTACTGTTAGAGCCATCTTTTGAGATAGCGCTCTCTTCTTCTGCAGCTTAAAATTTTTAGATACAGCTCTTTTGAAATCAATGTATGATGCTGCCATCAGAAATTCTTCCTTTAAATCACAAGGATTCATTTTTATAACATTTGAATGCCTGGTTTTAGCATTTGCCCTATACGTATCTATTCACGTACAGTATAAGTCCCATATGTCACAGTCTATTACAAATTCTTTGCCTTTTATTTTGGCAAATAAAGTTTTATTGGAACACAGCCATGCCCACTTATTTGCATATTACCTATGGGTGCTTTAGCACTGCAAAGGCAGAGCTGAATACTTGCAACACAGAACATATGGGTTTCAAAGTGGAAATATTTCTACCTGGGTGCTTTACAGAAACAGTTCCCAGCTCTAGCCTTAAGAGCACTGCTCTTTAAGCTGAGCTATAAAAGGTCACTTTCTATGACACCTAACATTTGCAGTAAGGGGGGAGGGTGTCATCACACTCAACATAGTAATCGCCACACTTGTATAAAAAAAAATTTCAGCTGCTATTTAAAGATTTTGCCATGTGGCCTTCATATTGCATTGATTGAGGTTGAGTCAGGCTAATTGATGTGTTCAAAATAAACAAAACGAGAAAGCACTTGTAATACAAGAACCTCTGTGAAGACTCAAAGCAGAAGGAGACTACCTTTCTCCTGAGCAGTAATTTTTTGAGGAGGCGGAGTGCGGGGAGAACTTGTCAATTTTTTTCAGGGTATTACCACTGTGGCCACAAGACTCTACAGTTCATAAGCAAGGCCCTCTCTTCAAAAGAGCATTCATAACGCTTCCATTAAGAAAAAGGGAAGCAAGCAACACTGTCATCTCTGCTTTCCATGGGCAGCAGGAGGCACACAGAGGTTATATGGAGCACCAGGCTGGCAGTGCTGTGGGAAAGGGACAAGACTGTGTAGATCTGCCTGACACATAGTAAGCACTGAGTGTGCCAGTAATGTTGATTTCCATTGCCATTAACACAGGCCTAGCTGTGTCACTTCTGGACTATGCCACCTTATTTATAAATGAGGGAGGTGGGTTAGATAGTCTTGACATATCTTCCCACTATAAAATTCTATGACTTTATTAGAAGGAAAAATTGTTCAAAGTACAGACATTAAGGTGCATGTTCTCAAAGAAAGCATCATTGAAGAAGTAGCTGAAAATGTTAAACTTGACTTCATGAGTCCAGAGATCTGGCCAGTGCAAATTCCCACTTCATATCCAGCTACGCTAGGAAGAGGTCACCCTGAGCTGATAAAGACATCATGTTCACCTCTGCAGCAGTGCATGGCCAGGGAGAGCACCCATCCATCCGCAGCACTCAATCACACCCGCTGCTGCAGAAGCAGGACTCATGGCTCCGGCAACAGGCCAGTGTTATCCAATATGCATGAAATCAAAGGTTTCATCATTTCCAGTGGTCAAAGGCCAGTGAGTGTTAAATCCCAGAATACCAGGATTAATGAAGGAGTCATTAAAAACCCAGCATTAAATCACTTCTGTAGTCAATGCTGAGAATGATGTCTGTAATACATTACAAGGCTGATTAGAAAGAAACAAGTTCCAATTTAGAAATGAATTACCTGACTCATTAAAAAAAAAAAAAACTGGTTAGATGGTTCTCAGCAATTTTGTTATTAGAGGGAGAAGTGGGGGGAAAGATATAAATTATGTCATGAATAGGAAATTATCATTTTAAAATCACAGGGAACAGAATTCAAAGGAGTATAACCTCCTAAAGATATAAGAAGAGAGATGGAAGTCCTGACACCATGGCCAAATTTCACTTGGTTTTCATTCTTTATTTTGCTCATTTGTTTATTTATTTCTTTTTTTAATTGTGGTGTGCAGTGGTGAGTGGATGACACTTCATGCCCAGGATGCAAGTTTAATCTAGGGAAGTTTTAAAACAACCACAGTCTGACTGAAGTCCCACTATCCCTGGAAGATTCTAGGAAAAGTAAACTCATTCTTAAGAGCTTATGTTTTTTGGAGATGCCGCTTTTCAAACAAAACAAAACAAAACAAAACTACTCAGCTATTAAAATGGAAGGTAAACTGTGGAGAGGCTTGGATAAGGGGAGAAGTGTGCTAACCCTAATGAACTGTATCTCCTCATCCGCAATGAGTTATGCCATACTGAACTCAATCTACCAATGGTGGAAGCAAAACCCTTCAACAAATACTCTAAAGAGAAAGCATGATGAGAAACATGGAACTGGCACAAGCATGCCGGGCTATAACCTACCAATTTTCCTGAGTTTCTGAGTGAGAAAAATGCAGACTCCAGAGACTCCTACGTATTTTTTAAGGTTATATCCTAGGCCAGTGCACTAGTCAGAAAAACAAATGCCACCAAGTTGATGCTCAGGTGGAGAGAATCCCACAGGCAAGGATTCTCAATTATATCCTTCCTCTCAACACACAAACCTCAGTAATGCAGGGCAATGTGCAGAAAATAGTTACCAGTTCAAAAGATCCAAGCTAAAATAGCCATGTGTCCTGCTCTTGACTCTCCCTTCTCTGCCATCCCACTATTAGAACAAGATTGACATCTCTCCCTAAAAATAAGTCTTGAAGAGCAGGTGATATAATTCAAATTCTCATGTGTTATAATCAGGGGTGATATGCAAGCTATTTAGCATCATGGCACTGGCTGGCCTGTGACATTTGTGTGCACTAGCTGAATATAAGCCCTGATTATAAACAGACAGTTGTGGGGGGGGGGGGGGCAGACACCACAACTACAGTCATAAATGGTGTTCTATCTATTGTAAAGGGGAACCAACATAAAACACCAAATCACTTGAGGAGATTAGCTTGGATTAAAGACCAAATAATTAGGCTTCGATCATCAAAATAGATATTATTAATTTCAGATGCATCAGTGTACACCCAAAACACAATCAACTCTAGCGGCTTCTTAGATATTTAAATACTGGCCTGAATCTTTAATATACCCAGAACTGACATTTATTGAGTCTAATAAATGGATAAATTACATTTGAATTTCTTTGGTCCCCCAAAGCATTTAAAAGAGTTTTGTAGCCCTGACTGGTGGCTCTGTGGATAAGGCGCTGGCCTGCGAGCCCTAAGATTGCTGGTTTGATTCCCAGTCAGGGCACATAACCAGGTTGCAAGCCAGGTCTCCAGCCAGGTTCATAGCTGGAGGTGAAAGGCAACCATATACTGGTATTTCTCTCCCTCTCTCTCTTTCCCCCTCTCTAAAAACAATAAAATCTTAAAAAAAAAAAAAAAAAAAAAGGTACAGTTTTGTTTACAACAAAAGTCATTAATACCTTTTACTGCCTAAGAGTTCCTTTTAAGTTATTTTAAAGATTTTATTTATTATTTCCAGAGAGAGGGGAAGGGAGAGAGGGAGAGAGGGAGAGAAACATCAATGTATGCCTTTCATCTGCCTCCAGCTATCAACCTGGCTGAAGACCTGGCTTACAACCCGGTTATGTGCCCTGGTTGGGAATCAAACCAGCGTCTTTTGGGTTCGTCTTTTGGGTTTGTATACCAGTGACTATACACTGCGCCACCAGCCAGGGCTAAGGAGGTAATTTTTAAACAACAATAATACAATAGTTACCAAGCAGACAAAATCTATGTACTTGATAATGACAGGAAGAGATAAAAGGAATATTAGAAGTCTCAATTCAAAGCTCTCTCCAATGTTGTATATTATTATCCCCTCAGGTAAACAAGTTAACTCAAGGTCATATCTGTGGCTAATGGCAATAGTCAAGCAGTAGTGATCACTACTGTTTGGGTAAAATCTGATTTTGCAAATCCACAGACATCCAAGTAAACCTAATGTTTATAATCAAGAGTCTGAGGAGGGAGGGTTACACAAAAAGAAAAATACATGGCTAGACTTTAAAGCCAATGGGAAACATTTGGCTTCACTACTACTTCTTCTACTCCTAAACACACCCCTATTAAAATACCCTCTGTTAAGAACCTGACAGCAGAAATTTTAGATTACTAAAAGATACATTATGGAAACATATTTTAGCAGTACATTTATTACAACATTTATTAGCAGTACTGTTTTGCCACTTTCTCCATCAAAAAGTCCGGATAAGGGCCTATGAAAAGGGGGAAAGACTAGTCACCTTCTAAGCTGGAAGCAGAGCCAGATATAACCATCACCCCTCCTGCCCCTGCTCTGTTCTGCCATTCTATGCTTTTTCTATGCACAGCTGGTGCAGGAGAAATTAGTGGAGGTAAAAGGTTGTGTTTAGGGACCAAAAGTGATCCACGAAAATATGTATTTATAAGTTTTTATTCCTCATATTACCAATTGCTATACTTGTCAGAGAACAGAGAAGAATGTTGGTTTTTGAACTTATTTCCTCTAGACTTTCCTTTTCACGGTGCTTATTAATATTGGCTGAACATCAGAATCACCATTCAAAACACCAATGCCAGGCCAATACTAGGGGTGAAGATGGGTATTTTTTAGAAGACTATTTATTTTTAGAGAGAGGGGAAGGGAGGGCAAAAGAGAGCAGAGAAACAGCATGGATCAGCTGCCGCCCCCACACTCCCTCACTAGGGACCTGGCCCACAACCCAGGCACATGCCCTTACCGGTAATTCAAGTGGCGACCTTTTGGTCCACAGGCGGATGCCCAACCCACCGTGGCACACTACAAACACCGGTAGCTACATTTTAAATATGAGGAGCATTATTATTAGTTTTTTTAGCACCTTAGGTGGATCTATCACATAGTTTTATGAAAAACTGCCTGCACAGATGAGTTCAACTAGTATTATTCTTTTCCAGAATTTAGTGGCCCAAGAATGACCTAGCATACCTTAAGGACCCCAGAATCATAATTGTATCAAAGAACCTGGCATGCCCCCAAAGACTAAGAACCTAAGCATCGTGGTTAGGGAATAAATTCTGGAATTGGTTCAGGATTAGCAAATTCATACCTATTGGTTCTATTTAGGTCACAGAAAGACAAGAAATCGATTGTGGGATCAACCAGGGAGAAGATGCCTCATCTTTATCTCTTCAGAATGCAAGCTCCGCGCTGCATTTTCTAGGCAGCTGTGATGACAGGAACCCTCTCCAAACTGGAGGCATCACTTGGGGAAAGGGAGTTCTCTGCCTCCCAGGGGGATAAGGGACAAACAAGCAAACTCGTGGCCATTATGACAAAACCAGGCCTACGTATCCAGTTTATTATTAGCCTGACATTAAACACCACTTAGAAACAAAACTACCCACCCACACAAACACACACCCCAAGACAGAAAATTATATAATGGCATCTGGAATGATCTGCTCTGACAATGAAAGGAGAACCAGAGAAGTCAGCTTGGTGTGGCAAAGCCCAAGATGGGGGTGGGTAGCCTCAGAGAGTCATGTTTACATCCTCAATAGTTCGTGCAAATGCTTAGTTATAGGAAGAAGTTCAAAATCCTACTCTGAATTCTAGAAGGCTGCCAATCTACTCTAAGAAAGTCCAAGCCACTAGAAACTGGAAGAGTAATCCCATGTACTTTTACCAAGCCCGAGCATTCTAGATGATTAAGAGGAAAGCTCTTCGGACACCGGTTGCTTCTTAGGGTGGAAGCTCAAGATAAGTTTTTTCAAAGGGGACAGGAAGGAAAAGGAGGCCCAGTAAGAAGAATCTCACTGCCTGTTCTATTATGGTTTTTGGACCACAATCAGCCAGCTGGCACCACAGGAACATGGTAAGCCATGTGTTTCTTCTTCAGAGTTCATTAGCCACTGGACCACGCCCAATGTCAGTGTGGCTAAGGTCTAGGATGTGGCAGCTGCGTTAGGCTTTCACTGCATAAGCAAAGTATTAAACCTCTATAGGTAAAAGCTATATCTAGAAATGAGTCTCTCCACTTATAAAAGTAATTTAAAACAATTATGTTTTCTGGTGGTCAACATTTGTTCCTAAGAATAAGAAGCCATAACATTTTTCACTCATTCTGTCATTCTGAGCTCAAACATAAGCAACAACGGAACCCAAAGAAAAGGGAAAGGTTGGAGGTTTTGATACTTCTTCTCCCTTACCCTTTGTGTCAATTCTCGCACAACGGTCAGATCTCCCCACTGCCATCGGCTGTTTAAGTGACACAAAACAAAGAAAAACAGTTTCACAGGTTTTTAAGAAAGTGGTAATAAGAATAAGTGATTTGCCCAATTGCATCTTCCTGTCCCCCCACCCCCCCAAAAAAAAAGGTGATTTGCAATCAACATCAAGATAACTTCTTCTTTGGAAGGAGGAGGGATGGTGTAGAATTGTTACTTGCTACCGAACTGATATGTGATGGTTTGTAAGTCACAATTTTCACACAATAGAAGGCCACATTAAGGCAACAGCCTCCCGAATCACAGCTAATATGTAAGTATATCTATCAGAAAGCCATAAGGCTCCGTGTAAAACCTACCCAGGATACCTGATACAAGGTAGTCCCAAGTTTCCTCTACTGTTTATGAAGCTCATGCTATTTGGCCATATCTGCATTCTCCCATATACTGACCTTCAAAGTCCAAATATTCTCTAAATCTCTCCAAGTTCCACTTGTTGTAAACATATTTTTACTGATGGCACATAAATTCATGAAGGCATCACAGCTGAAGGATCCTCAAAGTTTCACAGACTAGGACTTTCAGTAAGGTATGGGTAGAGAAGAGAACTTTCTTAAACACTTAGTAGCCCTTTGCCTTTTCACCATTTCAGACACAAAGATGCAGAGTAGCAAGGTAGAGATCACCAGCTACAGCTTATACCCATGTAGGCGGCTTGCCACACACCATTTGATTTGAAAGTTATTATTCAATATATAGCTTTTATTGAGGGATAAATTGTATGCCTATTCAATGGTAAATGTGTGTTCAACTTCTTGAAACATTAAAAATTATTCATGAAAATCTGTTACTTCTGTCTTTATACAAGTACCTATCAATCATTACTATGTTAAGTTAACAAAGTATACATTCAATATTTAGTGAAAAAGGGGGTGTAATTTAGCCATCATGACAATTTAGAAAGTGAAAAAGAGATAAATCCAAACCAAAGGGCCTGCTGTGGAACAATAAAAATGAACTACTACCTCAAAAGCTAAGCTATTATCCAATGGGGCATTTTTGTTTTGTTTTTTAATTAACCTTTGGGCATTTCCTATCCTATCTCTTATTTAAGCTAATGCTTAGAACATTCTGTAAGGTAGCAGTACTATCACTGAACCAATTTGTACAGAGACTAGTGAGAAGAATAAGAAGAGACTGGGATATAACAATAGTCAAGAAAAATGCTTACAAAGGGAAAAAAGTTTGCACAAGAAGAAATAGCTAGAGATGTTGGAGAGAGGACAAAGAGAGAAGTGACAGGACAGACCACTAAACTGAAATTGGTACAAAGATGTAGGGGCTGATTTAAGTAACTTTAATGTCTTAGTAACTATGCTAAATGTTTAAGATGCATTATTACATTTTATCTTTACAACAGCCCTATGAGGTGTGAGATTATTATTTCTTATGCAAGAAAAAAAAAAAGGACCAAGATTACATAGCTATCTAGGAGTAGAGCTGAGATTTTACCCCAGGTCTGCTCACCTGCAGAGCCTACTTTAAAGAAAATATCCACAGAATCTTAAAATCCAACAATTTACCTCAGACTTCATTTCAACCCTATGCCAAGTGAAGTTTTCCCATTTTCAAAATTTTAAAGAATAACCAGCACTCAAAAGAAACACCCCCAAAGTAAGTTGTTATATTAGCATAAACAAATAATGGGTAATTCCACCCTATTTGCCAAACTTTTGGAATTTTTATTATTTTTTAAAAATTCGCTCAGTATGAACTGGAGCAAATTACTGGTAAGGAGCTTATGATTCGGAAATACAAAAATCTATAAAACCTCCAGTCCTATTTCTCTCTACCACGCTGTACTGCACTGGCCACAGAAACTATAAAGAGAAAAAGGCTGAGAAATGGCATATAAGACATAAAGAATTTTTGCTTATTGGTAACCATGTCAAATGTCCCCTCTTCTTATTACATCAATTGCACTATCCAAAGGAATAAAGAAAGAATGCTCGAGGGAGGTCAGAATGGCAGACTGAGAACTTACGTCCACATGACATCCTTTACAAGGTCTCACTGAAATGACAAAAAGGACTGATACAGCGAGAATAAAGCCCTAATGGTGTTAAAAAACAAGAAAGTGTGTTAACAGCGTATCAAAAAGTTTGCACAAATTCTGAAATACATAAAGCAGATGGTATGAGATGGGTAGAGAATTGGGATCACCCCAAAGACCTTTATCGACAAAGACAAAGCCCCACCGCGAGTAGGCTTTGGGGACAGCATCTGAGCAACTGATCAGGAATACCGTTCCTAAGAGCTGGGCTAGTCAGTCTCTCCCTGGTCCCTAGGATGCCCACAGAGGAGCCAAGAGAATTTTTGATCCTTAGTGACAAAACAAACAAACAAACAACACAAGCCCTGGCCAGGGAGCTCAATTGGTTAGAGCATTTTTCTGATACCTCAAGTTTGTGGGTTCGATTCCCAGTCAGAGCACATACAAGAAATAATCAATGAATGCATAAATAGGTGAAACAACAAATCAATGTCTCTCAAATCAATTAAAAACAAACAAACAAAAAAAAAAACCTTTGACATGAAAAGGTGCTTAAAAAAAAAACTTAAAAAACAAAACAAGAAATACTCTACCAGTAGTACACACTGGTATATAATTTCTGTGATTATATACTTTTTATATGTGTTCCTGAACAGCTGACATTAAGAAAACCCAAAAAAACAAAAAAACCCTAAGCAAACAGGGCTTGAAAGAAGAGCAGGATCATGGGTAGACCACTTAAATCTTACGAAACTTTCTAGCCTAAGCAACCAGTGAAAACAACCTAGGGTCACAGTTAAATTGCTACTGGCAGAGTAGCTCTAACCCTGAGGCTCTCATGCTTCCTCCTCCTACTAGATGAGGTAGTCGAGGGCTTTGTGTCCAACAGAGACCATTTTAATCAAAACATCAAATGGGATGCAGGTGTAGCCTTTCTTCACTAACGCACAGTTTAAGACTGGGGGAGTGTGTCCATGGCTTCTCCAACTGTACTTGCAGGCCACTATCCAGCAGAAAGCTATAAAGCAAAAACCACAAAGGTTCTTGAAGCCACCTAAGCAATCATGACTTTAACCAAAGAAGGTACTGCTATATATTCCTCAACTTCACATGGTCAAATTTTTCTTTAAGTCTTCATATATTGCTAAAGCCCTCCCTTTCACTCTCTCGTTGTTTCAGTCCTTTAGTGCATTTGGGAATGTCACTTACAGACCAATATGACTTCAACTTAATACCAATGAGATTCCCCAAATTACCAATGTCATGTGAGATAATTAGACCAAATAGTTCAAAGAAACACATATTATAGTAGAACAGAGGACAGGTGATTCATCTGGGAAAGGACCTTAGATGGAACCTGTGGCCTGAGGGAAAAAAGGAGAAAAAATTGGTCGAGCACATCACAGATCCAATCTCTACCCACCATGTCCCATGCCACCCCCATGAAATACACTAAAGCTCTCTACCAGCTGAGGGAAAACCCTCTTTGCCTTGACAGTTTTAGTCAGATCTAAAATTTGCCTGCTTCCTCTATTTCCAGGGCCTGACACTTTCAGGCATCAGATAAGGAAGAATGTCTCTGATACCTCCTGCTGCCCTTTCATGATAGCACTGTCTTATGAAAGCTTATACTGGAAAGGAACAACCATGCCAACTCAAACCTGGTTGAGTTCATAAATATAGATTAAAGTCCACAAAATACCTGAGAACTGATGAATGAAAATAAAATAAAGAACAACTAGTCATGGGAAAAACAGATAATTCAATGGAAGAGGGTGTTCTTTTATTTTTAAATAATATTCTCAGATATCAGAGAAAATACTATATTCAGAATGCTATTAAAATAGAACACTTAAAGAACAAAAAATTTAAATATAAATGCTGAAATTAAAAAAATAAAATAGGTAGAGTAAGAGAATAGTCACTCGTAAATTTCATGAGGGCACAAATCATTTTATAACTACCAATGTATTCCTAATGCCTAACACAGTGTGTAGTACATCCCAGATATTCCATAAATACTTCCTAAATGAACGAACATAAGTAAATGAATAAGGAAGGTGAAAGAAACTGGGAATGCATAAAATGAGTCAATACACATGGCTGGCTGGCTAAGTAGACAGAATAATGATGTTGCAGACATCTCCTTGACTCTAGAAGAAAAATGCAAAGCAGTTAAGAGATATGAAGCATAAGATACAATATACTGATAGAGTTTCCAGAGTCAGAGGCAAAGAGAGAGACAGAAAATAATTCAAGAAGTACAAAAAAAAGCCCTTGAGTTGAAGATATGAGTGTTCAGATTAAATAAACCAATTGAGTACGTAACAAAAAATAAAATAAAAAAGACAAGAAATATGTGAATCAAATTTCAGGAAAACAAAACAAATAGAAATAGAAAATTTCCAGAGACAGAAAAGCTATCAGAGTCAAACTTTTACCATCCAACACACAAGAAAATCCACAAAAAGAACTGGCTCTTTTGAGATACAAGTGGCAGCTGCAAAAAAAAAAAAGAAAGAAAGAAAGAAAGAAAATGAAAAACATAAAGAGAATCAATTTTGAGATACAAGCGGCAGCTGCAAAAAAAAAAAAAAGAAAGAAAGAAAATGAAAAACATAAAGAGAATCAATTTAACATATTTTGGGGCTTTAACAACATAGGATTATTTTTCTAGAGGTCTAATCACACTACCATACTTCTTGGTCCAACAGTAACATTTGCACAATTATAACTACTATGGGGGTTGGGATGGGTTGTATTTTTAAGACCAATTTACAAGCAAAGCTTAGAAGGCAACTATAGTGACAAAAGAGAAAGGAATAAATGATATACATCTTGACAATAGAAAAATTTGCATTTTTTAAACAGGAGAAAGGTGTAAGCATTCTAATTTCCTAATCTTTGCTACAAAAGTTAACTAGAAGAGACAGTATCTAAATATAATGAAGTTTGCAGATGAAGGGTGTAAATAATAGTGCAAACACCCAGAAGTGCCTATCTTTAATATAAGCTAGTAAATAGATAACATTTAGCGCTAAAAACTTTTAAATCAGCAGTGTTACTTTATAGTTACGGGGATAACAATCCAAGAGAGTGCAAGGCAAACACGGTTAAGGAGTTAGCGCCCATGCCTCTGCCGGGTGAGGCAGGAGGACAGTAAACAGTCCTTTGGGTTCCTGGGAGAAAGTGGAGGAGGATGGGAACGGAACCACAGGTATTGTTAGGATTCGCAGAGCTCTGTCAATACTGAACGATGCAAGAGATTCAATGGGAGGAGGGAAAGGACAGATGGGCTCTAATGTGTACTCATTTGATCATTTCATTTTGTCTCCTGAGAGGTTAACTTACTGACATAAACACATTAAAATGTAAGAGGGATTATCTTTCATTTATATTTTAACCTGCTTCTCAGGGGTAAAGTCTCTAAAAATCCCCAGGGAAACCTAAACAGAAAAGAACCTTTGTAGACACTGTTTAAATAAAATCACTTGTTTTTTAAAGCAAAAATCTATACAAATGCAGTCCTATAGGTGGCAAAGCCAGTGAATAGCTCAGAGGACCCTTGAGGCATTAGCAACTAGAGCCAAAAAAATTGCCAGTTGCCAATAGCTCTGGCCTTCTGAATTGTATGCATAGTTTCTGTGAGGAATGTTCAAGCGTAATGTAACATTTGATGGAAATTCATTGTTCTACTTGCTCATTTTGAATGTTAACAGCCACACAGTACACATGCTCACTCAATGGTGTCCACTGCCCTCACCGACTAGTACAGTGAAATTGTCATTGTTCACACATGCATATTCCAGTCTACTCTCCTTGGCTGCCAGGTTACACCGATGTCATACAAACCACTCTCATTGTATTAACAATGGACTTTTTCCAGTCAGACCTCATCTTTAGCTAGCAGGAGAAAGGTACAGTTATTCAATTATTTCCTTGCAAGGTATTCTAAGTTAAATGCCAGAGAGGTCCAACAGCCTCAAAACAGTGCACAGGAATACTTCTACTATCCAATATAGCAGAAGTAGCATAATTATATAAATCAAGCAGCCTATGATGTCCAGAAAACCACCTATGGTGCCCTTTTTAGAGGTGGGAGTTGGATAGGTGTTTATGATTTGCAGGGAAGTGGGGGTACTTTATTCTAATGTCTTCTTTTTCCTTCAAAGCAAGAAAAGTTGAGGGGGTTGGGTTTGATGAAATGTAACCAGGAAATCTGTGAGAAAAAGGGTTGTCACCACTCAGACCCTACTTCCTGGCTAAACCCACTGACATTAATACTGTCTCCATGCTTCCTCAGGCATCAAAAGACTACTTTCAGGATGTGGTGATCCATTCTGGGTAGTAACACTAGGCCAGAAATAGGGTTTCCAAGGGTCACTTTTCAGCTTAAAAGTCAGATGTTGGTATGTTTTAAGATTTAAAAATTCTAAGAGATCGGTGTTTGGTAACAGCGAAAGCCTCAAAGCTATGAAACTCAAGCCAGAAAAGCTGGCGGTATTCTAGAAGGACATGCTCTAACCTCATGCTTCAGTCATTATTACAACAGCTGATGAAAGAAGTATCACTGCAAACTGGAATCAAAGAAAAAAGAAAGAAGCAGCAAAAGGAGTCTTACTCCTTATAAGTTTAATAGTCTGGTTTGTAGAAATATAATGAAGGTAAGCTCCATCTATGAAGAGTCCAGAGACACAAAGAAAGTGCATAAAGATGGTTCTGAGTTTGCTGGGTAATAATCCTTAGAACAAAGAGAGAACTAAAATACCCCAACCATGACAACATCTCTGCTGGCAAAGCTCTGAACTCCAACCAGAATCAAGCGGAACCAGTCGGTGGTTTTGCAAGGATCATGTAGAGGGAGCAGAGATGGAAGGTGCAAGGAACCCGTAGATTGCAACAGTACTTCAATAAACACTATTACAAAACACAGATCACCTCTCAAAAAATGTGACTATGTGCAGAAAATAAACAGGATTTTCTAACTGTTCCTAGTCCGTAGTTCCATCTATGTGGCATTCACTTTCCCAAAATGGGCCGTGCCTACTGTCTCTTGTAATTGTGAAATGCTTCACATATTGGGAAACATCGGGGAAATGCCTCAGTGACACTGCATCTACTGGGGATGTGACAATTTTTTTGGGATGGGGGTTGGGATGATGCTAATTATGAGTGTATATGTGTTAGGCTTGACCCTAAGTTATATATTTTAGGTGCCCCTTTATACATGTGAACAAATTTTCTTTTAACACCTTTCTTCGAAAATGTGACATGCAAAAAGACATGAGCAATCTGTTAATAGATTATACAGGTTTGCCAAATTGGAGCTCAAAGTAATTGGAAAGTCCAGCACAAGTAAAGGTCACCCAGAAAAATCTCACTCTTCAAGAAGGCTCTGGCAATAACGAAAGAACGAGATTTTAATCACTGAAGCTAATTACATAGAAGACTAAATCACAAGAAGAGTTATTTAAGTGTCTTAAATACAATAAAAAGTAATTAACAGGAAGAGCCATCTTGACAACTTCATGTCACAAACCAGGCTGAAAAAGATCAGCTAATTCCCAACCTGGAAGCCAGAGAATGAGAAACAACTCAAATTTTATCTTTCTATTTTTTATTTTAACTGTTCTGATCAGCAGATAACAACTCTTGCCAACTCCACGGTGAAGTTCATTTAAAAAATAATAAAAATTTTAAAAATTATAAAAACTTAAATCTATTTGGAGGAGTGATGAACCTCATTTTGATTCCCCAAAGGGAAAGAGATGAGGAGTTGAAGACTCACTCCACAGGGGCCTCCCAGAGAACCTGTGACTCAACACCTTCCTATATATCAAAGGAAAAATATAAGGATTAGATGGGACCCTACTGAGGATACACACAATTCACACACACACAGGCATGTGAAATACATTTAAAAATTGGCTTCAAAATAACCCTGTAAGAATCTCCATCTCATCTGCCTCTTCCTTCTCATTACCCTGGAATAAGTAGCTGGAGGGAAGTTCTTTCAGCGTCAGAGAATCCCAGATGATCTCCTGAATAACAGGAGAGCCACTAGATGCCATGAGGCTGATTATGTAGGTGGATAAGCCTACAGATGATGACAGACATAATTTAGATTGGACTGCTTCTTAATTCTGCAGCATTTCTATAAGCTTGAACAAAAGCCTGTCTTTGAAAAAGGCAATGCATTCGTACAAAAACTCTCCTACTTAACCTTCCCTTAACCAACTTGGACTTTCTGTGACTCACTAAACTTACTGGCTGAAGCCAGTTACAGTGATTGAGGGCCACTCTGACACACCTGTGCACTTCTGCTGCAATCTGTTGTACCATTTGTTTCTGTCTCCACGTTTATATATACTGGTTGTGCTTGTTATTTTAATTATGTAATGCATTATATGTTGCATTAATAATTAAAATGAGTACCAAAAGAGTATGTATGAAAACAGATGAATACTTTAAAAATGTTTAATAATGAGAAATTGCGTTAAAATAGCTGCAAAATAAATATGAGCAGAACAACTATAATAGATGATGTGTGAACCACAAAAATTTAGGGTTCCATAATTAGTGTTTCCAAGTCCTCACGCCAGAGAGGAAGTTATGCAACATCATATAGTTGATCCATGCAGCCCATACGGCAAAGATTTGAAAGTGCATGTATATTTCTGTGTTTAAAATAAAATTAAAATGTTTGAAATAAAAAATATTAAACTTCCCTTTCTAGCCAATGTTTTTAAATAACTTACCATTAAAGTCAGGTGGAATGCTTTCAGAATACCATAATTCTAAAGGAGTACTTTGACATTTTTATTAATAATTCAACCTTTCTACAATATTGTTTGGAATTAAGCACAGAACATTCAGGAAAAAATGTAAATAGAAACAAAATCAAGGTAAGGGTAAAGAGATTGCAATATAAAAAGCATGCTGCCAGGTACACCTTCTAAAAATGTACTAAGAAAACAAAAGAAAAAACTGAGCCCTGGCTGGTGGCACAATGGATAAGGTGCTAGCCTGTGAACCCAAAGGTCATTGGTTCAATTCCCAGCCAGGGCACATAACCAGGTTGCAAGCCAGGTCTCCAACCAGCTCTGTAGCTGGAGGCAGGTGAAAGGCTACCATACATTGATGTCTCTCTCCCTCTCTGCCTCTTTCCCCTTCCCCTCTTTCTAGAGATAATGAATAGAATCTTAAAACAAACAAAACAAAACAAAAGATAAAACTGTCAGAAACAAGTTTTTAAATACTGAGCAGATAGAATCAAATCTATAAGTCCAAAGAAACATCTATATACTCCTAGTTATGCCTCCTAAAGGGATACTATGCAATACGGTAAATAAATCATTCACAAATCTATTAAACTTTTACCAAAAGCTGAATACTGAAACTTACAACAAAGAATAAAAGAGACAAAAGTCACTATCTTCAGGGAACTTAATGTCTAGTGAGAACTGGTGTCAACCTTAAATCCTGTATTTCTCCCAATTGTAGCTAAGTAATTTACTCCAAAGTCTAGTTTAGTAGAAAACAAATCTAAGTGGGAACTTTATGGTTCTCCAGTAGCCTGCCAGGCAGGTCTAATTCAAGGTAGATCATTAAAAAAATATCTCAATTCTTACAATCAACCTACAATAACCAGGAAATAGAAGGTCAAGATTATAGAACTCTAAAGTACAGGTACACGGTGTTGTCAATTAAGAACACTCAACCATGTTGTTAGCTGATCAAATGGATTAAAAGGTTGGTGTCCTCTTACCAACAATCCAAACAAGATGTTGGCTGGAACAGACTCGCCTGATCTCTGCAGAAAAGCAGGCTAGCCTAAAGGAGTCATCTTGGTCAAAGCCAAAATCAATGGAGTTGAAACCTCAAGGTTTAATGGCGCAGGCAGGCCATAACACCCTATACTGAAAAACACTGTGAAAGTTGTCTCAAATTGCATATTAAAAATATCTATAGAACACTCTTGGTGAGAAAAGTGAAAAGAAAGCAAAAAAATTTTTAAAAGCAACACAACAGCAAAAAGAATAACTCTGGAATATCTCACTTTAAGGAGTAAAAATTTACTTTAAAAGTATACCTCAGTCATAATTTTTTAAAAATCCACTCTAAAAGATTGTTTAAACAGGAGTGAAAGCCATCTGCCAAAAATAAAGATGGGCACTTTTACAATAGTGAGGTTGTTTTTACCAGTAATTAGATAGGAGGAGCAGTTATTTACTGAAAAAAATGTTTTTGACAGTAAAAATTTTAATACAGAGAATAATAACATTCCAGTTCTCCATAGTAGGGAAACTTGCATCAAGCTCCTAAGAAGTAGTGATGAATTAATAATAAACATTTGCAAGTTATACAGATAGAAGAATAACCAAAATATTTCCTACATCCTCCCATTTCAAAATTATTATCTGATTTCTCAAGACGCTGCTTCTAACAAAGCATGATATCTGGGATGGTGTTAATGACATCAAAAGACTATATTAAATTCCTCTTGGCAAAAAATAAAATCTCTGATCTGTTTAGGTGTGGTAACAGTGGCAAAAATACTATTTCCAAATGTGACAACACAAATAAAGGGGAAAGGTTCCTATTTGGTAGCAGAACTTCCAGAAGGTAAACTTGCTACAAGATCCTATTTCCTTTCATAGGCATGCTGGAGCTTAGAGGTGTTTCTGCTATTGGGCTCCACTGTAGTACTTTCAATAAGACTATCTCTGTTTTGATGAGAAAGCTATTCTTTTCCTCCCTTCCTTCTTGCCCCCTTATAAGAAAAGAAAAATACCAGTTTGGTAACAAACAGCATTTAAGATTGTTAAATAGAGAAAGAAACAATTACCATGCTGGTATATTTTACAAAGAGTAAGAATTACTACTGGGAACTGTTTTCACATTTATAGTGGAAGCATGGCCCAGCAGGCTTTCTCCCTCCCCCATCAGATTCCTCCCTTAAAAGACTGACTGTTCATCAATCAAATCTTCAGAGACTTTGGAATATAACCAAGAGACAGCCAGCAGAGTACAAGAGAAAGACCCTACTGATTATACACATCTACACAAAGAAAATGTCTGATTAACCTCTCTTCTTCTTCCCTCTTTTTTTATGTGGGGGAGGAGGGGCATATCTATAACTGAACTTCCTAAACTAATATGCAAAGAATTTTTCTAACTACTTTTGTGTAGTACCTAGGGCCTGAATGACACTCAATAAATGGCACTATTAATAGTAATAATGTGTGCTACATACTGCCGAGTACACAGAGCCCAATAAATCTTAAATAACAACAATAATGAAGTACATGATTAGCTAGTGAGTGATTATAAAGTACTATGCAAACATAAAGTGCTACACAGGTACATAACATCGTAAATCACTGCGTTAAGAACAGAAAGCAGATCGGGCTGAAAGGAAGGAGACACAGGAATCAAGAGAGAACTCTTATGGCTGAGCACTCACATTCCTCCAATGGTGACAGTGGCACAGGTTCGCTCTGAAAAGGCAGGCACCGTCTCTGTGGCTGGGCTGGCCGGTCTAATGTAGTCCACGGTCACATTGACCTGAAAATAAAGAATCAAGGAAGTTAAGGTTGGGAATTCGCCGCACAGCTCACTAGTATCCACTCATGTCCGCACAATTAGGAAACCTCACCTCATTTACAGTTTGACTTTCTGGATCTAATTTTAAAAAACAAAAAACTGAAGGACGGCTGAGCAGAACACTGGTCAAAAATATCTGAACAAAAGCCATACCTGATAAAAGACTTATTATCTAAAATAGGCCCAAAACTCTTAAATCTCAACAATAAGAAAATGAACCCAATTTTAAAATGGGCTAAAGACTTGAACATCTTACTAAAGACTTAGAGATGGCAAATAAGTACATGTAAAGATGTCCCATGCTGTTACACATTGGGGAAATGCAAATTAAAACAACCATGAGCTATCGCAATACACATATTAGAATAGTCAAAATCCAGAACCCTGATAACAAGAAATGCTGGTGAGGATCTGGAACAGGAATTCTCATTCCTTGTTAGTGGGAATGCAAAACCGGACAGGCACTCTGAGACACAGTATGGGGGTTTCCTACAAAACTAAGCATATCTTACCATACATTCCAACAGCAGAAAACTTAGGTCTGCACAAAAACCTGGTTAAAGCAGTAGTTTTACATATAACTGCCAAAACTTGGAGTCAACCAACACATCCTTCAGTAGTTGGATGCATAAACTGTGGTTCATGAAGTCAAAGAAATGTTATTCAGTGCTAAAAAGAAATGAGCTATCAAACCATGAAAAGACATGGAGGAAATACGTTTTACTAAAAGAAGCCAATCAAAGACCTGCATACTGTATAATTCCAACTATGACATTCTGAAAAAGGCAAAATCATGAAGAAAATAAAAAGATCAGTTGTTGCCAGGGGCTAGGGGAACAAGACAGGGATACACAGATGCAGCAGCAGATTTTTACAACAGTGAAATTACCCTGTATGATATTATAACGATGGATATATGTCACATTACACATGTGTCCAAAACCATAGAAAGGACACCATCTAGCCCTGGCTGGTGGCACAGTGGACTGGTGCTGGCCTGTGAACCCAAAAGTTGCTGGTTTGATTCCCCAGCCAGGGCACATAACCAGGTTGCAAGCCAGGTCTCCAGCGAGATCTGTAGCTGGAGGCAGGTGAAAGGCAACCATACCTTGATGCCTCTCTCCCTGTCCCTTTCCCTAAAAATAATAAGTAAAATCTTAAAAAAAAAAAAGAAAGAAAAGAAAAGAAAGCACACCATCCAGAGTAAACATGTAAACTATGGACTTTGGGTGATGATGGGTCAATGCAGGTTCATGTAGGTTATAAGAAATGTTACCACTCTAGTGGGGGATTGTGGTGGTATTAGACGGGGCTTGGGAAATGACAGGAACTCTATACTTTCTGCTCCATATTTCTGTGAACCTAAAGCTGCTCTAAAAAAATAGCTAAAAAAAAAAAAGGTGGCTAACAGCGAAAGAGAGACCAATGGCTAAACATTTAAGGCCCCAGAGAAATCACACATGACACAGCAGAGGTTTGCAGTGTCCCTGTAGGGCTCCTACATAGTATAGCAAAGCAGTTCTTTTTTTCTTTTTTGTTTTTTTAAACACAGAAAAATATGGAATGCTTCACAAATTTGCATGTCATCCTTGCACAGGGGCCATGCTAATCTTTTCTGTATTGTTCCAATTTTAGTATATGTGCTGCCGAAGCGAGCACTAAAGCAGTTCTTTAACCTTCAGACTTCTCTGAAATTAGTTCTTAAAAAATATAAAACAAGACCACCAACTTAGACTATATACCAAAATAAACTCAAGATGGATAAAAGACTTAAATAAAAGTCGTGACACCATAAAAGTCCTAGAGACAAGCATAGGCAGTAAAATTTCAGGTATCCCATGCAGCAATATTTTCACCAATTATACCTCCTAGGGCAAGGGATATAAAGGAAAGAATAAATAAATGGGATTACATCAAATTAAAAACCTCCTGCATGGCTAAAGAAAACATCAGCAAAATGAAAAGGGAACCAACTGTATAGGAAAACACATATTTGCCAATGATACCTCGGGCCAAGGGTTTGATCTCCAAAAAACGTAAAGAACTTAATATGACTTAACTCCAGAAAGACAGACAATCCAATTAAAAAATGGGCAAAGGACCTGAACAGACACTGCTCTAAGAAGGAATACAAAGGGCCCAGAGATGTATGAAAGAATGCTCAACATCATAGCCAACAAGAGATGCAAATTAAAACCACAATGAGATACCACCTCACACCTGTAAGAAGGGTCATCATTAATAAATCAACAAACAAGTGCTGGTCAGGATGTGGAGAAAAGGGGACCCTAAGTGTCCTAATGCATCGTTATGCAGACTGGTGCAGTCACTGGGGAAAACAGTATGGAATTTCCTCAAAAAAACAAAAATGGAACTGCCTTTTGACCCAGTCATTCTACTGCTGGAACTATACCCTAAGAATCCTGATATATCAATTCAAAAAAATCTATGCACCCCATTAACAGCAGCATTATTTCTAATAGCCAAGTGCTGGAAACAGACTAAGTGCCCATCACTAGATGAGTGGATCAAAACACTGTGGTATATTTACACAATGGAATACTATGTGGCAGAAAGAAAAGAACTACTCTCCACCACAACATGGACAGAAACGGAGTATAATGCTAAGTGAAATAACCCAGGCAACAAAAGACAAATACCCTACAATCTCACCTGTAAGTGGAACCTAATGAATAAAACAAAAGAGCAAAACAGAACCAGAAACATGGAAATAAGGAACAAACTGACGGTGACCAGAGGTGGGCGGGGGCGGGGCGGAGGGAGCGCCAGTGTGGATAACAGGGGAAAGGAGCGGAAGGGTCTAGTCAAAGAACAAGTATAAAGGACATCAACAACAGGGTGGGGGACTGGTTGGCAGGGCAGGGGAGAGCAATTGGGGAAAAATTGTAACATTTGTAATTGAGTAACAATAAAATAAAATAATTCTTTAAAATATGAAATGCCATTACAGAAAAACTGCGTATAATTTTAGTCTTCAAAAAATCCTCAGGGCCAAGTGAAGAACTATCAAGAAGAACAAACAAGATGATCAACACAAAGATGCTTGGGGCTGGTTTCACAGTACGTGAATCAAAATGATATAGCTAACTACACCAAACACCAAAAAAGTTATAGTTAGGAAATTTTGGAAACAACAATGAGAAAATGAATGGGCCAGAAAAACCTTTACATTTTGAGTAAGGAAAGGATATGTATATAGGTTAGAAAGTTCGGAGCCTAAAATAGGAAAAGTGGTTAATCCTAGTTACACACTAAACACATAGAAAATAGACATACTAAGCAATGCTTTTTCTTTATAAACCTTACAAAAAAGTTTCTGTTTCAAAAAAAAACGTATATAATATCCCTTAGAAAAACATAGAGTCTATTTTATAATTAAGGTATATATGGCTTGGGTCATGGCCAAGTTTTCATAGCTGTACAAACGAGATGCACTGGGTCAAGTGGCCTCAAGAAGCCTGCCCCACGGCCTGAAAGTCCCCAACCCCACTTTCTAAACGTCTTCAGTTCCCACTGATCAGCTTAAACACAGCCTACAGCACAAGCATCAAGTTCAACCATACTGCTGGCGAGCACCATTAAAATCCTTTCAAACTACCTGTTCTTCAAAAATTCATTTTAAAATGAATATGGAAATTTTGAAAAGGGTAGCTGCCTCAAAATTCCAACTAACAAGTCACTCACTTATTTGATCTATCTGATCACCTACTTTGAAACTGACTTTTAGAGAAAGAAGGTAGTGGAAAGAGAGAGAGAGAGAGAGAGAGAGAGAGAGAGAGAGACATCAGGTGGTTGTCCCACTTACTTACGCACTCATTGGTTGCTTTCTGTATGTGTCCTCACCAGGGACTGACCCTGCTACCCTGGCGTATTAGGACAATGCTCTAACCTACTGAGTTACCCAGCTATCTAATCATGTTTTACAAGCAACAAGGAACCATGCTAGAGAGAAAGCCAATAAAGAGCTTAAGTAAAAAGTGCTGTCATAACACAGTAACACAGAAAAGAAGACAATATGAAGATGACTTCTACAATCAGGTGTCTGCGCTGAAATTATTGCTCAGTCTTACTTGTCTGAAGCTAAGGAGATGGGCACGTGTGAGGAACATGACCAAACTGGGGTGGGGGAAGAGGTTGAACAACGTGCAACTCAAACAAAGAGGTTTCCGTAGTTACCCTGTATGCAGCTAGCCAGAGTTAGTACAAGGAAAAGGAGGTCTCCATACAGAGAGGCAGGGCTGGCTCAAATCCTGCTGCGAGGAGTAAGTCTCTCTATGTTGTCTACATTGATAACGCACTTGGACTCTCCTCTGGCAAGGCCCTACAACATATCTGCAGAAGCAGGAAGACGGCCAGGAGTGCACTTGGGATATCTGCTGAAGTCACGGCCAAATCACACAGGAGTGTACAGAACCTAAAACTCAAGGGTGCCCACACCATGCAATGTAAAGTAACTCAGGCATACGTTAAAAAGTCACAGTATATGGTCCAATTTGGGGCATTTGGTGGGAAGTAAAAAAAAATGTGGAAATAAGTAAAAAGGTCCACATATCTTTTTCACTCAATCCATCTAACAAGGTCAAGACCTCAATTCTATTACCAAGGGCAGAAAGGCATGAATCTCAAGGCTACCTTGCACCTACCCACGTCAGTCCTCCTCCTCAGCAGACAGGGGTGTAGCCGCTCTTCAGCACCAAATACACTGCACAGTCACATTAGCTCTCTACCCAGAAGGAGTGCCAATTCATCAAGAAGGCCCCCTGAGTGGTAGTGGTGGGCACAGGGGACAGCAGGTGGGGGGCAGGGGTAAGTAATGATAATAAACAAAAATGAACACTAAGCATCTCTCAGTCCAGAGGGCCAAAAGACACGATATCTCCAAAAATGTCTCTCAGGGAAATCAATAGGAAAAGAAAAAAGATGTTTTTAATCTTCAATAACCGAAAGAATCAAAAGCTATGTTTGCCTGCCAATTACTTTTCTCCTCTATCTAGAGAAAGAGAACTGAAAATAAACAGAAAATTAAAGGACTCACTGAGGGGGCATCATTATTAAAGAAAATCTCACAGATAAATGAGGCCCTGAGAATAACCCACAGCCAAGACACATACCTGCAGGAAGCTACGACAAATCAGGAAATAAAGTCAATGTGTAATTAGCATTTATGTCTCTCTCCTGTGGATTCTGATATCTGTTCCCCTACCTAGGAGTTTTTCATCTCTAGATACTCATCACTGACTTGTCAATTACTTAGGGGAGAAAACATAATTTAAACAGTTTCAACTAAAACAACTGCAAATATTAATGACATCTTCTTCTAAATAAATTAATAAACGATAACCTGAAATTTAGTAATTGTCAATAAGTACATATGAAATGGCATGAGTTAAAGAGAAGTAACAGGATAATGCAGATGTGGTTCTCATGTATGGTATACAAGTGTGTATTTTACATGCACATAATACAAAGGCGGGTCCTGATCCCTCTTTATAGCACGGACAGGGAGCCATGGGTGGTTGGTTAGTTGGTCCCACCTATCATTCTCTTACAAAGTCCTATCACCTCTTTGTTCTCACTACTCATCACCTGGAAAATGAGCACACTAGACTAGAACTTTAGAGCAAGACTGAACTCAAATTCTAAAAGACAACTTACTTAGAATGGTGTACTATATAGTGGTTTTCTTAGACCTCTGTAATACGAAAGTATGCTGAGCCTCTCCTAAGATGGATGGAAATGTTCTTCAGTTCTACTTTTCAAGCCTCTCTGAGATAAGATTATGGTTTCCCTACAGGTAATCCCCGAAACAATGCACCTGTGCCAGTCAATGGCAGCCCAAGGTGGGAACCGGGGGACCAGAGAGATCCACTCTGTCCCTGCATGAAGAAACCTCGAAAGATATAAACCAGAGCAGCGCTGGGGGCTGAACCCTATTAGTGAGCTCCCTGGCTGCATCAAGCTCCCTCCCTTTCTCCTTTCCCTCTATCTTCTTGTCAGTAAACCTTCTTTCTCCGCAATCTGTTTTGCCTCCTCTCTTGATTTCTATCCCAAGGGGCAGGGTAAGAATCCCTTCTCAGATGACAATTCCTGCCTTACACTTAATACAATAAACTAAAATACACAGACTGTAAGCTCCTGGAGAGGAAAGACCGTGTCTTTTGTTCACCAAAATTGTTGTCACAGGGCCTGTACAACATAAGTGTATATAATAAGTATGTGTTTCATGAAGGACATATATAATCAGGAAACCCTTCAGACAAAATTCTGAAGGACACTTTTGAAATGAGGCAGTTAGACATTTTAAAGACCATTTTATCAAAATGCTGACCATTCTGCTGGTGTATATAACAAAAATACATTAATTTAAAGCATTATGGAGAGGAGGAGTATTTTGAAATTAAAATAAAGCTTTAATCAAAGCCATTCCTATAACAGATTACTCATGCAAAATGCATATGTAATTTCCCAAATGTTTGTTTTTTAAAGAGGTTCTCAAAGAAAAGAAAAGAAAAAAGAAAGGAAGGAGAGAGGGTAGCAGACAATCTAATTCATCCTTGGTCCATTAGATTGTGGAGTTTTTCTTAAAAGCAATTTCAAGGAACCTTCAGAAGAACTAAGATGAGAATTAGGACTGAATTTATATCTCAGTCTCTTATAAAGACTGGAAGCAGTTTAGTACAAAAGAATGGCTTTGGGCCACACATAAGAGATTCTGGAGATCTATGAATATTCTTCATACAACTAATCATTACAAAAGTGTCAAACCACCAAAGAACTTTGGACTTTATGATGCTGATGATAATGAAACAACAAAATCTGAACTACCTATGCATAAAAGATAAGGTAGGAAAAAAACAACTGCATAGCCACAACATTTCCAGGCCAGAGCCTGAGCTGAGTTTTAATATAACTAGGGGTGTTATGTGAGGCTATTTGCATAACTGACATATGATCCCACCCACTATTCCACAGGGCCAATCATAAATTCACAAAGAGCTATAGTAAATACCCAGTTTCTCAAAATGTGTTCTTATATGACCTGTCACTCTCAAGATAGAATTTCCAGGTAGTTTTGAACAGCCACTATATATGCACCCCAGATACAGAAAAGACAGTATCATCTAAGCAAGTGCAGCTAATGCTGCCAGGAAACACAAGCAAGTAGGATAAATTTTTTTACACAGTTTAGGTAAGAGAATGAACTCTGGAGATGCTAAGCTGCCGGGTTTGGTTCTCAGCCATTCTGCACAGGGACTGGGTGAATTTGGGTAAGTTATTCAACTTCTCTGTGCTGTAGTTTAACATGGGTAACTCTGCCTATCTTGCTGTTATAAGAAGAAATGCATTAATATACATGAGGCATTTAGATCAGGGCCTGACTCATAGTAAGCTCTATGAGTCAGTTATTTTTAGATAAACATATACTGATTTTCCTAAAGGAGAGCCTAGCACACAGCAAATGCTAAGTAAGTATCCACGAAATAAAGATGCCTAGACACATATGTACATAAATAAGATGAATGCTGACTTAGATCATTAGACTACTGAAATCAAAAGGCAGAGACTCAATTAAATACACTTTTCTCCTTAAGAAACCATAGCAAACAAGAATATATACCTCATAAATATTCATTCCAACTTAAAAATAGGGCTTACTTTAAAGAATGATATGCTACTTAGTATTTACTTAGATATTTCCCAGATTAATTTTGCAGGTACCAGTTATTAGATACTTTATTTACTGAATATAATTGAAGTAGAGTATAGGAAATCATCTCAATTAATAGGTTAACTAAAGATATTTTGGGAGAATACTCTTTGCCTTACAAAAAAGAGACATAGTTTTCATTTGCTTTGAACATGATAGCAACTTCCATAATGTTTCTCAATACTTACGTATTCATGCCCTTTTTTTCCTGCTAAAAAGCACCTTATGTAATTATTCTAAAAACATAAGGGTTACCTACTTTTTTTAAATTTTGAAACACATTCTAGTCACCTATTCATCCAAATATAGGACAGGTTTCAAAATAAATTGCTAGGGAGGCTCACAGTCCTGCTTCCAGACTCTCTCAGCTTAGCTCCTGGGGAAGCAACAGGTACTTGAGGGGCTGGCTACTCAATGCAAGAGGATGTCAATGTCAATGTCGAGAGGATGTACCTACTCCTACATGACATGGTGTAACAAGAAAATAAGGAGTCACAAAGAGAGCAACATATGCACCTTTACATTTCCTAATAGCAACATTTAAAAATGAAAAACCAGATGAACTTATTTTTTTTAATTTTTATTTAGCTCAAAATAGCCAAAACATTATCATTATATAAAATAAGTATTGAGATCATTTTATTCCTGTCTCTGATATGAAATCTTTGAATTCTAACGTGTATTTTGCAGGTAGAGCACATCTCAACATGGACCAGCCACATCTCAAGTGCTTGGCAGCCACATAGCTACAGGCATCATAACTGCACTGTCAGACTCAAGAGTCTAAGCCCCATTCCTCTATTACATTACTAGCTTTTGTGCTTCTAACTTTCTCTATTTTCTCCTGGGAACTTCTGTTATCTTCTATTTTGTAAATCCTTGTAAACATTCTTAACCCATACACGAAAACCACGGTATGAAAAACCAGGTATAAAATGTTTAACTTCGATTTTATTTTAAAAATCTATGACCCGACTAGACTAGAAAGATAAAGCATTTACTTTTTCAGTTTCAAAAAAATTGGGGTGAAAGAATAAATTTTAGAAAGGAAAAAACAGTCCTCTAATTTATAACTATCATTGTAAAGTATATTTGTTCAATAGTTTGATTAAGATACTTTTCAGGAACTTCTATAAATTCAATGGCTATATTTTACTTATTCTTGATTTGCTGACACAATTCTAGAATTATTTACCTTAATGTCTGAAATTTATTCTAATGGATGGATGGTGATTAGAAACTTGGGTTAAAAAATGTGGTTTTGTAGTTATTAGTAATTCTTCTGCCAAGTACTGATATTATGAAAAAGAAAATGAGCAACTGGTAGATGTGAACTCTTTATTTTTGTAACCATAATCCAAAGGTGAAATTCATATGCTCCATTAGCACATTCTTTGAGTTCTAGCTCTTAAATTAAAACAACTTTAACAAATACACTGACAAAGGATCACACAACTACACTATAAAGATAAACCAATGCACCCTTCCTACTTCTCCAATCCAGCCTAAATGTATTCTGCAACATCCCCTTCAAAATCATTGTAATTAGGTGCTAAGGCTGGTTGTTTATTCATATGTATTCATGTTGCTTTCTCCCATCTACAATCATCCTTCCAAACTCCCTCACCAGTCAGTACTATTTTAAGCACATTTGATTTTCATCAATGGAATGTTAATCTGTAGCGCTCACAAAACTCTGTAAGCACAGAGTCAAGGGACTTTCTTATTGATGTATTTCTGGCAAAACGAACCCCTTACAACCACCATCCCCCACTTCCCTTCTTAAATGGCCAGCTGTTTTTATCTATTTTGAGGGGAAAGGTAAAATTCAGCCTAACACAGAGCCACTAGAAGACACTAAAAGGCTCTATTTGGCATTAAGTATTCACTGAAGTGGACATCAATGCTCTACAAATAAACATTCAGTTTGGTAAATATTTAATTAGAAGCACACACTGGTATGAGATCCATAAATATATGTGAAACTACTTCATATAAGTGGGGCCATTAGAGACTGGCAAAAATTTCTAGAAGTTGTGATAACAATCTGACATCAAATATAACATTAAAATGGACTGAATCTATACTGAACAGTTTACAGTATGAGAGGAATAATAGGCACATATAAATCATTATGGAAGTATAGTATGACAACTGAAACTACTTCAAGCAAATCTGATGGGGATTATAGAGAAAAAAACAGCAAACACTATTCAAAAACAACCTCACAGCTGC
Organism: Noctilio leporinus; assembly: GCA_004026585.1. NCBI lineage: Eukaryota > Metazoa > Chordata > Mammalia > Chiroptera > Noctilionidae > Noctilio > Noctilio leporinus. The sequence continues at coordinate 76,241 of PVIW01000899.1, read as the reverse complement.
CAGAATTTTCATTAATCATCTTGATTCTTAAGTCTTTATAAAGCTACAAATATATTTAAAAGATATACTATCTGTTTGTGCTAGTGCCCTGACCATTATCTTACTTACTACTATATTATGGCATAACTCACCCAATATTAAACTTTAATACAATGCTGCTTGTCCCTAAAAAAGAATGCTGGGGCCCCCAGAAGCACTACTGAAAACTGCCTCTTATATCCTCTGCATGTCTCATCTCACTGCTCCTGAGAGCTACCATCTCCTACGGCCTTTCTCTAGAGGATAGCAGTTGAGTGTGGGTCTTTTTTCTCCTGTATACCAGTGTCAATCACAGTAACCTATGTCCAGATTTTCCAAGGTCAGCATCAGTCAGGGGAAATTAAATCACTTCGTCCAGAACTCTCCCTGGAGGAGTTCCAGCCACACAAGCAGCACAAATATACAGAGATACTTATGCCTTTGTGTGCAATGCATACAATGTCACCCAGTCTCAAAAACAACAGTAACAAAGCTAAGACTCAAGACTAAGGAACATGAAGAAAGGGGATGTGCTTGGTGACATCTAAGAATCACTGGGGGAAAAAGGATAATATTAAGACATGGATAAAAAACAAAGGTTACGTTATATTTTCTCTGCAAATATCTGCCAGCCTGTGGAAGAAATGTCTCCACTCACTGAAAGACCAAACTGGGACCCCCAAGCAATAAAAATGGGGCTAAAGTATTCACCTAGCCAACAGTTCTAATAAATTCTATTGCTCTGGGGGCTATATATTGTCTGGGTGAGCAAAGTAGTATAGAAAAGCCATCCTTCATTCACTACAGTTCACAGAACACCCATTTCTCCAGCATGCCCATGAGTTGGCATTTAGAAATCACTCAGATGAAGGAAATATATTTATACTCAGGTAAGTTAACTAAAGTCCACACTTAGAATGGTGGGTGTACTGCACTAAAAAAGTGTGCCATGACCTCAAAGGAGAATTAGGAAGAAAAACATAATCATTCTTTTTTTCTTTTTTCTTTTCTTTTTTTTTTAGAGAGAAAGGAAGGGATAGAGGGAGAGAGGCAGAGAGAGAGAGAGAGAGAGAGACATCAATGTGTGATTGCCTGTCACCTGCCTCCAGCTACAGACCTGACTGGAGACCTGGCTTGCAACCTGGTTATGTGCCTTGGCTGGGAATCAAACCAGCGATCTTTGGGTTTGCAGGCTGGCTCCTAATCCACTGTGCCACCAGCAAGGGCCATAATCATTCTTAAGGCCTGCCAATAGTGTAAAGAAAAACAGCTCAAGGATATGGCTCTTCTGTTACATAAAATATTCTTGGTTTTGTTGCAAAGATTCCAAGATAGACGTAGACAGGTGTTAATAGCATCGGCCTCTTACTCTAACACATACCAGCCTCTTCCTGTAGTTCACACAGAAGACAGAGGCCTACTAAATGAAATGAAGTTTCGTGCTCAAAGGCACAGTGTGCATAGAGCAGTAACATCTTAAGGTCAATGTCTGAAACTACACAGACACTGATCAAAGACCAACCTGAGTTGCCGCTGCGTCCACCTCCAAATTTGGCTGTCCTGACATGTAGCTACTGTTTTAAAAACACAGTACAGTATATGTGCATAAGGCCAGCTCCTCAGGCCACAAACAAATTATATATTTAGAAACTGATTAGCACTGGACAATAAACACAGGTCAAAAGCAGTCTCTGTATCACAAACAGCTAGCTCTACGCAGCTGTATGGACACAGAAGCCTTCTCCCAGATCCAATTCTGCAGTATCCACCACCAACTTACCAGCGATTCAAAGGGATACTGTGGCTCAAATTCTTCAAAAAATCAAATAGAATTACTATAAGATCCAGCAATTTGAGTATATTAAACCCAAAAGAACTGAAAGCAGGGTCTCGGAGGTATTTGCACCTCATGTTCATAGAAATGTTATTCACAATAACCAAAAGGTGGAAGCAACCCATAATAAACCCATGAATGGATGAATGGATAAACAAAATATGGTATAAACATAAAATGGAGTATTAGTCAGCCAAAAAGAAAGGAAATTCTGACACCTGCTATGATTTAACTGGACCTCAAGGACATCATGTTATGCTAAGTGCAATAAGCAGTCACAAAAGAGAAATACAGTACAATTCCACTGAAATGAGATATCTAGAATAGTGTACCTCAAAGAGAAAAAGTAGGTTGCTTGGGGCTGGAGGTAGGAAGGAGCTGGGAGTGTTGTTTACTGGCCCAGAGCTTTGGTTTTGTACTATAAGGTTCTGGAGACTGGCTGCATGACAATGTGAATGATTAACACTACTCAACTGTATGTACACTTTAAACTGGCTAAGACAGTGAATTTTGTGCAATGTGCATTTTACCACAGTTGTGTGTGTGTGTGTATGTGTGTGTGTGCATGCATGCACACGTGTGCTGCACTTGGAAAATCTACCCACACATCCCATAAAACAATAACTTAGCAGCATGAACCAGGCAGAGGCCAGATTAACTCAAACCAGTTAACTGCAAAATCTTCAGGAAAGTCAAGAGAATTCTTCTATCACATTCCCAGAAAAATAGATGGTTATCCAAAGGCAATAATAATTAGAACGCATGTCCAATAACCCATTTAAATAGGAGGACAAGTCCAAGTTAGGATAAATTATTCCACCTTTCTCAGTATATGAAATATCTTTGTCTATTTCCCTGCTTAATAAAAAGAGTCAAGTAGAGCACCATGGGTAGGTACCACAAGTCTAACTAAATGTACCTCCTTCACCATTTCATAGAGGCAGTCATAGAATGGGACAGAGTAGTTTACAGCTACTGACTTCCTATAAAATTGTCAAATACTTTTGGCTGTATTGTGCTCTGACCATTTCCTCTATGAAGAATAGATCTTCCTTGGAGATTTGTCATTGCAGATCTACATGTTTGGGAATTCTCACTGTGTCCCACCATAATTTTTCCACCTCTATCTTGTTTTCCAGTTGAGTTTAATCACTGTTATTTATTCTTTATCTAATGAACCTTCCTCCATTTTCATGTGTTTTTCTGTGTGGTATTTTTCACTGTTGACAGGAACCAAAATTACTGCATCTTTAGAGGTCACACTGGCAATTGTACTAACATTTAATATGTGGATGTCATTTGACCCAGCAATTCTACATCTTGGAATTTAGTCTATAGAAACAAAGATATATGTTCAAGCACTCTGTCCTTTGTATTGATGGTAGTTTAACATAAATGCAGAATTATACATTGCGAGCTGAGTCTCACACTAGGCCATGAGTTCCAAGTTGGCAGTACCATGGGTATTTGTTTTCCACGAGTGTATTACCAGCACTTCTCAAATATACTACAGTTGTTGAAAACAAGGGAGAGCAATACATTCTGCTAATAAAAGAAAGCAAATGCACAATAGTACATATAATGGACATTCTACTTGGTAGGGAGAGATTCAAGGAAACAGACAGAAACAGAAATCTCAAGGAATACACCTAACCCTGTTAGAAGGGCTCACCTCCAAAGATACAATTATAGGTTACTTCAATTTTTCATTATCACCAAAAACTTGTAAAATATAAAAAAAAATTTTATTACATTTGGAAGAAGAAAAAAAGATTATTTTTGAAATAAGCAAATGGTCAGCTGGAATAAAATATATAAAGCCAACAGGTGTCTTTATTAAAAAATAAAAACAAAAACAAAAACCACAAAAACTGGCCTGTTTGCGGCCACAAACTTCAGCGCTACTGTTTCATCCCACTACTTCCCAGGCTGAGGTAGGGTCACCATTCAGTACTGTCCGCTAGCCGATAGCAATTATTCAGGGCAGGCAGTGTGTCTGTCCACTGTGAGAAGGACACACTTGTGAGGGCTTCCGGGTGCCCAGTGGTGTACTGTTTCGTGGCAGGTGGGCATCACTATCTGCAAACGAATTGCCAATCTCACTGTGAGCTGATAATGATGCTGCCGCCACCTGCCTGCCATATGTTTTCTCTTCTTGTCACGTAACAAGGAAGTGCATTTTGGCATGCTGATCACTGACAACTCTGATACTACTGGTTGATGTTTGTTATACCTCACTGCAGCCCTACATATAGCTGAGGAATTGTAAACGAAGGATACAAAACAATATTTTGCCAAATGACCATTCATCAAACCCCAACATTCTGCAGCAAACTAGCCTGAGGTTTACCTTAGTACTAAGGCCAGGAGTTGCTAATATCTGAAGGGCTGTACCCCATTTCCAACCCATGCCCTGTGGTCCTGTTTCCTATTAGTACAGTGGACAAAGAGCAAAAATTCACCACTACAGCAAAGACACTTCATTCTGTCTCCCTAAATCATCCTAGTACAGTCAATAAATACTGATGTCAACCCATGGAGTTGCCTCTGTTAGTCTGATGTAATGCTGATTAGCAAAGAGAGTGACATTATGAGTCACTGTCTCACAGTAGCAAATAATCTGAAGATAAATAAGGTAAAAGATGCTTAGGGTACCAATAGACTGCCTCTACAGCCACTGCCCCTATTAACATAACTCTGAACACCAAAACCACTGTTTAGGTTGCCAAAAGTGATATAGATAGAAACTATAGAAAGAGTCTTAAAAAAAAAAAAAAGATTCCTTACAGGCTTTATTCTCTAAACAGCTGCATTTGCTTCCTGGTTTCCTTATACACACTCACTCAAAGTGAGCTGAACTGTAATTCAGGTTTCAGGAACTCTCATATCTTCAATACTTAGCCTGTCTGAATATATTCTTGGTATACACAGGAATGTATCTCTCCCTGATGTGTCACATATAGTCATTTCTATAGTCTGTTCTTCTTATCAGCTGACCTAGTTCCTTTTCTGCCTCCACCCCTAAGAGCCTACAGTAGAAAAACCAATAGTAAACTCTTCTACGGCGTAGTTGTAAAGGAATAAACACGAAGCCTCTAAAAGCTCTTCTCAACTCAGCATAGAAATAATTTTCATTCTTGTGCTCACGAGATAGTACCTCAAAAATAAAAAGGTTGGTTTACTTAGATAACTTCCCGAGCTACAGACTTTCAGCCAAGATGGAGGCTTGGCCACTTCGAACAGCCAAAAGGATTGCAACCAACCTCAAAACAAAAACAACCAGAGCTGCCAGAAAATCAGACTGTATGGAAATCCGACAGCTGAGGATTTAAAAAAGAAATATTCATCCAGATGGGTAGAAGGGGCAGAATGAGGGGGCAGGGGCAGAGAGGATAAGATCGGTGGCAGCAAGGTAGTTAAAAGTAGCTGGTACAACAGGAGGCCCCACATTTTATCTGTGTGGCAGATAAAAGCCAGGAGGGACACTCAGGAAGCAATCTCAGCCCCAGGACAGAACAGGCCAGCCCAGGCTCCAGTGCCAGGAAAAGAAAGCCTCATAGCTCCTGGCTGTGAAAGCCAGTGGGGGTTAGAGTGGCAGAAGTAACTGCCCATCTTTCAGGGTCTGTTTAGAGGGCCCCCACTGTCCTAGAACACCCACAAACCCACCTACCCACCTACTCTGGGAACCACCACCAAAGCAACAGCTAGAGGGGCACCAGTCACATTGGGAGATGGGTGAAATGACTGAAAATGGAGCAAGTAACATTGTTCCCTCTCTGAGCCATCCCCCACATACAGAGCCATAAAGCAGTGAAATTGGTTGCCCCACCCTGGAGAATACCTAAGACTCCACCACTTATAACAGGTGCGCCAAGACAAGCAGTCAAAGCAGCCCTACCTAATACATAGAAACAAACACAGGGAGGCTGCCAAATTGAGGGGATAAAAAAATATGGCCCAAATGAAAGAATAGAACAAAACTCGAGAAAAAGAACTAGGCAACACACAGATAGCCAACCTATCAGATACAGAGTTCAAACACTGATGATAAGAATGCTCGGAAAACTTTCAGTACAGCAAATACATAAGGAAAAAAGTGAAGGCTGCACTAAGTAAATAAAGAAAAATCCAGAGGGAACCAAGAGTGAAGGGAAGGAAGTCAGGGTTCAATCAATGAATTGGAATATAAGGAAGAAATAAACAGTCAACCAGCATAAAATGAAGAAATAGGATTTAAATAAATAAATAAATAAATGTGCAGAGAAGATGACGACTCTGGGATGTTTCCAAAAATGTCAATATCCAAATCACAGGGATGCCAGGAGAAGATGATCAAGAAACTGAAAACTTATTAGAAAAAATGATGAAAGAAAATTTCCCTAATTTGGTGAAGGATAGAGACATACAAGCCCAGGATGCACAGATAGTCCCAGACAAGTCTAACTCAAACAGGACCATACCAAAATACATCGTAATTAAAATGCCAAAGGTTAAAGATAAAGAATCTTGAAAGCAGCAAGACAAAAATAATTAGCTACAAAGGAGTTCCCATAAGACTGTCAGCTGATTTGTCAAAAGAAACTTTGCAGGCAGAAAGGAACTGGCAAGAAGCACCCAAAGTGATGAAAAGCAATGGCCTACAACCAAAATTCCTCTATCCAGCAAAGCTATCACTTAGAATGGAAGGACAGATAAAGTGCTTCCTGGACAAGGTAAAGCTAAAGGAGTTCATCATCACCAAGCCATTATCATATGAAATGTTACAAATATAACAGGAACAGAATCATAGATATGGAGATCATATGGAAGGTTATGGGGAGACAAGGGGAAAGATACAGGGATTAAAAGGCTTAATTGATAGATACAAAATAAACAGGGAGATGCTAAGAATAGTAAAGGAAATGGAGAAGCCAAAGACTTATACGCATGACCTACTGACATGAACAAAGGGGTCAGGGGGACTGTTGGAGGGAAGGGCAGTACTGGGTGGAGGGGGTCAAAGGGAAAAAAATGGGACAACTATTATACTATAATCAATACAATATACTTAAAACAAATTAAAAACTTCTTGGGCTATGAACTTGTTAATCTCATCATCAAAAGACCAGTCTAAGAATAGTGATATTTACACTAAAAAATCAGCAACTGAGGTTTCTAACTAGACACAAGAGTTTATTGCAATCACTGCCCAAGGACTTCATGTAAACTACCGTAAGAAAAGACTCTCAATCACAAAAGAATAGTCTAAAGGTGAATTACTTCAAGAGCACATTCCAGAACAACCAGTTGGTATAGAAAAATCAAAGTTACTGTTTTACAAAAAGAGCAAGCAAAAATGTCATATATTGGAATAGTGATGTATTAAGTATATTAAAGATTCAGGTTAATTATGCATTGAAATAGTATGAATCTGTAACATACTGTCTATTTCCTCTGTTAAGGATAAGCCAAGATGCACAGGCCAGCTTTAATAGTGACGCACTTACAAAAAGTAGAACCTGCAATAAGAAATGGTTCTAACTGACATAATTTATAAACTGAAATGCTGTACACTGTGTCTAATGAGTATTCTGTCAGTGACATTTGATAAAATTCCTGTGAGTAGACATCACAACAAACGTAAGAACACAGCAATTAAGAGCAGCTTCAGGGGCATGCTGAGGAGTCAGCTATGTGGCAGAAGACATCAAGACCAAAATCAAGAACTACAAGACTGCCCCTTTTGATAGCCACTTCCCCAACCAGAACCAGGCCAGGAACCGTTAGCAGAACTACCTGGACTTCAACTGCTGTGAGAAGGCAAATTCTGCTAAAGAAAGTGTTGTCTCTGTGTGACTGGTACCAGGGTGTGTACAAATTCTTTTCATCCCATAGCCTGAGTGTCGGCCTGGGATGACTGCTGGGCAGAAGTCATGTTTCCTGGGAAGATCTGAACTGGTGGCACCACATTTGACCTTTGTTCTCCATCCTTCTCACAGAGAGGGGGAGGGGGAGCTGGGTACCTCTCACCCTAGAATCCTGAATCATGGCTTAATTAATAATAAGTACTTGTTGAAAAAGGGTAAAAAGAAAAAGAATATATCAATTAAATCAACCAAATATTCAATGGTAAGTATAGGGTTCAAAAGTCTAGAAAAACATCCTGTATTTGTTAGGAAATTGTAGGCATGTTATAGACACTCTGATTAGAAACAAACAGAAAGAAAAGAGAAGGATTAACTAGTATTGATCTAATAAAATCAATTCCCAAACCTGAAATCAATAAATATAACCAATTTTTAATAATCCCACAATATGAGTCATCCATCTTTATTTTTATTTATTTATTTATTTTTAAAGATTTTATTTCATTATTTTTAGAAAGAGGGGAGGGGAGAGAGGCAGAGAGGGAGAGAGACACATCAATGTATGGTTGCTTTTCACCTGCCTCCAGCCACAGACCTGACTGGAGACCTGGCTCGCAACCTGGTTATGTGCCCTGGCTGGGGAATAGAACCTGCGACCTTTGGGTTCACAGGCCAGCGCCTTATCCATTGTGCTACCAGCCAGGGCCGTCATCCATCTTTAGCCAAGTGTTTTTTGTTTTAACATCTTTGCTTCTCCTGATATGAGGATTTCCTTTAGCTGCTTAGAGATGGCTGAGCCATGGAGTAAGGAGAATCCATATTAATGACATTAATATGGTTAAATAATCTATTCAAAAATTATGCAAGAAGGGTCTACTACAATAGGGGTCCCCGACCTTTCCGGCACCAGGGAACGGAAAATGGGGGTGGGGGAGGGGAGCGCAGGGGGGCTTCACTAGCTTGCCAAAGGGAGGAGCTGGGGGGCTGCGCACAGGCTGGCTTCCTGGGCAGCCGGGTTCCTAACAGGCCCAGAGGCGCCAGCCAGGTCCACAGCGGGTCGGGGGCCCAGGTACTACAATACAAAGGCAAAGTCATACAATTTGACTAGCTGACAAAGAGTGAAAATAAAAACGACATGTGTAGTGGAAGTTTTAAAAATGAGTATGATTTAAATGCTTTTTATATAAAGATTTCTTTTTTAATCCAACTCTTAGTTAACTGAGCTTTTAAGAAATAAAGTCAAATGAATGATTTTTATTTAAAAGCAGAATGAAAGGGAACAGTTAGTTATACCTAGAGCAAGCACACACCACTATGTAAGAAAAAGCGAATCGGTAGAATTACTGAATTCACAAAATTTAAATAGCAATTCAATGAAAGAGTTATGACTAGATCCTAAATATCAGAGCAAGTAAGATCGGAAGGTACGAAAATAGTAATCTACAGTAAATTAAGTCCTTTCAGTCTGTTATACACCTGGAGAAAATTAAAGTTTAGGAGGGTTAACCCAAGGATATTCTGTATGAGCCATTTTGGAAGCTACCCTCAAAGTAAACGGAAGGAACATGCAGGGGGCTGAAGGTGTTGCTCATGAGAAGGTGATGGCTGAGAGACAGAGCCTACCACTCCCGTTATTGGCTTGGTTCCCTCCAAAACTACCCAACTTCCAGCTATATCTCCTGCTCATCTATATACAAGCAAATCAAAAAAAAATAACAGAAGGGATTATTTTGTTGCTATGTTGCCTTAAAATAAGGAAACGGTCAAAGGTTAAAAAAATGAGCATTAACTAAGGCTGGTCCTGGTTAGGTAGCTTAGTTGATTACAACATTGTCCCAATATGCCAAGGTTGTGGATTCAATTCTGGGTCAGGATACATACAGAAAGCAACAAATGAATGCATAGGTAAATGGGAACAAATCAATGTTTCTCTTTCTTCTCTAGCAAATCAATAAATCAATCAATAAAATTTAGAAAGAACTAGGCTGAATGAAATATAGAAAAAGAAATAAAGTTTGAGAAAATTCAAGAATCAGGAAACATAAAAGGTTGATCTTCATAAAGGATGTAAAACGCATGGGATACTAGTGGCGGGGTTGGGGGGGAGGCTATTATACTTTTTAAATGACCAAGTCCTGTCTAAAAAGAGTATTCAACAACATCAATTAACAGATGGAAAAGCTTTTTTGTCCCTCATACCTCTCACTTTAGACCCTCCCAGATCCATTAAGATCTGGTTTTGTATGCTTAGTAAATCTATTTGATTCAAATACACTATGCCTGTTTATTAAAACATAAAATAAAACCACACTACCATAGTCCAGATGTTTAAAGATGAACACAGATTGGTAAAATAAACATCATAACATCAATAAATAAAATGACATTGTCATTGAAATTATTATATTAATAGTTCACTTAACAACATGGGAAAATATTCAGGTTATACTGTCAATTGAAAAACTAAGGACATACAGGTTGATTCAAGTATAAACACATGAATAAAAGAGAATAATATCCCAAATGTTAGTAAATTGAATCGCTTTTATTTTTCCTTCATACTACCCAAACTTATTATAACATACATATATTGCTTTTTAATTGGGAAAAAATAAACAAGAAAAACTAAAGAACATCATCATTAAAGTGTAATGTAAGGTACATTAGTTAATGATGCTCCGGAAAAGCAGAACCTGTTACAACAGGGGAGACTAGACTCTCTGGCTCTGATTCTCAGGAAGACCCATCACCAGACCAGTTCTTAATGCTTGCATGTTCCTACCTCCCTACCTTCAAAAACTGTGTACAACATGCCAGTAAGCAGATTTTAAAGAACTGGTAAATGCAAAACTTAAGATGGAAGTCAATGGAATTATTCACAAAAAAAGAAAGGTTAAGATTAAAGGCTTTCAAAGTTTTCCAAAGAACTGAGGAAAGATGGTGATTAAAAAAGTAGCAAATAATCAGAACTATCTAAATGAAGACATGCCACTGCCCAATTATTTTTTTAAAGCAAGCTTAAAATATAAAATAAAAATGAGACTGTTTAAAAGATCTCTACTGCCCTGGCTGGTGTAGTTCAATCACCTGCCTGTGAACCAAAGGGTCCCTGTTTGATTCCCAGTCAGGGCACATGCCTGGGTTTCAGGTCGGTCCCCAGCTGGGAGCATGCAAGAGGCAACCACACATTGATGTTTCTGTCCCTCTCTTCTCCCTCCCTTCTCCTCTCTCTAAAAATAAACAAATAAAATCTTTTAAAAAGAAGGTGAGGGAGAGAGTGAGGGAGTGAAGGAGTGAAGGAGTGAGGGAGGGAGAAAGGAAGGAGGGAGGGAGGGAGGGAGGGAGGAAGGGATCCTTATCTGTGGGAATTGTAAAGGAACCCATCTTTTCCTAGAACTGGGAACCTACCCCTGACTAGAGTGATGACAAGACCAGATAAAGTGATTAACACAATGCACATGGACAAAGATCAGAGTTTACATTCTAGGAAAGTGAATCCTAAACCTAAATTGCTTCAGTCCTCTAAAGAAACAGCTTATGAAATTTCATAACAGGAAGGAAAATCAAAGAGTTAGCACTGAACATTTCTATTTGCTGTGTCTCCAGTTGACCAATGAGAGAAACAGATTCAAATACCTCAGGGAACTTAGCTTAGATATTTATAAAAACAAAAATAAAACCTCAATATCTTCCTAAAAATGAGGCTTTTTAAAACTTCCTTTCTATGAAGAATTTGAAAAACTGGCAGATAATTTCTTCTAAGAAATGATAACAGTGTTGAGTATGTATATAAAATATGTTCTTTTGTTTTAACCAACATTATGGTTAATATGCATTTAATTGTAAAAATAGACATCACTTACAATTGGTGGGAATTTGAAGGCAACACTGGGGGAAAATGATAGTATTATAACATAAAATCATATCTGCATAACCAGTTTTCCTACATTTATTAATAAAGCAGCATTTCTACTTCATTATGTTTTCAATATCCCCTCTATTTATTACCAGAGTAAATCCTTAATTGCTTGAATGTTGACTATGATATGAGCAACAAAGAATCATCACTCTATAAAAATCATAACAAATCTCTCACCTGAAGTACTTTAAATAAAATACGCTGCATATGAGATTAGAAATAAACCTACTTTACAGTATTTAATTTAATGACTATCTGAATTCATTAAACTATTTAACAGTTCATCTTTTAAAAGTAAATGTATCAAAGGAAATAAATAATGTGTTGAAATCCTGAATTAATTGACTGAACATTCATTTGGGGAGTTGAAGAAGAGCAGCATACCCAACATTCATTATTTCTTGCTAACTGATGATCAGACAGCTATGTTTAGATTCAGGAGATTGAGACACTTCCGTTCTGAGCTTCAAGTCTAAGGGTTTTTTTTTTTTTTTTTTTTTTTTTTTTGCAGGGGGACAAACAAATAAATAAATAGGGTTATGGGATGGGGCATAATTTTTCCCTTTGTTTAGCTTCTTTTGGGCCATAGTAAATTAAGTTCTCATCATCCTGCCAGTTCCCATGGAAACACTATCAGGCTGTGAACAATGTACTAAGAATCTCAAAAAAGAAGGAAATGGGATGATAACAGTTCTGTCCAAACTTTCCCATCTCCTTCACTCCAAATCGTGCTGATTCCAGTCAAGGCCACTGAGCTTTGGGGGGGGGGGGGGGGGGGGGG